>JAPMOR010046909.1:219770-268342 GCA_026543865.1 Argiope aurantia | reverse complement strand
AATAGAACTGGTTGTGTGTTTTATTGCATAATTCAAGAAAAAGCCTGATATGTATCTTTTAAGAAAATATATGATTTAAGAAATCTTATAGTGATGCTGATATCAATGTTTAATGTAGATAATCGTGAACTTGCCAGAAGTTTTGATAGTTATGTTATATCAGGTAGCCTTTATTGTATAGTTGTGAATTTGTAGATAATGTAATATTGTTTAAGGCGGTGGTATCATTCAGTTAGATAACAACATTGTTTGTGTGTTTTTCACTTTTCTCTACCGAGTTTTAACCGGATTCTTAACCGTTATAAATTCTTTGTGTTGATTAGGAATAAACAAAGATAGCGCAATTTCCCCCCTCTCCAACTTGTTAATTTTTCACCTGATATTCATGCAAATGAAATGCAGAAAACTGAAATTCTTTGAATGCTGTCAGTTATTTGTTGCTCACGTGATTCATACCGGTATTTAAATTCAATATATATTCAAATATATCAAAACTTGTGAAAAGGAAAGCGAATAAATTATTTTTTTAGAATATAATGAGAGCCGATTCTCTAATAAACAATTGTAAACGAAATATAATAGCCCAGAGCAATCTCGAAATGCATCAGAAAGTAATCTTATCCTTCAATCCGCGTTAAATTATGAACTATGCGGCTGAAAGGTTAATCCCTGTGTGTCTTTTTTTTTTTTTAATGAATAATCATTGCAGGGTAAATGAAGTATTGCATACTGTACTGAAACATTCGTATTGATTCAGTTGTTTTGGAAAAATTTGTGAATCTGAACAAGTGTTGCCGTTTTGATCTTTGAGAGAAATAGATATATTTAGCTGTAATTTCAGCTTTACTTCCTTTATTTTAATTAATTCTTTGGGGAATTTTTATTTTTTGACTGGCATAAAATTAAAACTCAAAATTGTGCTCGTTTTGAGGTAAGGTATACTTCGTTTTATAATTTATTATCCTATTATTATTAAAGGTAAAAAGCTGTATTATGTAATGATAATATATAATGCAGAATATAGAAGTAGAGAATGATAGTATTATAATATAGAAATTGTAAACAGATGCGATTTAATTAGGTAAGAGAAATGTAAGTAACACAAAAGTATAACAATACTTCAAGCGTACTATTAAGCTTTTTAAAATTACCTTGAAGAAATTTTAATTGTCTTGTATCCATATAGGTAATTAAAGTGCTTTATTAAACCAAAACTGAATTTTTTATTAAATGTTTCCTAATTTTATTATTTTTATTTAGGTTATTAAAATAAATTGCGCGTCTTTTTTCGTGGCTAATTGGCTTGCACCGTTCGATTTTATGTAACAAAGAAAACCATTGGCGGAAAGCGCACGAGAAAGAAAAAAAAGTAAAATTTGGAATAAAATTTTGGTCACGTGTGCTCTCACATCCGGGTACCGCGATGAAGCAGACCGTGCTTACCTGACCTTAGAGGCCATCGACCTGCTGGTCCGATATCCAGGCATTGTCAACAAACTTTGCTTTGTTGCTGCTGTTAAACAGTTTCATTATGACTGAGTGTGATTGGAATATGAAAGAAATGTACATCGATTTATTTTTTTCATAGGAGACTGGAGTTTTGGATTATGGGTCTGTTTCCATGACGAAATAAAAAACAGACATGAAAATGGGTATTTGGGCTTTTGGCTAAATACTTTTTATAATGCACGCATATTTGAAAGATTTTAAAAGTTGTATTGGAAAAATCGGAAAAATAATGTGTTAATAATTTTATTTCTCTTAAAAAAGAGATTGATGCTGCATTAACTAGTGGAATTTAAGGAAAACAGAGATGTGAGAAAATTGAATCGAGTGAGAAATTTGGAAATGAAAAGTTTTTGGTAATTTTTATCTTAACATATTCACAAGCAAATCAAAATAATTAAGTTTCTTATAAAATTTTCTATTTAATGAATTACTACGCAGATGGTGTTTCAAACATCATATAAAAAGATGTGTGTGTTGGAACAACAGTTTTTTGTAATGTGACGCAAATGGGTTTCATTGTTCTTAAAATTAAAAGAGGGGGGAAAAAAAGTAATCCTTAACGTTTGTGTGCGTTTGTGTTTAAACTGAAGAACCTTAAATTTTATAATTAATTGTCTTCTGATCATTCCGTTATGGACTGCATTTTATTCATTTTTAATGCAGTCCATAATTACGCATTAAAGCTGAATTTAACTTAACTTAAAACTTACAACGCATTATCGGGCGTACTATTATATGCTTTCAGTTTTAGCACATTTCAGAAATATTATTCGTCATGTATGTTTGATTGTATGATGTTAAATGCTTGTCTACGAACTATAAAAATGATACGTCATATGTTATATTCGCTGTTTTATTATTGTATGTTTGTGACTTTAGCTGTACGTAAAATGAAACTTTTTAAAGTTAATGCTTTTATATCCTATGGAATAATGATGTCAAATTCTAGATGTAATTATTAAAACATTGGTAATTATCAGTATTCATTGTTATTACTTAATCCATTTAAATATGCTAATGAATTTGGTTCTTCTAATGTTACATGGTAACTATACTGAGTTTATATAAGTTTATATAATGCCCCAATATCACAGCAAAATTAGCTGCGATTCCAAAAGTGAAACTGACCTGACGACATTCCTTTAACATAATTGCCTCTGTTTAAAGGAGAGATAGATTTAAAACATTTATTTTTAATGAAGTCCATTTTTTATTTAATAAATATAAAATGGGAAGCCCATTTTTGACCCCCCCCCCCCATGAAGTAACTGATTCCTGATTATTGAACTCGTTGCTGTAACAATTTAATCTCGCAGATTTTGTAGAGAACCATGCATAATAATACTAATATGCTGTTTTTTATGTACTGTTATAAATAGGGCTACGTTCGTTGGAAACTTTTGTCAAAAGGTAGACTTAAATCACACAATAATTTAAAAGGTATCAAATCGAAAAATTTTTTAATGATGTAAAACTTTTGTGCGATTATATTTTCGATAATTTAAGTGGAAGAAATTCCAATATCTATGTATTTTGGTTTAAAATTAAAAAAGAAAATTGTTCCGAGTTGCACATTTTTACCCTCCAAAGTATATTTGTAACAAATTTAGTAGTTCATTCTGTCTATAAACTGCCGTCCTCCCACCAAATTTCATTTCATTGTCGGACAAGAATTCTTTTTAATATCTGTGTAGTTTATATGGCAAATAAGAAAGAAAGCAAAGTTAATAGTATTACAAACGTTTTTAAAAGCAATACAATATGTTATCATGAGATATGACACCACTAGGAAGCTTCATTTGCAAAATAAATAGAACAAATTCAAAGCTATTAAATGCTAATGCATTACATTCATATATGGAACATACCTTTTTTGAAGGGAATCATAGACATCAAAGTTATGCATAATGGAAACTAAACACTACCAGTACTCCCAGCGCAACTAACTGGTCGAGAGGCTGATAGTAAATATCAGCTTTGCGAAATACATTTATGACTTAAGCCTGAATTTTTGATATATCTTGAAGTTTCACTTATATAGTGGGAATAAAATTAATTTGGTATAGTACATTTTTTTATCTGCTAGAACTATCATGCGAACGAAAAATTTGCATCAGGTTTATTAATATTTAAAAGCCATTTTTTTTTCAAAATATAAATGCAATTTATAAAAACATGTGAGAAGGCAAATTGAAAAAAGTTGGGAAAAACACGATTCATCCGTAGGCGTGAAAGCTCCTAATTCGGTCCGACTAACTTCGGGAAGAGGTGAATTAAATAATAATTTACCTTTCCGCGAACGGCGTAACGACTTTTGGGTATTGTGGCAGAAGGTAGAACATCTTCCTGCTTTTCCGACCATTCCAATTCTTGATAGTTGTGGAAGTAGGCTGTGTCCGCAGGGTAAATGCCCTCCGGATGATTATTGCGTTGTTCCATGCGTGTCGGAAGTGGGCTTTCTTTTCCCATTATGGGAGTTTTCCACTAATGGGTCAGAAAAAGTAAACCCCATTAAATCCTCGTCGCTCCTGGCTTGCTTCATTCGCGTTTAGGTCAAGTGCAAATCGGAATTTTCCTTGATAAATTCACCGTCTTCCTTGTTCTGCTGATTTACAGCTGTATTACTGGTTACTCATTAAAGCAGCGTTATTTCATGTATCATTGCTCCGAAATTTTTGTAATGATTCACTTTATATGTTGTATTATAAACGTAAATTATATCTGCATTTCCTCGTCCCAAATGATCGATTTGCATTATTTTTGTCTGTTATTTAATATTATTAAAAAAAGGCTTCTGAAAGGTTTTCAAATCTCGGATATTAAAATGGGCATGTAATAGATTCAAAATGTTAAAACTTTTAGAAGTACATTATATGCGATATATAAATACGATTGTAGCTTTTATATGCAATATATAAATACGATTGTAGCTTTTTAATTGTAAATTTAATACTAGCACTCTTAAAATCTTAATTAGCAATATAATAATAAGATTAACCGTTTTTTAGTAAAGTGAAATAAGCTTACTACGTACCTTTTTTCATATATATACGTTTAATATTATTATTAATTTAATTGCCCGCACTATATCCGTAGAAAAGAATATGCGTTTATGTTACATTAAGTCAATAATGTTAAAGAATTATGTCAGTAAATTATTATAAAATTAATTCATCATTATAACCTTTATAGATGATCTGTGTCATGGATGACAGAATGACAGTTATGTCCGAAGTACTTATCCGTGGTTGTATCTATAGTTCTCGTTTTTTTGAACATAAATGCTTATGATACGTAATTTCAGTTGCACCAACCTGTACTATTTTCTTTTGTCTTCCATTTTAATACATTAATACAAATGTTATTCGTATTTTTAGACTTACGAATATTAGTTCTCGACTCAAATTATCTATATGTAAACCCGTATATCGCTTTCTCATTAGTGCCGTAAACTAATTGAATGATGCGTGTTTAAATTGTAAATCGGATTATTTCTTCGTATATTGCGGGAAATCGAAATTCGATTTTTTTGAAATAATGTTGAATTCCAAACATTGTTTTGAGGTTTTTTTGGTACTGGGAGATGGAAGTATTTTAAATCAATTTTGTGCCCTTCGAATTCACCACGCGCGCATACTTGTGAATAGAGGAGTTTCAGATATTTGCCTTGTCAGAATTCCAAATTGACGCAGCTATGGGGCATATTTGCTCAGTTGTATTGCATATGCTAATTTGCAAACCAGAGCAACAGCCTTAAATTTTAAAAAAATAAAATAAATAACTGATGGTATAAAATAGAACGTGTTATACGTGCAATGAAACGAGTGCGAATTTCGCTCTTCGATGGAAAAGAGGGCGGAGTAAAGAAAAAAATCCGTTCTATTTTAAAAGAATCTATCGGATTCTAATATTAAATTCTAAAGACAAAGAATTGAATTATTGTTAGCAAACATTCGTACATACTCAAATTTTCCTTTCACAATTTCGTATGGACTGTGAAGAATTTCTGATTTTTGTTCATTATTTTCGAATAATTTTAGATATGGAGTTCTTGATTCCTATTTGGTAATAATGGATCGCTTTAGTGTTTGCAATGTTGAATCGTTTTATTTCCAGGATTAGTACCTTAAAGTTTTCAATATTGAATTCGTGAATTTTTTCTTATTTGCTATTAATGAATCAGTTTTATTTCTTCTCATTTTATCTGCTTGATTTCAACTTATTAGTTTTTGCATGTGCTAATTCATACCAGCACTACAAAACAGGTATATTTATAGATCTTTTTTCTGGAATAAAAAGGTGAAAGGTAACGCAATGAAAAGATACCTATTATTGAAACAAATATATATATATATATATATATATATATATATATATATTAGCTGGAATTTAAGTACATGTAAATCGTCAAACTCTTTCATTTCATATAACTAATCGATTCATTAAGTTTTACTATGACAATTTTTTAATATTTTAGTTTCGCAAGAGTGGCTCTTTTTTATGTTTGATATATAGTTCGTCAAGAGTCTTATATTAGCAATCTTAACAAATTCTACTTGTAATAATTGAGCTAATTTTAATTTTTTTCTATATGATTTTTATTTGAGCGTTAATTTTATAAGGTTATATTTATTTGTTCCTAGAACTCATGTGATGAAATTATGAATCAGAATTTTGAGAAATGTTATTCGCAGTAGCATAACGATCTTTTTTTCTTTAATATTCCTATATATGATAATTATTTTGAAATAGGAAATGCTCTAAATTTAATCATGGGTTTGATTTTAATTGTATCATGATGATAAATATTTATTCTTTGTATGGTAAATATATGTGTCTAAGAAAATTTTAAATAATTCTTACATATGTCCATTTTCTTTACAGGCCTCCACATGACGGCAATGCCCAGTACAAGAGGCCGCCTCATCAGTCCCTTCCCCATGGGGCTGGTGGGGGGCACCACAGTCCACCCCTAACGGGCACAAGGGGTTATCCGTATCCGCAAGACCCCTCGTCTCGTTGCCCCACCTCATCTACCTCCTACGTCACTTCCGCTTCCTCCCCCCACTTGGTGCATCCGGGTGGGGGTGGGGCCATCTATGCATCTGCCAATCATATGTACAGAGATAGCCATTTCCAGGTAAGGAAAGCACTTGTTATGTAACGAACATATGTCGAGCATCGAACAATAGAAGTAAAGTCAAAAAAAAGTTTCTGGATGAATAGTGTATTGAAGCATGACTCAAAAAATGTGATACATCCCTTGCATTCAAAATTTTTATTTATTTAAAAAGGCTTAAATTTTTATTTAGCTGTTTATTAAATAAAATAAAAAAAAACATTATCTAAATAATGTATGATAGATGTTTGTACGTTTTTGCTTATTCAAATCGTCTTTTTTCCCCCCTCCCATCTGAACGTTTTCTCATCTCAACGAAATAAAATATCATCAAAGAGAAGCATTCCTGGCATATTTTATCCTTCAATAGGGATTGCTGAAAATTTTATTTTCAATGCATTATTTTGTCTTTGATATTTGTTAGAACATTCACCAATGATTTATCTGTTATACTACGCTTATAGCGTGTAGAAATGTGAAACTTTTGAGAGTATGTCTTTTGTTTTCAACAAGACAAGTATTTATATAGAAACATAATAACTGCAACTTCAGACAACTACTGACATACGACACAAAATTGAAAACGTAAAGAGCCATGGGGAATATAAGTATAGCATATATTCAGTTGGAACAGTTAATGCTGAATTCCGATGTGGTGTTAGCCATACACCATTATTTCATATAATGATTATTGAGTATTTCATTACCTCTATTTCAAAATAAGCTCTTACAAAAATTTCAGCCGTAATACTTACAGGCCTGCTTTATATAGGGGAAGTAGGGCGATTCGAATATTAGCTGTCGAATTGCTGTTTTAACTGGCATTTTTCCCATTTTAAACTTTACCGCAAAAAGCTTCAATTTTTTTCTTTTATTCATTTATTTCCTTTATATGTCCATCGTAAATGTCTTTATAATGATTGAATAACGAACTTAGTCGATAAAGTAATCGATTCCATTTTATGGCTTATTTTTAAAGACTATCCTATACATGAAAAGTTTTTCACACACGCTCGATAACCGATTAAAATTATTCTTGTGCATAAACCTCAATATCGTTTAACGAACTCTCTGAAGAGTAAGCATTTCCAGTTAAAAATTCCATATCGACCGATCGGCGGTCAAAACGTGACGCTTAGTTGTGTCAGTTGGTATATCCCATTCGGCGTAGTATTCTGTTTACTTAAAACTCATCTGCTGGCAGGTGCAGTTTGCGGATTACCGGCAAATCTAGAATCAGTACAGCTTTTTCGTATGCCCACCTGTCTGTTTTCTACAATTATTCCTTTTCTAACAACCTTTACGCATACCTATAGTACGTAAAGTTTACACACCCCAATAAATTTTTTTTCCAGAATTATTCAAAATACACTTTTAATACAAAATAACTTCATAGTCTTAAATGTCTGTTTATCAATATTATTTTCTTCAGCCTTCAGACATAATTAATGTAAATGAATGTATTTACTAATACTTTTGATAATAATTATAAATTAAAAGAAAAAGGGGCGCCATTTATAATTCAGTTAATTTTTGCCCTGTTTTTATAATTGAATAAATAAAGTAATTCTTTTCAATTAAGAATTAGCTTCACAAAGAACAATGACGCATTTTTTTAAATACAGGCGATATTTTTTATGAAGCATAAAGATGTTGCGAAAGTGAAATGTCTGCATATATGAGAAGCAATAAAAATATCTTCTATTCATATTAATTTTGGTAAATGTACTAAATCGTTTTTGCTGCTTTTTTTTTTTTTTAGTGTGTGTGCCTGTTCATTATTTATATGTATATTAGTTGAATCTAGGATGCTGTGTTTCCCCTCTTTTTCATGTATTTCATGTAGAACGTACGGATTCTCAGGGAAGTTATTTTAAAGCTAAGATCAAAATTCACAGTTATCCTCCTTCTTTTTTAAATCCTGTTTGATATCAGACTCACATGATTGATTTATTTTGGCCAGATTCATTTCCTTTCGTCTTGTTTACTGTCGGATCATTGCATTAACTTAACGTACGATGATAAAGGTCGCTGCTGCAGCAATTTAATCTTTTTATGTTTACATGCGTTCGCGGAATATTTTTGGTTTAAATACAGTTAGAATAACATTATAATTTTCTTTTTAACCAAACAAATTAAATGTTTACAGCTCTGCCATAGATATCAGTTACAAGTCTTAATATTTCCTAACAGATATTTGCGTCATAATTTCTATTTTATTCATTTAGCGAGCGTAGAAGTTTTGTTCTAGATCAAGAGTATTATTATCAAGAGATTACACAAGTGTTTAGAAACTCTGCTACATTTTTTGGACTGTACAGAAATCTAATCACCATTTTAAAGAATTATCTCGTGAAATGATTTTGCTTTAGCTGATGGCATCATCCTTGTTTATTTATTTTTCGCTTGGCGTTACGAATTTGATTTCCAATGTGTGAAGCAATTTTGACAAAGAATTTTAATAAAAATTCTATACCATGTGATATATTTTTTGTTTACGAAAGCTGGATTATTTTAAAACGGATACTACTCCTAGAGTTAATTATAATAATTTAAAATGCATGATTAATCATGATTTAAAATGTGACATCAATTAGTCAACTTCACTATGTAATAAGTATAAAATATAAATTGTACCATTTCATCTTTCAGTATATCGTTTTTTTTATCACATTTTTAAACTAGAACTTTTAAATTTTTATTTATAAATTTATTTTAATATTTTTTATATATATTTTAATTTCTGTCTTTTAGAATGAATGCATTATATAATGCTATTTGGAGTACGCTGTAAAACATCACTCACATTAAATAGAGAATGTTTCCCCCCCCCCTTTTTTTTTTCCTAAATATAAATGTGTTCTGCAGTAAATTTTACCTTAAAAGCTTGGTGTTAATGTTTAATGTTAAAAGTCAGTGGCTAAAATGTTTAACAGACAATAGTCTGATTCCAATCTTTTAATAGTCTGAATTTTGTATTATTGCTTGAATTCTTTTTTAATTATTGAAATATTTATTCTTACATAAAATGATTTATAATTTAGCTCAAAAAATGTCTTAATGTGTATAATTATTTGTTTTAAGGTTGCAAATATTTTGAAATTTTCAATATTTTTGGTGTATTTTTTTTTATGATGAGGGAAACAATAATAAATGGTATTGTAATAATACATGGATGGTGGAGACAAAACACGAGAGATTCTGCAATTGTTGTTTTATATGTGGTATATTAAATGATTTTTATTCAAATAAAAATTATATTGATAATGCAATAAAAATCTTTTAATATAAAATAACAAACATTTATTTTTATAATGCTATGAAAATTGCTAATTTTATGAGACATACCAATTTTTTTTCTTTTTTCTCAAATTAAATTACTTATAGTAATCTAAACTAAGCCTGTCTATGTAAAGTTAGTATTTCAGTAACTTCCTTATAATAATTATATGTTTTCCTATTAGGTTGATGCACGGGCACCTACGGAACCTCCTCATCACATAGACAGGTATGGAGATCACAATGTACAGCATGTTAGGCGGCGTCTGTCTTTGAGGCCAGCCCCCACACCAGAATACTCAGTAGCATTAGAGCGGGAAAGGTAAGTTAAATGCTTCTACTTTCAAACTTTTTCTAACAAAAAAAGAAAATTTTCAATCAGAATTTATGAAATGTAAATTTTTACTTCTCTGAATTTAAAAAAATTCATAAATTTTCCTTTGATTTCATCAGATTTGGATTACATCAATCATTATTAATTTTGAGATTATATGAAACATTTTATAATTCTTTTTATTTTTTAAAAATTAGTAATTACTTTTAAAATTTTGCATGCATTTTTATAATTTCAGGTTTAAAAGTTGTATTTGTAATTTATTTTCTTTGTATTCATAATAGAAGAATATTACAGTGATATTGATATGATTGCATTAATTACTTGGTGTTTAGGCATTTGTTTATTCTGCAGATCTTAATATATGAAATGTTGTATATGAAACTAGTGTTTGTTTTTATCACTGTTCTTGAAATTCTTCATATACTAATCTAAAATATTAAATTTATTACTATAAATAATTTATTGCGAAGGCAAATAATGAAAACTATATAATTAATATTGCATGTCTTTGGAATTATGCATTTAATAATAGTATAAGCAATTTGCAACTCTTATTTTTCTCTTTTTTATATTTTGCTCTGTTTATCTATCTTAGGTATATGGATGCCTTTCGCTATCAGTATGAGAGAGAAGTTGCTCTTGGTGTTTCGTACTCATCTAATGCCATTACGGCAAGAACTTTAAAGCCACCTGTTGTAAGTGTGCATACACCATCAGAAATGGACAATGCACAGCCAATGAAGCGACCTCGGCTAGCCGTGGAACCTAAAGCTCCCGTCCACCAACCTCTTACAATAGATACAAGAAATGTTGTGATCAAAAAAGTAAGTGCAACTGATTTCTCTTTAAATGGTTATTCCGTTTTGTTTGCTTGCAGTCATTTTTCTTATACATTCAGTTTCTTCCCTCTGTTTGAATTCATTAATATGTGGAAATGCCTCTAATTAATATTAAACATTTTTATTTTTTATTTAATTAAATATAAGTGCTATTATAATTATTATTAGGAAGATTTAGTAGTAAAATTCTTGAGTAGAAATAAAATCATTTGGGATATTTTATGAAAATGAAGATCTGATATAAGTCTCTTCAAACTCAAGCAGAATAGTATTTTATACTCTGTTTAATTCAGATCCATTTGTGTTTGAAAACACCATATAATTTTAAAGTATAGTCTATAATTAAAATTTTGATTTTTAAAGAATGTTTCTAGAAATTTTAGAGCAATGTTTTTTTTAAGTTTTAAAGATATAGTTCATTTTATTTCTTTTGTAAAATTAACCATGGACATATTTTTTATAGGAAGTATTGTTTTAGCAAAGAATAAATATTTAAGTCATTTAAATTTTGTATAACTTAGTATTACTATTGGCTTTGGCTACCATTATTGCAGAATAAGTTTAAAATATATACATTTTTAAAATTTGAATTTTTTTTTATTTTATTTGATTTATAAATGTCTTAAGAATATATTTGGATTCATTTAGTAGTAACAAATTATTTTTATTTGTTTTGCAGGAACCTGCCTATACACCACAAGTGGAAGCCATTTCCCCCACTTTACCATCAGAAGAAGGGAGATGTGAATCTCCTGTAAGAACTGTGAAGGATAGTATGAAGGACAATATTCTAAGTACCATAAACAGAATTGATAAGGAAATAAATCAAATTGAGTCTCAGATTACCAAACTCCAGAAGAAAAAGGTATGTAAAGATTAATTTCTATAACTTGTTCGAAAAGTGTGAAACAAATTATGCAAGGCAGATTTTAATACTGCATTATATTCAGAATTATTTTTAACATGGGAATAGATGCTAGGCATCTGGGGGCATGGCAGTACCCCCGCCAAGTTGAGCAAAAACAAGCGGCACAGTCGTTCCATCCTTTTCTCGAAGCAGTTCAGTCTATTTTCGACCCCCTATAACTTGGTTGTGAATAAAACTAGAAGCCTGAATTTTCAGTAACCAAGCAGGCATGATATAAACATGGTACATTTTAAATTTCATTAAATTGGTACCAGTAGTTTAAGAATTATAACTAGTCAAAGTTTGTGAATTTTGTCACTGACTTGGCAATCACACTAAACAATCTAATTTAATGTAATATGTTAATGTAATCTAATTTAATGTAAAGATACATTGAGTTTTCATGCGATGGCCAAGTCAATCTATTTATTTAAACCATAAAAGATTTTTAATATTGATATGGTCACTATAAGATGTTGTTAGGTTAGCTAATTACGTAATAACTTAAGACAGAATGACCCTTAAGTAGGGACTGAATAAATTGACCGACTTGGTATTACACGGATCTCGCAACTTTTTACGATAGAAGAATTGAGTTGCGAGACTTGGTTTTTTTTACAAGTTATGTTTTTGATGGCATATAGATTATTTATATATACATTATTTCCTCATTTAAACCTAACATTATTAATAAAATATGGAGTGTAATATCCATAGTGCTTATACTTGTTGAATCTTTTTATTAAAGTAATTTCATTTTGAATTAAATTTTTGTCATTCAAGTTTTTCTTTATATCCCATAAGTTGTGTTTATAATTAATAACTTGTATTTCTAGCTTGAGTTGGAAGCTGAAGCTAGCAAACCATCTATAACAAAGGAAGCTGTTAAAGATGTTTTCCCAATTGAATCAAAACAAATGAGTATAGCACAAATGATATATTCTGAAAATAAAGTAAGTTTAATTGTGTGAATTTATTATTTAATAATAATAACAGTTATAAGTTTGTTTTATTAGGTTTTATTTGTACAAAATTTGAATAGGAATTGAATTATATATAATTAATTTTTTTATAGACAAAAGCTCAAGAGTCTCATGCAATTCTAGAAAAAATAGGACCTAAAGTTGAAATTGTAAGTATAGTTTTTTAAAATAAAGTATCACTAAATTTAGTTTTTGCATAATTAGTCCATACTCTTCAAGAATGTTTCAGTTTTCGTATTAATCGTAGAAATTGTAGATAGGCATGATAATTTCAATTTTCCCATAAAATGCTTTATTAGTAAGTAATTATAAAGTTGTTTTAAGATTAAATAATATTTGTAACATTCAAATATTATTGTTATTATTCATAAATTTGCCAAGAATTTTTAATTACATAATATGCATTTTAACTTTATGGAATGTGAAAAAATATTTTTTAATGCAACCGTTGAGTGTTAAGTAACACATTTTTATATTTATAGCCCATGTATAATCAACCATGTGATACTGCTGTATATTTTGAAAACAAAAGAAAGTAAGTATATTTATTTAGATGGAAATATTCACTGTTTTCCATTCTCTTTGTTTCACAGGATCATCTTTCATTTTCTATAAATAATGAAAACTTTTCTTTTATTCTCATAGATTCCTTGCATTTAGGAGTAAGTTAGTCAAATGGTTTCAGAGGCGTCATCGAGAAAGAGAATTAAGAGTAGGTTCTTCTTTAAGTTTTTAAAATTTGTCAATGTTACTATCTTGTTAAATATGTACTTGATTTAAAAAAACTAGAACTATTGCATATGACATAAAGTATAAAAATTTTATAATATTTTGTTCATGTTTATAATTTTATGGAATGTTGTTATTAGGAAAAGCATCTTACCGAAACTTACAGCAAACTTATGCAAGAGTGGCTGAAGAAGATGGAAAAGAAAGAGAACAATGCTGCTAAAAAGTGAGTTTACTTGTAACTGTCCAAATAGTTCATTTCTTTGTTTATAAACCAATTTTCCAGTGCTTTATAAGCACAAAATATAGTTACAAATTTTGTGATAAAAATTTATATGTTTGAAAATATTTTTAATTTTCAATAATTCATCATTTCTTATTTGATAAAGAGTAATTCATGATTTTTGAAGATATGTTGCACCATCTTATTTCTTGGAATTAGTAGACTATAAACTTATTTGGAAATTTTTTTATTTAATTTTTCTTTATGTCTTTAGATAGATTTTTATATAAACGATAAAGAAAATTTTCAATTCTAAGGGAACACAAAATTTTGATACTTTCCTGTAAATTCATTGTTTTCTTTTATTCCTTTTTTAGAGCAAAAGATGCAAAACTGAGAGAATTTTTTGAAAAGCAATTTCCAGAGCTTAAGAAACAGAGAGAAGACAAGGAGAGGATATCTCGAGTCAGTACTAGAATACGTAGTGAATCGGAATGGGAAGAAATCATTGATGGACTTCAAGAACAGGAGGTAAAATTTGATAATTACTATTCTATTTTTTAAAATGTGCTTCTATTTATTAAGATGAATGTGGGTAAGGGGCATCTAGAGTAAAAGGAATGTGAGGTGCATTATGTGAAGTATATTTTAGAATCTGTTAACAGAATTTAGTTTATTTTAACATTATAAAAATTTTGAAATCTACAATTAGTTGAGTCTTGATACTATCTTGTCGTAAAATATATGAAGTAAACAGAGAAACATTGACATCATGAAATTTTTTCACAACTTTTTTTTATTGTCCTTTCATCTTATTAATGTAATGAAATTAACTAGTATTTCAGTGGTTTAAAATAAGTAAATGGATATTATTGTAAAATTAATTTTTATAATTACAAAAATGTTGAAAGTTAAACAAAATGCATTGGTTTATAAAGTGTAGATATAGAGTACAATTCAAAATGCATATATATTTTATAAATTTATAAATTAAATATTTTTATGCTTGGAATAATATTTGATGTTTTGTATTTATTAGATAATTTAGATGAGACTTCATTAGTTTAAAAAAAACTATTTAACAGTAATTCAATATTTAATTTTGAGATGTATTTTAGTTTTATTCCATTTTTAATATCATTTATTCTTTAGATGGAAGAAAAGAAAATGCGAAGTTATGCTGTGATTCCACCTATCCTATTAGACAGCCGGCAACGGAGGCTGTGGTATGTAAATAATAATGGCCTTGTGGAAGACCTTTGCCAAGAATATAAAGAGAGACAAATGTTAAATATTTGGACAGATCAAGAAAAAGAAATTTTCAGGGAAAAGTATCTACAACACCCTAAAAATTTTGCACTGATTGCTTCTTGCTTAGAGAGAAAGGTAAAAGTCTTCTTAAGTTTTAAAACTTCTAAAATATTTTAAATTTTAAAAAATATTTACTTTTCTCTAATTACATAAAAGCATTTGTATATAGTTTTAAAGTAGCTAATGTATTTTTTAATATATGAAATTATTTTGTTCTGTTTTTGTCGATATCTTAAGACAGTTAATGCTATTCTAAGATATTTTGGATAATTTACAGTTATTATTATTCTTAGATATTTTGGTTAATTTTGAATTAGTACATAAGAAAACAATGAATTAAATGGCTCCTCTTATCTTGAGAAGCAATTATTCTTTATTTAAGTATTTTAAAATATTAAAAAAATTTTAATTTTAAAAAAAGACAATGATTATTCTCAATCTTGATAATGTATCTAAACATTTATTTATGTTTTCTTTATTTTACAGACTGTAGCTGACTGTGTTCAATATTATTATTTATCAAAGAAGGGCGAGAATTTTAAGCAACTTTTAAGGAAGCACAGTGTTAGAAAAAGGACGAGGGCCTTAGGAAAACCTCAACAAAACCAACAACAACAACAAATTGCACAAGTAAATATGATATATTTTATTTTTAGCCTTTTAAAATTATTAGCAATATTCCAGAATGTTTCTCAAAACTTTAATTTTGAAGAATTTTTGAATATTACGTTGATATGATTTTAAAAGTACTTATATATATTTTAAAAATAATATATAATCATCCAATTATTAAAAAATATGAAGTATAGTTTGAAATTCTTTTTTGTATCCTTGTCAATCTTCCAATTCTTCTGAAAAAAAAATGTTTTAAAATAACTTTTTTATAATATTTATTCTTTATATTTTAGACTTCTGGCGTAACAACAAGGCAACAAGAAGATGCAAAAGCTTCTATAGTGTCAAGTTGTAGTACATCTACATCATCAAATTTTGAGACTACTACTCAAGCACCTACTGATTGTATTGCATCTTCAAGTGCTTCTACTGTAACTACTTCTAGTTCTTCTATTACGAACTGTTCCACAGCTCCAACAAGCAGTACTATAACTGCTGTTGGTGCAGATAGTTCTGCTACATCTGGCATGGAAACTCCTGGTCCAAGTGGGAGTTCAAATAACAAACCAGACTCAGGAAAAATCCCTCTACCCAATAATATAAGGTATAATATCTGACAAGAATGACTGTACTGAACATTTATTTTTTTATAATGTATTTTAATAATTTGCATTTTTATATATTTGAAATAAAAAGACATATTTATTTCTTTGCATGAATTTGAAAAATAAAAGAAAAATTATGCTTTTTTGCCTTATTATATGAAGCACTTGCCAATACATATCACTTATTATTATTACATTACCTGAAAATATGAACTAATTTCAAATAAGAATAAGGGGCACTTTTATATAGATTTTAATATTCCTTGAAAAAGATTTGGAATTTTAATACTTTGGATTAAATTTTAAAAAAATGAATCAAGCTATACACAAAAAATTGAAACATATTTCCCTATCTTAATTTAACCACATTTTTTTACTTTATGTGCATACCTCACTCATTCGTAGCTCTAAAGAATTAATGCATACTTATTAAAAAATCATATTAAGTATAGTTCATAAACAAATTGAAAGGCTTTCTTTCATTCTTTCTTCTCTCCCCTCTTTTTTTTCTAAATTTCTGGATGATTTGAATTTTTTTTTTATGGTTTTTCATTTTTGTACAAAATTTATGCATCTGAATGGGAGTGATTCTGTATGAAAAGAAATTTCTATTTTTCTCTTATTCAAATTAAAGAGAGAGAGAGCACAAGCAGATTGATGAATCTGCATATTGAAACTTGATAATTAGATAAGCCTGGGCTCAAGGGGGGAGGGAAACCCTAGGTCTTTGAACTAATGAAATATGTGGCAGTATATTATGCCTTTTTATAGTAAGCAAAGCATAGAAAGCGTAATGTTAACAAATAAGATGAACATGAAAAACAAATTTAATTTCTTAATTTTTTTCTAGGAATTATGAGAAATATATATGTTGTTTACTTTTTATTTTTGCAAATCATATTTTAACATGGTACAAAAGTAGGAAAGGATTTTTATTTCCCATGTTTCCTGTTTTTGTTTTTCCCTCCCCATTTCATTCAGTAGCTTGCCTTATAGTTTCAGCTTGCATTTACCAAAATAATATGCTTAAATATTACCAATACTATATTTAGCGTTAATTTTACTACTTTCTGGAAAATGTACTGTTATTGTAAATTCAGGTGGAATAATTATTTTGGTAAAGGAACCTTTTTAATTTTATAGAGGCTTTGAAGAGAAAATTTTTGTGTCCAAATTAAAAAACTTTAAAAAAATGAAAAAACTTAAAAAAAAATATTGTATTAAGCATTTGTTATAGGCTATTTTATTTTTTCATAAAGACCCATAAAATTTAAAATACTAATCATTAATTTAAACAATGAACCTTTTGATTCAAATATTTTAATTACGTACAACACATAAACATTATGTTCTTTAATTTTTCTTTTGAGAAAACATTTTTTTTAATTTGAAAAAAAATGCATTAAAATATGGTGTTAACTGCTTTTTATTTCTAACTTCCTGCAGTAGTTATTACATTGGCATTAGAAAACATTTGTTTCTTGTGTTTGAGAATATCTTCCTTGAAAATTTCATCTTATATTTTGTTTTTTCGTATCCACAAAACCAGTCCAAGATACTTTCTTATGTTTGTTTCTGATACTTGAACATAATTTATTATGCTAAACAGGGAAGGAAAGTAACATTCCATCAATTATACATATTTTAGCCTAATTATTTTATTGATTGACAGGCTAAAATATTAATTACAATTTTTTGTCTTAATTCATATGCATCATTATCATAATCCTATGGAAATAAATAAAAGTTTACAAACTTTCCTTTGATTGATGGATTGTTTTGTAGGAAAAAGAAAGAAGCAGTACTGAAAGGAATGGAAAACAAGGAAGACGCAAGGAGCGATAGTGATACTGCAAGTGACCAACAAAGTAAGTTACACCCATTATTTTTTGTATTGAGTATTTTTATGCATTTAAAAAAAATTCATAATAATAAAAGTAATTTTTATATAATTTTATAGACCAATTTCTGTAATCTTAAAGTTGCCACCATCGTAAACTAAACAAAAATTTGAAATATAATCCGAAAATTGGATCTGTTGAAAAGGATATAGATTGCCTGTCAATGATTCATATTTATCTTTTTAACTTTTGTTTGAAAATATCTTACATTAAAATTTCCAATAAAAATGCTTCAGAAATATAAATAGGTATTATACCTTACTATTCATAATAGAAAAATAAAATTTAGCTTCATATATTATTGTATGATTGCCTATTATAAGTGAAGCATTCACATTAACCATCTTAACATGTGTTTAATGCATTTTTTCAGATGATAATAACCCTGCTCAACCCTGTGCTGTATGCAAAATGGAATTGGACAACTATAATCAATCTAGAGCTTTAACCAAATCCAACTGCAGTACATTTGGTATTAAAGAAAGTGATTTAATCGCTGGTATGAGAGTGTGTGCTTCTTGTCGTTTTAAATCTGTGAGGAAGTGGTAAGCTATTTCTTAATCTTATTTTCTTTTTATTGTTTAAAGAGAATTTAATCTTGAGAAAATGTTGACTCTCAGGATGCTGTACCCAATCTGAGAAATCTCGACAAACATGAGCATAAACTTTCTTTTGAATTTTAAGTGTGGTATTTAGGATAATTAATCTATCTCCCCCCTTCCGAAAAAAAAACATGCATTTAAGAAATGTTATTGTATATTCAAAAGGACTTTTTGGTGGATTAATGATTAATATATTCATCTTATTTTAAACAAATAATTTTTCTGCTTCTATTTTATTGCACAAGTTAAAATGTTAAGAGCCTATCAACTGTTACATCTTGTTAAATATAGTTTTCATGCTTTCCATCTAGAAGTAATAAACAGAATTCTGTGTGCAATTTGGTCTCGGTACATTCAGTGGTTATTTTTTTCTTTAATTTTGATAATCTAGATGATTTAAGATTTTTCAAGCATCTAGATTAATTTTTGATATAACCAAGACATTAAAATTGAACCGTTAATTGGTCCTTTTTATACAAAATCGAAATTAATCAATAAAAATTAATGTTAGCCATTTTAAGCATTCATGAGTCACTATTTTTAGTTCAAAATCCCAGTATTCTTTGATTTTTCTGTTGATAGACTTCGTTAATAATTGTCATGACATCCAACAGGTGTCCCATCCCAACTTGCAAAACACCAAAACGTAAGGTGAAACGATTGCGTCCATTACCTAGTAAGCTGTCTGAATTATCTAATGAGGCCAAGGAAGCAATTCTAAATGAACTTGGTGAGTAATTTTTTTCTTCTATAATAACCTCAGTGTTATAATTATTTTAAAAGATTTCCAAATTATAAATAAAAAATATTATGCTAAATTTGATTTTGCTTTTATAGAAATTCCGCCTGATGTAGCAAAGTGTTGTTCCGCTTGTTTTAATAGAATTGTTCGAAAACTAGAAAATAATTCAGCTGGAGATGCAGGTAATTAAATTTTTTTTTGTTACGGATACAAGCTTATAAGTCATTGAATATTTCTTAAAAATCTCATTTAATATTCTTATTCATTATTGTAGAATCATGTGAAACAAAATGGACAGACTATGAAACAGACATGATTAAACAGGCACTTAGTCAGCATGGTACTGATTGGGAGTCTGTTGCTAATGTTGTGGGCACTAAAAGTAAAGAACAGTGCAGACAGTTTTTCTTCAGTTATAAACATAAAATGGGTCTGGATGACATAGTTCATGAATTTAAGAAGGTAAGTTAATCTTTTTTTTTATTATTATTTTCATCATTTTTTAAAAAAATTTCTGATATCTGCATGCAGTTATTGATTTCTTTGTATTTATTTTTTAAAATCTTATGTTTTTATGTCAAGTTTGAAACGCCATAGATATTGCAAAATAAATATGCTATTAATGCTAAAAGATTTTGAAATTAAAGTATTGGTAATGTATGTAATATGTGAATCATAAAGAAGCTCTTTCTTTGCTATAATATTCTTATTATTTGACGTTATTCCTTTTTTTCTTTAGTCTAAAAGATATAGTGAAGATATGCAACAAGATGGGAAACCTCCACCAATTGTGACAGATGAAGAAGAGAGTGGTGAAACTACATCTAGCTGTGATGAAGATGATAGAGCAGATAGATGTAGTAGTGATACAGCAAGTGCACCTAGCCCAGTTGATAAAATTTTAAGTGAAGGTAATTTCCTTTTCTCTATATTAAAATACACAACCTTTAGAATCAGGACTGGAGGGAAATTCAGAATCTGTTTATTTCAAGGATTTTTTTGAATGCAATTTATACATTTTGAAAGAATTTTTATATCTGTTTAGGAATATATTTAAAGTTAAGTTATTGGATAACTTGGAGCTTAAATTTTCTATTCTTGTTTTTCTTTATTAGCAATCATACAACTAAAAACACAGGGTATGATTGAATTTGAAAACAAAGTAAATCATAAATTGAGTGTTTATAGCAGATGAAAGTTAAGTAAATGGAAGTGGTTGATGTTGGTGAAATCCTGAGTATTTACTACTGCAATATTTATACCAACTCAAAGGCAAAGGTAGCAAATGTATGGGCTGTACAACATTTCTAACTCCCATGAGAAAAATGCTAATATATAGACATCTAAAAGTATTTTTTATATTTATTTGTTTAAATTCAGAAAATTTTAATATTATGATCATATCTGATTTTCTTTTGTAATGAAATCATATATATGAAAAATTTTGCTTGCAAGCTTTGGTTATTCATACAAGATACTAGTTATTTGAATGTACAAAATGATCAGTAAATGAAATAATCAGATTTTAATTTTTATCAAATGTCACAACTTAAGCAATTTTGTGCCACATAAAAAGGCATGATATTAGTTTGTCTAGTCATTATTTTATAGTTTTTTTTAATTAGCTGTAAATATAATTTTTTTCTATTTCAACTTTGGAAGATGTATTTTTTTATTTTTAAAAGTCGATTTGTTTTATTTTTTGACAAATAATTTTCTTATTTAATTACAGACAAATCTGATAGTCAAAGAACTCAAGAGAATGTTACTGAAACAAATCAGCCTAGTATTCTGAATACAGATGAATCAAGAAGCCGTAACCTGCCACATCTTGATGCTAGTCCCAAATGCCAACCAGATTATGATAGTAGTGCAACAGTGAGTGCTGATGAAGGCCAGAATGATGGTAGGGATCCTTCTCCTCGTGTTGTTCACAGCAGTCACTCACTAAAAATGAGCGGTGAAAGGAAACATTTTCAGTCTCCTCTGCCGATTCCCAAAGATGAGAATCGACCATCTGATTCATCTATTCCTCTTGTTAAGACTTTACTTCAAGACCCAAAAGTTGGTGCGACTTTGCAAGATGATGCTGCACCTTATATTCAGCCTCCTAAAGTCATCAAGGAAGAGCCAACCTGTGTTAGAGATTTGATCTACCAAGCTATTGAGATGAGTCTTGGGAGTCAATGGCCATCATCCAAAGGAGGAAGGAATAGCAGCCCCATTCCAACATCTGTGCCAGTTGTGTTGAAGACAGATTCTCCTGATATTACCATAGTGGAACAAAAGAAGGAATTAGATGCTTCTGGTGCCCTTATTCCACCTGCACACAGTGCGTCTCGACATCCTTCAAGACCTAACTCTCATCACATGGAAGTTAGTTCTGATTTTGAAGTTCAGGACCTTAGTAAAAAAGTGAAATCTAGAGATGTTAGTCCCGTGAAAGATTTCCTAAAAAGAGAGCGTGTTGTTACACCTGTGAGACCTCCTTCTGCTTCCAGTAGCTCTGGCACACATGTTCAATACTACAATGGACCACCACCTCCAGCACATAGCAACCAATATCGTTCTTCCCAACCACCTCCTCCTGCATTGTCACCTCATTATGTTGCTGAACCTCATCATGAGGCCTATTATCCTCGAACTGGAGATCCTAGAGGAAAGCCTTTCTTGACGTCAGAAAGACCACATTCTCAACCTCCTCACCTTGTGGCACAATCATCTTCACTTCCTAACAATTCATCTGTGCCTCCACATGCTAAGCCTGTACCAATAAAAGCTACTGTCCCCCCACCACCCCCACTTGTTGCATCAAAACCTTCTCAGATGTCTCCTAAAGTTCCTTTTAAAGACAGAATTGTGTCTATGCCTCCTAGTGGATCAATTACTCAAGGAACTCCAGTGAATCAACAATCTATTCCTGTACCCCCAACAAACTTATCATCTTCAAGGTATGAAGGGCTTATTAGAAATTTGCCACCACCACAAACTAAAGAAGGTGGGTCAATAACACTAGGCACACCTGTTCAGCATGAATTAAAGCGCATTCCCAACAGCAGAGCAGAATCTTTCCCTCCAAATTTGCCTGAAAATGTTGTTCGTCAGGCTGTACCTGCAATGTATGATCCAAGTGTGATGGAATATTATCGACAGGTTGCACCTGGTGGACAGCAGTATGCGTTTGCTCCTGGTTATCCACCTTACCCAGGCAATATGGCTCCTCAACGTCCACCTTATCCTAATGAATCCCAACTTAGCACAAAACAAATTATGATTGATTTTAATACATCTAAGCAGATGCAAATGCGCAGAGGTGGAGGTGGTCCTCTTGAAAAGGAATTAAAAGTTTCTCCTAGAGGTTCTGATTCTAACCCTGCACAAATAGTACCTCAAGAAAACCATCTTCATCCTATGTATCCTCCTGCAAACTATCAGGGTAGTAGTGGTCCACATTATAATCATGTACCCTCTGGCTACCAAACTGCAGATTCTCGTTATATGCATCATCGATCTCAAAATGCTCAAATAGATAGGACTCGTAGCCCTTCAGGTGTTGAGTCTCCACTAAGTGCAGGTTATCCACATCCTGGAAAGCGCAGTCCAAGTTTAGCTTTGACATCAGGAAGACAAAATGTTATTCAAAATGTTCATAGGAGTATAACCTGGGGTACAGTTAAACCATCTGTGATACAAGCTCCTCAGTCTGCCTCTTCTCGTACTCCTGATATGCGTACTGAAACTGTCAGTCCTGCTACTGTTAGAAAATCTACTCCTTCACCACGCCATCCACAACCAATATTATATCCATCTGTTCCTCCTTCAGGGCATGATGCTTTTAATACTCTGGTGAATGCAGCTGTTGCTCAACCTAGTCTGATTGTTCCAAAAGATGGTAAAGGATCTCCTACATCTAACATTCACTCTCGACAAGAAGTGAAATCACCTAGAGATAGACCAGTTGTTGAAGGCCTTGAGAAAACATTGATGGACATGCACCAACGTCCTAGATCATATGCAGAGTCTGGACATAATATGCCATCTCATGAAAGATCAAGAAGTAATGAACCAAGCCCACCAGAACAACTTAGTGAAAGTCATCGGTATCAGAACTCAGTGCATGGTTCTTATGATTTATCACGAGAACAAAGAATGTCTGAAAAACAAATGCTCATGAATGACCAACCAACAACACTTCGACTGGGAAATATGAGAGAGCCATTTTCTAGAGAACAGTTTGAAAGACAAATGAGACAAACCAATGTGTCAGCTTCTAGAGATCGTGCTTATGGCAAGAAAGAAGAGGAAAGATGTCGTTCTGGGTCTTCAGAAAGTCAGACACCAAATTATCCAAGTCCATCTCCACAACAATCTGATTTAGATAATGAAGCTTCCAAGATTTTCTCTCAGTCTTTTCAGAAAGATGCCCCAAGATCTAATTCATCTCCACGTGGTTTCACAGCAGCTAATTTGATTGATGCTATAATCACTAGACAAATTAATCAAAATCCAGACACTCCTGCTGTGACCAAAAGCTCTAGTATGGATATATTTGGTCAATATCACCCAGGTTACGAAGGAAATAAAACTCCTCCAAAATCTAATACAAAAATGAACTCTAGAACTGAAGTGGTTACTATTGATGATGAACCTGAAAATGAAAAGACATCATCATGGCCAGAAAGGTCGAATTCACATGGACGCTCTCCTCCTGTATCGTCTAATAACCCTATGCCCCCTACATCCATGTCATATTCCAATGAAAAAGTTTATACTCTTAGTGAACATATTGCAGCCATTATTTCTAAAGACTACAATAGCCCTTCTGATGCTACTCAAACTCAACCTATTTATAGTAATAATAGCCAACCGTCTGCTACTACATCTGTTTCTGCATCTACCCGGCCATCTTATGTGATTGGAGTTGCTTCTAATTCTCATAATCCAAATGGAAAACCACTAGAAGGAATAGCTTCTGCTTTGCCATCTGAAGCAGTTCTAGTAAATTCAAATACTTCTCATGGAGTACCAGACCATACCCCACAAAATTGTCCAGGCAATGGCTGCTCTTATCATACACATAGCTGGAAATTAAGAAGGGCTTTGCAGCAAGATAGAGATAGGGATCATAGATCTCCTGGGTTAAATGAAAATGTACACAAGAGACCATCATCTAATCAAAGTTCTGATATGCCCCAAGAAGAAAGACAAATAATACGAGTTGCTCAAACATCTTCCCCATCTGCACCTGCATCAACGCGAACTTCACCAACTGGCCCATATGGAGTAGAACCTATTTCTCCACCTAGTCAAAGCAACGAAAATGTAGATAGTTCTAGCAGGACTAACAGTCAACCTCCAGCATGGACTAACAACCCAGGTATTACAGGTCTCCTTACTACCCGTCACATATATCCACAAGAATACCCTGAAGGTATTCCTCCTCCTTCTATGCCCCATTACACTGTACCAACTTCTGTAGGCTCTGGTTCTTCAAGTGGACCCAATCGCCCACCACATCAACAACAAATGGGCTTGTCGCCTTTAGATTATGTTAAGAACCGAATTGTTGAAGTAATGAGGACTGCTGACAATGAGCAAGAAGTATCCGAATCTCGTCGACCACAATCTGCAATGAGTTATTCTGAAGAAAGAGATCAGCTTCAACACATGTATCGATATCCACCTGGTTCAGAACGCGATGTTCCAGCAGAAAGACCAGGCAGCACAGGTAATGGCCCACCTGTCCTCCAAGGGCAACGTTATAGTCCTGCTGTAACACGCTACAGTCCTATTCCTCCAAGGCCTTCTAGTGCTGCAGAACGAGTACCCAGCAGAAACTCTACTCCTGGGGAGGTACCTCGATCTCATAAGCGTGGATCTGAAGGCCACCTTGTGTCTGGAGATTGGCGAGATAGTCCTAATGTTTCCTCTAGGGCTAGTTCTCGTTCTGTATCACCTAATAACATAGATCATCCAGACAATTCTTCACGCAAAAAGACTCGCTCTGAAGGTACTTTCATTCCAGAGAGCACTACGGATCGCGCTCCAGTTTTGTTACCTCAAAATTCCATTGGCATACAACGCTCAGGTTCTCTGTCGGAAGCACCCAGACTTAGTTCAAATAATCCCAGCCCTCAAGTTCTGGACAGTCAGAGTGCTTCCAAAGGCATAGTATCACCACGAATGGATTCTTACCCTTCACAGACTGATGGTGAGTGCTACAAGTTTCGAATAAATGATAACAGACCTGAAGGCCAATGGAGCTTGATGAATAACCATAACCGAACTTCAGAAAATGAGCCGCTGGCACGGCTCAGTGAACCTATGAACATTGGTGCTGCTTCATCAACTACTGTTGAACCTTTCTCTCCATCAAACAGGACAGACATCCCATTAAAATTGGAACGTAATGAGACAGGTACAAGACAAAGTCCAGTGACTGGCTCTGGCAGTGGGTCGCAAGAGCCCAGTAGAAACAGCCCCAGTGCATCATCTCAGGGTCAGAGGAGTGCTACCTCGACTCCTATAGGTATGAATGTTTCATCAAGCTCAGGTCTTTATTCTCCATTTGGAACTCCAAATGGTAGTGTTAGCAGCAGTACCAATGCAATGTTCTCATCTGCCACAACACTACCTCCACCAGCTAGCCCGCATGTGGCTTATTCTTCTTTCTCAGGCATGGGCAATACATATGCTTATCCGTTCTCAGCATTATCAATGAGGTCACTAAATGTCTCGACAACTCATAGTTCCACACCTTTAACCAACAACTCATCTTCAGTTTCTAGTACTCATATTTCAAGCATGCCGGTAAATACTTCATCGAGGAACTCACCATCTCCGTTACATAGGAACAATAACCAGCCTCCTCCTCTGCTGTCTTCGCAATATGAACCTTTATCTGATGAAGATTGAAGGCAGTTGTATGGACAACTCTTTTACTTCTATCTGAACGGAGCGCCTGCTTATTTTGCCCTTTTGCATTCCATGAAAAAACTAAACTACTTTCAATGTGGTATGTGAACCTGGCTGCAACAGTCATTAGAGTTCTTTCTCAATGTAATTAAAAGGACAATTGCAGTTGCAAGCTCTGGTTATTGCTCATGACTACCACTTGTAATTTTGTTTCTTACTGTGATCACTATGTGGCAAGAAATCTGGTTCCAAAATTTGTGATGTGGAAGTCTTTGTTTATTAATTAACACTGCCACAATGGTTTCTTGGGGGCGGATGTGTATGCCAGTGTATTTCTCCCCCTTCTGAAATTTAGTAATTGTACTGTACACTGTCTCACATTTAAGTGTAAACATAACATTGTTCATCAAAAATTTTGATTGTATAGTTTTTTTTTTTTTCATTCTTTAAGTGTATATTTGAATGATTTTTGTACATTTTTTTAGTGTCATGATGAAAGATGCTATAATTAGTCAAAATCATTAAATGTGGAAAATGTAAATTGATACAATCCTTTTTTTTAAAAAAAATTTAATTCCTGAGGCTTTTAGCTTTTTTCTAGTCGTGAGGATTTGTATTAGTTACTGCTTAGAAAGCTTTTGGTTTCCGTAACTTGAAGTCTCTACAGTGGGAAAACGCTATCCGCCCCTAATTCTTCAGCTCAATATGAAGTGGGGCATCTCATTTTTTAAACTCAATAGCCATTGTTCAGTGCCTTGGTCTGCTGCAGGGTACGAGGTATCATCCTAACAGACTTTGTAGTCCTCACTTTTTTTTTTTTTTTTTCTGTTTGAAAAACTGTGTGCACAGTATTTTCAGGCCAGCTTGGATGTCCATCTTATGAACATCTAGCAGGTAATATGCTGGCATGTCCAAAAAGTACCCTTATGCCCAGTTATCTTTCCGGTCTGAAATAATGATATGGATATTGTGGCACACCAGTACTATAATTTAGATGTGTATTTTATAATCGATGACAAATTGATCTTGGGGAAATCCAACTTGGTATTATGCTAATTGAATTAATGAAATTTTAAAAGTTTTCATCTGTATGTAATAATTTTTTGCAGCGTTGAATTGTTCCCGGTGCTAATTATTTTCTTATCCTGATTCACAGATGATTTTTTTAGTATGTGTGTTGTTATAACTAACATATTTTCCATTTGACAATACTAGTATCATTCATCTAAGCATAGAAATAGAATGCAAAATAAATGCTGCAGTTCATCTTCATTATCATATTGTAAATAAAGCCTTGTATATATTTTTTTATTCTTCAAAAAAATTGATGTGCAATATCCACTTTGGAGAATTTTTTATGTAAATCGCACGATAATCCATTTTTACTGACATTCCGTATTGTTTAGTGAGTGTCTTGAAGTCCATCGACAATTTTTTAATTATTTGTGAAATGATTTATATAAAAGCCATTAACTTCTAATATTGGCTAAGTATGTAATTTTTAGTTTTAAAATTTAGGCATTATCAGGATATATAAATTTTTGAAAATATATATGTATTTTCTAAATGGCCTTGTTCTCTTTAGTTGGATTTTTATGAAATATTATAATTTTTTTTTGAAGAATTGAAAGAATATTCAATGTAAGTATATTCATTTGTATATTGTGCAAAGATTAGAGAAGTACTGGTGTGTCATGAAAACAAAATGAACAGATGATGTAAATACTCTTTTGGTGGTGATAATAAACCTTGAAATTAAACATTTGGTGCTGGAAAGATGACAATGAAAAGTGAAAAGTTTTCAGAAACCTCAGATTATAACATATGCATATATAAATATAAATAAATAAAATATATATATATATATAAATAAATGCCATTGGTTGTCACTAAGTACTAGAACTATGATCACCATTTTTAAAATATATGTGATTTAACTTTTTTTTCTGAGCAGTCAACATTCACATTGAATGTAATATTTACATAAATGTGTGGTTTAGGGGGGAAATGACATTGTAAAATATACCTTTTCTGTAAGAAATAAATCCAAGTTTTGGAATGTATAAGTTGTACATAGTATCGCAATTTTCTTGAATTGAGGGCAATTGCATTTTAAAATGGATTGCTCACTCAGTTTCAAGAAATTCAGAGATAAAAAAAAATGTATCATATCAGTGTTGAATGTTTGTACCTAAGCTGGCTGTAGTATTTCAGAGACCTGTTACTTTTGTTGGCAAATTAAAAAAAAAAAATATTGTTGATAAAACGTCTCTTTATTTTCTCTACTCTTTGTAGGTTGCGCTGTTGGTGCTGCTAAAAATTTAATTGCTCAAATCATGATCCGAAATTTGATATTTTAGAATATAGTGTTGAAGGCTGATGAAAATGATATTTCTATGCTTTTTTTGGTTAATAACACAACTTGCAGTAATAGATTTGATTTCTAAATGGAGACTTCAATTAATATATGAAGTCCAAAGACATTGTCACATTTAATCATTTTGAGGTTATGCGTATGAAGTAAACTTTTATTGCAATTGTTAAAAATAAAATTACCCATTTAATTTAAAATACATATAAATTAATTCCAAGTTGAATTTCTTAGAATAGTTATAATGCAAGAAATATGTTTTTATGTCTTTATTGCAAAATCTTTTTATCAAAATGGATTTTAATGATTCATGGATTTCGATTAAGAAAATTAAATCAAAAATAAAATTGAGGGTTGTATGACTTTTGCGTATAGTACACTTTGCGTACCAGTCATAAAACTGTCAATCAATAGTCTCGTTTACAATGCGGATGTGTTACTGATAAGGATCAGTTCTAGAAAAGGTTATAACATTTTAAACGTTATCTAAAAGTGTCATATTTGGCAAGAGTTAGCACGATGTTTGACACAATTTCGAATACTTAGCGATACGTTCATTAATACAATTTCATGCGTTTTAATACTATATGAATAATTTCCACTTTGCTTTTTATGAAAGATGGATTGCTTTTCAATGCATTTATTCAAAAATGTGTTATAAAAATCATTGAGGAATGATATTTCTTCTCATATAAATAGTGTATCCACTTCGAAATAATAATCATTTCTTCTAGATTTTAGATATAAATATTACATAAATATAACGTTTTGCATTAGAGTTTGCGTTTCTGTTTTTGCTTTATTTCTCTTGCTTCGTTTATTTAATTTAATATTTTCGAACATTAAAATATATGTTATTTAAATATAGGCACTTAAAAAAAGTTGTTTTTTAAATTTAAAGTACAATTAAATGAGGTTAGTGGTATTGGAATGATTTGTAAGGAGGGAAAAGTTACAAAAGCAATTCTTGAAATGCCGTCAGTAGCAAGAAAAGCTTCCAACTACGGATGTTTAGTTTCCATGCTATGTCAGTTTTTATTAAAAAAAAAAAATCAGTTTCCAGAGTAGAACGCAAATTTAAAAATTTATTTTATTAAAAATTTAAACTTTTCTGCTTATTATCGTACATTTAATTTAAATGTTGTTACATTTTTTAAAAAAATCTGTACTCTGATAAAGATAAATTATTTGCTCATTATATGACTTTGCATTTTGTATACGAAATATTGTAAGTATACGGTGCATAAAATAAGCAACTTACTAAATCAGATGTATATTAATATTTTGCTAACAGATCATTTGTATCTGCGAAAATTTGTAGGATATATTAGCTGAATTCAAATTTAATTTTCCTCTAGCTGCACTATTTCTTAAGCCATAATCCATATCTACTGTTAAAAAATAAAACAGAATTAAGAAACATTATTTTTACATTAATATATGTAGTATATGTTCTTCAGAAACTTTAATTTTATTAAAGATCGTTCTTGATGTACAATAAGTCATTAAAAATGGTGTTGAATGAAGTTCTGGTAATACTCTCTTCAAGAATATACATCTACACCTTTATTAAAATGTTTATTGATTCGCTATGCGTTTTTTTTCTCTCCATATTTTAAACAATGTAATTATTTCTAATTTCAGAAGAATTCATGGCCGTTTTAAACCTTCCAGGGGCCCTGAGATAAAGCAAATCCCTTTTTCCCTCCAAATTTTTTATTGATTTTAATTTAATTTTTATTCAGAAATTTTAAGTAGTCGCAAGTCCCTTTCTAAAAAGTCCACTACAGCATTCTACAAATAAAAAAAGTACACAGTCAAAACGTAAAATTAATTTAAAGCAAAATATCAAAACAAAAGACAACTTTCTATAACACTCTAAACAATATTGCAGAAGGAGAAAATATATTTTTTTAAAGTGTAAAGCTCCAAATTTTTTAGAATTATAAAATAGCATAACGAATAACTTGTAAATGGTAATTAGGAATATTACTAGAATAAAGTTCGAAAATTAATTTAATCAATACTTGATTATGACTTGAATAAATTTAACTGCAAGGCCGTCTGTCATTAAATGAAAGTATAAAACTAAATACCTTTCTACAACTACTAAAAATTATCGAGAGCTGAGGATATTTTTCTTTGTTGCTTTTTTTAACTAATCACTCTTTGTTAAGATTTGTCATTTAATCAGACTCGTCATATTTAAATACTTCTTCATCAAACTAGAATATTATGTTAACTTACCTGCATATGCATTTTGCGATTAATATTTATCATAAGTATTCTTTATAAGCTTCTTATGCATTCTACTTTCAAAATTTACATCATCAATGGAAAAATAAGAGAATAAATACAGCGTTTCAAAATTACCTCAATTTGTAACAATGTATCAAAAGACAAAAGAAATGACACTGAGAATATTTTAAAATAATATTCAATACATTGCAATATTATAAAAATCAAATAGTAAACGCGGGATGTTTAAAATATAGTAAAAAATGCTTTCTTACGTATTATTATTCCATTTTTAGTTGTAAAGTTCCATTAAAATATCCTGAATTTTATTTTTAATTCATAAAATAAAGTAAGGACTGTTTTAGGAACTTAAAAAACAAACTACCTGATAATATACGTACATACACACAAAAAGGAAGGAGGAGAGGGAATGGAAATAATTGACTAAAAGTTTTAATTAACAAAATAAGATTTTCTTTCCAAGAATAAAAGTGAATGTATATATATGTGTCTATCAATCTATTTAAAATATAGTTAAATTCAGGTGTAATTTTTTAGAATGAAATTTCTATTTCAGATTTTCTTTTAAGTTTATTGATTTTCATTCGAGAACTATATTTAGCATACTTTGACTGTGAACGAATAATGCAGAGAATTGATATGATTTGCAAGTAAAAACTATTTTTTACTGTAAATTTTTGTCACGGAAAAAAGTCAATATTTTTCTTAATTTTTGATAAATTAAAATTCTAATTAAAAATTTAAAAAAAAATCTCTTTTCTACCCTCCAAAGTATTTATTTGCCAAATTTAAAAGGCAGACGGCCTGTCGTGTACAGAGCCAGCATATACACCTAGAGACAAAAGTTTTTTCCTTGTGTTTTAAGCATCAAAATTCAGTTAAAATACAAACACATTTTCTCGCCAACTAATCTTGCCAACAGATAACATATGTTTTAGCAAACCTAGACTAATCACTCCCTATCCCCTTTTTTTCAAAGAGCTACACATGATTTATTGGCCTTTTATGACCCGTACTCAAATGTCTGTACTCATCTGACCCACTACCAAAATTGAAACACAGGGTCGAGTCACTAAAACGAATTCATGACTACATTAAAAAAACAAAACAATAGTGATTTCAGAAATATTCCAGCTCTTTGACAGTGTACCAAAAGCAATAATTTAAATACATTAAAAAGTTAATTTTAAGAATTATTTTTGGCTGTTTTGTCCGTAATTCAGTTTATTTACAGCATTCCCATTATCTCTGGCATGTGAACCCGTGATATGAATTTCATTAATTACAGATACATTCAGGTGTTGCAACCAAATGATGTCCATTTAAAATAGCCATAACTGTTGGATTAAATCACAAAATATTTAGCCAAATAAAAGAATAGTTATGAAGTCAATGAATTGTGATAAAAATACACCAATATTGGTAGCTTCAACATAATTTGCGATTTTGGATTTAAAATATTGCTTTATTTATTAACAAAAAAATTATACAATACACATTGTTAAGAAGATTATTTTTACCATTTATTTATAAATACAGTGTTCACCAATGCAGAAATATACAGATGCATGAAATGATCCGTCGTGTCTATATTATTTGAAATTTGTTACATGTAAAATTCATATTAACTGAAAATAAAAATTAAGAGTAACTAACAATTTATTTGAAATTTTACTGAATTGACTGAATTTGACTATTCTGCACGCGATCTGTTATGATTAAACATAAAGGATTGATCTCATATATTTTTTGATGCTGGATAAATTGATTGACTTTGAGGGAGGTGATGGGTATGGAATGTACAGCAGTGACAGTTTTACTACTCGACTGCTCATAAGAATTTGGGGCTGAAGGTATGGCAAGCAAGTCGATTACAAAAATATTTCCTGGTTTCCAAATTTTATAAAAGAGTAATAATTCTATGATTTATAAAATAATAATATTATGATAATATTTAACACTTTGGTCAAGTGTAACTGATCAGGTTTACATATTTATTGTAATAAATAATAAACATTTACTCCAGTATAATTGTGCGCAAAACGATAAAAATGTATACATTTTCAAAAAGAAATTAAAAAAAAATTAATTTAAAACCAATCAAACGTGTTGAAATAAATTTATTAAAAGATTCACCTTATAATGTGCACTGCCTAAAGCTGCACATTGCCACTGATCTGTACAAAAGAATACGCATGGACGGCGGAATTGGAATTTTTGCTAAACTATCGAAGAGATTGAAAATTATTTATACAATATTAATAGGGTGGCGGTTACAGTCATTACATGAATCTTTTAAATCCTTAAGGTGAGGAAAAATAGCCACAGGAACAATTTATAACTTTCAAAAAGTACTTGCGACACAGGAGGAAAATAAAAAAATGATCCCATTTATAAAATAGACATTAAAAAAACATAAATCTTACTCAAAACCCGCAAATTTTTCACTGATGATTTGAAATTTTGACACAACATTGCATTCAAATAACGCGCCTGTTTTTATGTACCTATCTTATAATGGGCGCCATCTGTTGGACAAAAGAAACACACGCAATAACAAGTATTTTACAGTTTCATTTCAATGTTTCCGAATGCAATGTTAAATTGAATTTCGATTTATTTTCATTTTGATTTAATTATTTTGTATGACATCCCCTTGGAACTAGGCTGTATATTTTATCACAGCCTTCATATTTCACAAGATTGGATTGCCACTCACACATATAAAAATCAGACTGTATAATGAAATCACTTTAAAAAAATCGAGGACATAATATACATTGAAATATCCAATTCCGACATCAAGAAGGATTTGCGTGAAATCGAGATAAAAAATATAATACATGTACCTTGCGGTACAGTGAATTCAATTCAATCATAAATGATAAAGAGAAATGCTTTAAGCACTTTTCAAGTATTAGTATTCAACACAGTTACAAGAAATCATAAAAATGCAAAATTTTTGTATCGAAGAAGATAATTAGTGGGTGGTCTATATTTGCTTTTTATACGACGCAAATAAGTCGACGGACAGTCTTGCATATTCATAGAAACTATGATATGCAAACTGTATACCGTGCATCTCAGTCAAGATAAATGATTCTTCATCGTCTACTGCTGATTAATGTACTGAGTTCAAAATCTTTCCAAATGTGCCAGTCTCCGCAGTGCAACACGTCACATTCAAATCAAATTCCGGCATTTTTACTTTCTCGTATGCATAGTATCGAGAAAGTATAGCAATCGTCGACAAAATTAGAATTCGAGATTTTGACGAATCTCCATGTTTTAGACCTTCCCTAGTTCGAAAAACTCATTTTTGGAAAATGCCCTTCTCAGACAAAGATAACTCAAAAATTATTTCAGCCAGATGGTTGAAAGTTGGTATGCAGTCTTTACACCAAATTAACAGAGTTCTATCAAATTTTGTGTAAAATCTATTCAGAGGAAGACCGTCTGTTTGAATATACAGTGGTGGCCAAAATTGTGGACACTTTTGAAAATCGTTATGTTTTCCAACTTTGTATGCTTATAAAGAATGCACACATTGCAAACTATTACATATCATTTTAAAGAAAATTGAATGCTGCTTTCAATACAAAAAGCAAAATTCAAATATTTTCAATACAAAAAAAGTCATTCTTACTTTAATATGAATAACGAACGAAGTGATGAAGTGGATTGTAATTTCTAACTTTCCTGACAAGTCACTGTTCTTGTTCCGGGAACCAATCAAACATTAATAACTGCTAGAAGATGCTGACATCATGTTTAAAGTTGAAACAAGTCATTATTGTGCTTTTTTTCTGTAGAAGGGAGACTTTTTTATGTAATCAAATTGCAAGTTAGAAATTTTGTTAATTTTTTAAAAATATATAATAGGAATTTTTGTAAAGATTTATAATATTTAGTCAAGAAGTAATGACATCAAATAAATGAATAGATTGAACACCTAGAAAGAGAAGTAAGATTATTGTGTGAATGAATGTGGTTTTTCTTATGCTGAAACTGCGAAACAGGTGGGTGATTCAATGACTTCATCTGGAATCTGAAAGTTTCGTTTACGAGACAAATTCAATAAAAAATAAAGTAGGAAAAGGCTCAAAAGGGTTCACCACATCTATTGATGACAGAAGAATAAAAAGGCTATGTCTCCAAGATAGAAGAACGCCATCAGAGGCTAACAGAAGTCAAATGAATGATGCTGACATTTATTTCAGTTCAATAACAATCAGGAGAAGATTATTAGATGTTGGACTAAGAGGTAGAATTCAACGAAAAAAATCCTTATTTCAATTTACAGCAGAGCAAAAAAGATTATAGTGGGCAAAGGAACACCTTAATTGGACAAATGATCAGAGGTCACATGTTATATGGAGTGATGAAACGAAGATATTTTTATTTGGTAGTGATGGTTGAAAATATGCAAAACGTAGAATAGGTGAAGAGCTACATCCTGACTGCATTCAGGAAACTGGGGAGAGCTCAGTTGGTATTATGATTTGGTCATGCATATCAGCAGATGGTATTGGTCTCTTTCATGTTATCGATGGGACATTAAATGCAAGAAAATACATTGACTCTATTCTAGAGCCAAAACTAACACCTTCCATTAGTGATCTCTTTCCCAACAATGCATCATTTATTTTTCAGCAGGATTCAGCTCCTTGCCATACAGCAAAAATATCGAAAGTGTGATTCAGTACAAAGAGCATTGAATTGTTATCATGACCAGGAAACAATCCCGAATTCAAAATTATTGAGAAATTATGGCAACGTTTGAAAACTCTTGTGCATATGAAGCGTTCATCAAATAAAAGAGAATAAATTGAGGCTATAATTGCTTCCTGGCATCATGCAATAACGAAGGGAGAACTTAAAACTCTCTTCAGTTCAATGAAACATCAGTGTGAAGCTGTAATAAAAAATAAAGGCTACTCTACTAAGTACTAATAACTCACTGCAGTCATCAGCATTTAATGTATCTCGATACTTATAGTAAGAATAACTTTTTTTATATTGCAAACATTTGAATTTTGTTTTTTTGTATTGAAATTAGCATTAAATTCTCTTTAAAATGATATGTAACACTTTGCCTTTCGGGAAATGTTACATTTTCTATAAGCATACAAAGTTGGAAAACATAACGATTTTCAAAAGTGTCCACAATTTTGGCCACCACTGTATGTTAACTCGATAACTACAAAATGAAGAGAGCTAGACAGAAAAAATTCGGTACACAGATTTTATATTCATAGAGTAGACATAAGTGAAATTTTGAGCCAAATCCAACAATGGATTGATTGTCTGCTGATCTGTACTTTCAGAAACATCTAAACGCGATAATTTGAAAACGCAATGACTAAAATATATGCAATTTGGCTTGTGATTTTGCGACTACAGTTTTGTGTCGTTTTAATGAAATTGTAATTTCCTATTGACGGGCGTTTTCAATCACCATCTACAAAGTTCTGGACCAATCTCTAGAATTGTGCGGTTTAGATCAAAACATGGATTCTTCTAATACGGACAATTATATGTTGCGCGTTCTAGAGTCGGCAAACCGACAACATCTATAAGTACAGACAATGGAACAACAAAAAATATTGTACACCCACAAGCATTGTGAAATGAAATACATTAGAAGCATGCTCTTTCTCTTTTCTTTCAATTCCATTTAATCAAACTGAGCAACAGGAAAGTGTGATTAGGTACGGTTAGTACAAAGTTATATTTTGTTTTGGGTTAAGGATTTAACCTGGGGTGCAATGCAGTTAACTTCGGGTGCAATGCACCCGGGCACTGCCACTGAGGGGAAGGGCCCACAGTGATTAAGAATTAAATTAGTGTTCTGAAAAATGACAGCGTTTACACGTGATGAAAGTATATAAGTTTGTTTCCACGTGGCTGGCTGAGCTTCGACTGACACCGTTATTAGGCAATGGTCGCATTGATACCAATAAAAGGGGGGGGGGAGGAGAGGAGGAAGTTGATTTATGAATAAAGAAATTCCCCTTAGACATGTTAAGACAAAGCGGCGCGACTACTACCTGCTAATGGCGGCCAGAAGTCGAGGCTGAGGCTAGGTTCAAAGGAACTTGTAAATCATCAGCTATATGCACTTTTCTGCATCTAATGTAATATTTTTTATGCGTGCATCTATTATGTTTGTTTATATTACGTTTTTATTAACAAAAAGTAAAATAAGATAAATTAAACGATCAATTCCTAGCAATGCACATTGCAATACTGCTTCACCGTCCTTGCCCGGAATGAAAAGAATTAAGGAAGAAGTTTAAATGTAGCAGTTGGCGGATTTGGATATATTGCCGCATTGAAGAAAGACTGTCGAATCTCCATGGCCGAATGGTCATGGCACTGGTCTTGTGATCAAGAGACCTGGGTTCGAATCCCGATAGAGACACTGAGATTAATGGTATATGTAAATACTTAATTCCTTGATTTTATGTTTTCCTTTATTTCATGTTCCAGAAGATACTGGACATTTCTTTAGTTTACCAGACAAGTGTTCTGGACTTTTCCTACTGTCTCCAGAAGAGTATTCTGGAACTTTTTCTGCTTATATAAAAGCAGAAGATTTGTCAGTTACTGTATTCTCAGTTCTGAGTTCAGTTAATAAATTGGTTTAGCTCTACCTCTTGTGTGCGTCATTGAGTCTAACACTAGAATATCTACGTGACATTCTTTGGTGGAGGCGCCGGGTACGATTCCAGTCAGCATGGAAACGCAATTACGAAGAAGCGATCGCCTTAAAGGCCTTGAACCAGAATTTGGACTTTATAATCCCCCATCCAGAAAGATAAGGGAAATGCCTGTGGAACCAGAGACAAAACCGATCATCCTGACATCAGCACAGCAACAATACAGGAATCCCTCTGTATTTAAAGGAGACGTAGGACAAGACCCAAACAAATGGCTGAAGGAATACGACAGAGTATCAAAATTCAACAGATGGGATGACATGACTTGTTTCGCAAATGTGTTCTTTTTTCTGGACGGCACAGCGAAGCAATGATACGAAAATAATGAGGAAAAATTGACTTCCTGGGATGTTTTTAAATCAATGTTAAAAGAAGCATTTGGAGAAACACAGCACTATGTCAAGAAGGCAGAAGATGAGCTCAAGTATAGAGCTCAAAAACCTGGCGAAAGCACGCAATCATACATCCAAAGCGTGTTGGGATTATGCCATCAAGTCAAACCAGGTATGTCAGAAGAAGAGAGTCTCATCTGATGAAAGGAGTCACCGAAGATGTTTACCAGGCACTTCTGACGAAAGAAATAACCACTACAGAGGACTTCATAAAATGGTGTAGAAAAATTGAAGAAATGCAGCAAAAGAGGATCCGTGGTAGGAAATTTGAAAGGCTCCCAAATGTCGTACCAATGGCTGCAACTGACGAAAAACTGGATCTGGCATCACTAATACGTCAAATAGTGCGGGAGGAGGTCCAGCGCCTTATGCCTCCAGTAGTCGATCCCGAAGTCCAGGACAAAGGCATTGAAGCCATTGTTCGAGAGGAAGTGGAAAATGCTTTGGCTCCTTTGTCACAGACAACATCAGAGTGGACAAAGGTCAAACTAAGACGCAACCTACCTATGCAAACGTTGCCAGACGACCTATGCCCGTAGCACAGCAACCACAGAGGAAGACGGATGTCTGGCGCACCCCTGATAGAAGACCCGTCTGTTTCCATTGTGGTCGCCCTGGCCATGTAGTTCGATATTGCCGAGATCGAAAAGCTATTTTTGAGGCATATCAGGCTAATAGGAGAGATTTCGGCCGTCCATAGTCGAATGAGGGACGCTATGCCGACGAATACAGCCGACCAGCAGCCTGAGGTTTGTCGCCCAGCCCATCACGAGGACGATCGCTGACACGCCGCTATTGATCTCCGTCGCCATATAGAAGATCCAGTCAATCTCTTAGCCGCAGAAATGAGGAAAACTAAGCGGTGTGACCTTCCTTGGGGGTGAGGCTGCTAATGACAAAAATCCTCCGATGCCGCAACATTGTGCCGTAAAGATGACCGGAAACAACATAGTAATAATCGTCGACAATAAGCCAGTACCTGCCCTTGTGGACTCTGGAGCCTCATCGCCTACTGAAGAAAGTTATGTTTCCCACAACTAACAATGTTCTTTTAAAAGTCGCCGATGGAAATTACGTGAGACCAGTGGGAAAATGTACGCTTCGTCTCGAAATCAATGGCCGACCACAAGCTTTTGAATTTATTGTTTTGCCGCAATGCAGTCACGATATCATCCTTGGTTGGGACTTTTTGGGCGCTTCTCAAGCTGTTATAGATTGTGGCCGTTCGGAGCTCTTGTTTCAAGACGTCCTTCGAGAATCCCAAACTCCAGACGTTTATTCACGATAGAAGACAATACAGTACCTGCTCGTTCTATCAGAAAGATTATTGTCTTAGGCCGTAAGAACCTTCGAGCTATCGACGTAATAGTAGAGGGAAATAGGATGCTCCTCTTGAACAAGGAAGTTGCTATTCCGTCTACTATAGTTACGCTCCTTCATGGAAAAGCCGAACTATGGGTTGCCAATGGACAAGGAGAACCTCAGATAATGACTAAAGGCATGTGCATCGGGTATGCCGAACCTTTACACGAAGACTGCGTAAATACCATAGATGAGGGATCGCCTTATTCCACGACCACTTCAAAGGCAAAGTTGGGTGTCATCGATTATACCACGATGATAGCTCCGAATTTGAGAATCGACCAAAAAGAAAGGATGTTTCATCTACTCCAGAGATTTTCAGAAATTTTCGATCAAGAAAGGACGTTCAAGAACGGAAACCAACTCAATGTTAAACAAATAAACACAGGCGACCACTTACCTATTAGTCAGAGAGCTTACAGAGTGTTCCCATCCGAACGCCGCATTATTAGTGAGGAGGTAACCAAAATGTTAGAGAAAAACATCATTCAACCATCAGAAAGTCCATGGTCATCTCCAGTCGTCTTGGTCAGGAAAAAAGATGGAAGCTGGCGTTTTTGTGTTGATTATCGCCGACTCAACAAAATTACCAAGAAAGACTTGTATCCATTGCCACGTAATGACGACACCTTGGATTGCTTGAAGGGGGCAAAATATTTTTCGTCTATGGATCTCTACTCCGGTTACTGGCAAATAGAAGTCGATGAAGCCGATCGTGAGAAAACGGCTTTTATTACACCTGAGGGACTATACGAGTTTAAAGTGATGCCATTTGGCTTATGCAATGCTCCTGCAATTTTGGAAAGGATGATGGGTAATCTTCTGCGACATTTAAAATGGACCTTTGCTATTTAGATGACATTGTGGTGTTCTCAGAAACATTCGATGAACATCTTCAGAAGTTGAATGCCGTCCTTCAGTGTATACAGAACTCCGGCCTTATACTTAATCCAAAAAAATGTCCCTTTGCAGCACAAGAGATAAAGATCTTGGGACACCTAGTATCCAGTGATGGCGTACGACCGGACCCAGACAAAATAAAGGCCGTGAATGACTTTCCCGTTCCTAGGAATATCCATGACATCAGAAGCTTTCTGGGACTTTGCTCTTACTATCGCCGATTTATCAAGGATTTTTGCCATAAAGCCGAACCTCTACAGTTGTTACTGAAGGGAGACACAAAATTTTGTTGGGGACCTGAACAAGTGGAAGCTTTTAATACCTTGAAGAAAGATCTTACCTCCGATCCTGTCTTAGGCCTTTATGACGAAACTGCACCAACGGAACTTCACACCGACGCGAGTGGACTCTGATGAAGGCTGAGAAAAACTATTCCACAACTGAAAGAGAATGTCTTGCGGTCATATGGGCTATAATTAAGTTTCGGCCATATCTCTTTGGAAAGGCTTTCAAGATCGTCACCGACCATCATTCCCTGTGTTGGCTGACAGGACTGAAGGATCCCTCTGGAAGACTCGCTAGATGGGCGCTGCGACTCCAAGAATACGACGTATCAGTGGTGTACAAAAGTGGAAGGAAACACAAAGATGCTGATAGTCTGTCCAGAAACCCATTGAAAGTCGATACTTCATGGTCTGGGGACTTCATTGGTGCCACTTTATTCACTAATCTCTCAGAAGAACAGATGAAAGATCCAGAATTGGCAAGAATAATAAGAGACCAACAAAGTACCGAAGCAAGCAGGCTTGAAAACTTTGAAGTAGTCCTCTACAAGAAGAATTTTGATCCGTCCGGAAAGAAATTTCTACCAGTGATCCCGAAGCATTTACGACTCAGTATTCTAGAATCTCTCCATGATGACCCTACCGTCGGACATCTAGGATTCACCAGGACTTATGATAGAATAAGAAAGCGATTCCATTGGCCAGGTTTGTACAGAAATGTTCGAAGATATGTGATGCACTGCCGAGAATGTCAAAGGAGAAAATCTATTCCTCAGAAGCCACCAGGTCATCTCGTGCCTATTCCACCAGCTGCCGCTCCTTTCCATCGCGTCGGAATCGACCTGCTAGGACGATTTCCAAAATCTGACGACGGCAACAAATGGATTGTAGTATGCACCGATTATTTGACACGGTACGCAGTCACCAGAGCTTTACCGACGGTGGAAGCTACCCAAATTGCCAAATTCCTACTAGAGGACATAATCCTGAAGCATGGAGCTCCACGAGTTATCATTACAGACCGTGGGCAAGTTTTTCAGCCCAAGCTGGTATCCTATATTAATCTACTGTGCAATATCACTGATCGAATGACAACAGCCTATCATCCTCAAACAAATGGCCTTACAGAACGATTCAACAAAACACTAGCAGATATGCTTTCTATGTATGTTGATGTCGAACAGAAGAACTGGGACCAGATATTGCCGTTCGTCACATTCGCCTACAACACTGCCAAGCAGGACACGACAGGTTTTACGCCCTTCTATCTCCTACATGGGCGAGAAGCTGAAACGCCGTTGGATACGATGTTTCCTCTCTGCCCCAATGAGTTCAACCAAGCAGACGATTACGTTAGTCATCTGATCAATAAGGCAGAAGAATCGAGGCAATTAGCTCGTGCACGAACTCTCGAGGCTCAGCAGAAAGATCGCCGGCATTATGACTCCAAACATCGGATGGTGGCATACGAGCCAGGGGATTTGGTGTGGATTTTTATTCCAGTTCGTAAAAAGGGGCTTTCTGAGAAGCTACTCAAGAGGTACTTCAGCCCTTATCAAGTCTTGAGGCGGTTGTCCGACGTCACCTATGAAGTAGCCGATTTCGATCCTAATTCTAGAAGGCGGAAACCGAAAGAAGTTGTCCACGTTTTACGCATGAAACCATACCATGACCCAGAAGAACAAGACGACCAACATTCTTATAAAATAATGGAGGTTCCGGAAAGAGACATTTCTCAAGAGACTACTCACCGTGAAGACACGACAACTTATACTGGCCCGGTGACTCGATCGAGAGCTAGAACCACACAATGAAATGTCATAACAACGAGACGCTGTTCTTCTAAGGAGGGGGCAAGGCCGCATTGAAGAAAGACAGTCGAATCTCCATGGCCGAATGGTCATGGCACTGGTCTTGTGATCAAGAGATCTGGGTTCGAATCCCGATAGAGACACTGAGATTAATGGTATATGTAAATACTTAATTCCTTGATTTTATGTTTTCCTTTAATTCATGTTCCAGAAGATACTGGACATTTCTTTAGTTTACCAGACAAGTGTTCTGGACTTTTCCTACTGTCTCCAGAAGAGTATTCTGGAACTTTCTCTGCTTATAAAAGCAGAAGATTTGTCAGTTACTGTATTCTCAGTTCTGAGTTCAGTTAATAAATTGGTTTAGCTCTACCTCTTGTGTGCGTCATTGAGTCCAACACTAGAATATCTACGTGACAATATATGAAGTTCATAGTATATATTACAGTTTTGTGCAAATGTGCAAAATATTGTTAATATAAGATAAATAGATTTATAATCACTTATCTCACCTACTAGTTAATAGCTTATAGTATATAATAATTTGATAATTCATTCTATAAACTGTTTAATACTGTTAGATATAACCATGTCCACGCCAATGAAATATCCCTCTGGGTGTCAAAAAAGAAAATTATCAGAAAAGAAAAAAGAAGAAAAGCTAGACTTTAAAAAGTCACAAATAAATATGTTTTCTTGGCTACGAAGTAATTCTGGCAAAGAAATTGCTTCAACTTCAGAAATTACAATTCAAACTTCAAATGGAAAAGAAAGTTCAGCGCAAAGTGCACAGTCTAGCAATAAAAATGTTGAAACGGTGAAATTTGGTGAAGAATCGTGTGTTTATACAAATGTGACCGACTCAGAAAATATGATCAAGAGAGTATAAGAGTGGTTTATGATCAAGTATTATAACTGATAAATTTAGAATGTTTTGTGTTAAAACCGGTCCTGTGCAACACAAAGGAGTGTTTGCTAAAAATGCTGAAGGTACATCATTTTCCACTACCTTCTACTTTAAAAAAATACGAAATGGTGAAACTCAACTTCGCAGTTGGTTAATTTAAGACGCAAGATTCCGTATTTTATATTTGTTCTACACTGTTTTCCCAAAAGAAGAGGAAATGACAAAACTACACGATTTACAGATGGCTATAATAACTGGAGAAAGCTGTCAAATATAATCCAAGATCATGAACGCTGTAGTTGACATATTAATTCGTTTATTGCTTGGAAAGAATTATTAAAACGACTAAATTTATGTTCGAGTATTGATAAAACAAATCAATATAAGTAAGGAAACGGCACGACTCAAATTACTATTTCAAAGAATTGTAGATGTGATTCTATTTTTAGCGTGAAATAATCTTCCACTTCGAGGAACTCACGAAATAATAGGTAAATAATAATGAAAATTTTTTAAGTTTAATCGAATTATTAAGTTAAATACGATCCTGTGCAAATGGATCATATAAACAAAATAATAAATTCGAAAAATAGGTTTGTGCATCATTTAGCACACACGTCACAAGAGCAAATTATTTCTGCGTTAGGAAATGAAGTCATTAACAAAATTAAACACGACATAAAAGCATCCATGTACTATAGTATCCAAATGGATTGTACTCCTGATATTTCCCATAAGGAATAAACTTCAATCATTATTAGATATGTAAATTTTGAAGAGAAAAGGTTAACTATAAATGAGTCATTTATAAGGTTTATTGAAGTAACTGATCTGACTGGTGAAGGACTAGCAAAAATTCTATTGGAAATATTAAGCAAACTTGATTTAGATATTATGAATTGTAGAAGGCAAGCATACGACAGCTGTTGTAATATGAAAGGGAAATATAAAGGTGTACAGTCTAGAATACTTTCTCTAAACCCGCACGCAACTTATGTGCCTTGCCTATCACACTCCTTTAATTTATTAATTTGTGATGCCGCTTCCAGCAGTATATATTGTAAAAAAAAAAAAAATGATATAGCAACTTTTATATTGCTTATTTTTTGCATCTACGAAAATATGGGAAATTTTACGAAAACATTTAAATATTACTCTTAAAACAGTACATGACATTAGTTGCGAAGCCAAAATAGATTAAACTATTTCAAGCAAAAACAAATGTTCTTGATTGATTTAATTTGGTTTATAAAATTAAAACTGAAATCCAAAATTTATCAGTTTTAGACGAAACAAAAGAGATAGCCCTGAATTTGAATATTTCAGAACATTTTCTTGAAAAACGAATTCGAAAAACATTATTCCGAAATACCTGAAGATACCGAATACCTGAAGTTAGAGAAAACACGGTAGAGGATAGATGCTATTTTTAGCACTGTAATTGATACTGCTATTGTATCGACAGAAAATAGATTTAAAAGTATCTCAAATAAACTAATGAGGGGAAAAAAATGAACGTTTAAATGCACTTGCTATACTAAGCATCGAAAAAGAAATTGCAAAATTATTTTAGTTTTCCTGTAGTAATTAATAACAAAAACAAAATAACGCATTAAATAAACATGCATTAATAATATGTGTATTTTTTTTTTACTTCACAAAAAATTAGGGCCCTAAATGGCTTATTGCATCCGGGCTCCTTCATAGAGAAGGCCGGCTCTGGATTTAACATTCATAATATTACAGATAATGTATAATAAATCAGCGGGTTTGGGTTTCTCGTATACTCTAATAAGCGTTTCGTGACAGAGAACGCTTTACACGGCACTGGCGTACAATAATTATGAAATAATAACTTTTCGCATGAATTTATTATTTTTACTGAATCTATCAAATCCCTATTGGTGATTAATTCCTGGCATGTGGTTAATAGTAGCCAAAAATCGCACTTCTGTTTTAGACACGTTTTTCTCAACTAATTGAAACAAAAATTTGACACAAAATTGTATTTGTATATTCACAAAATCCCACACCAAATTTGATATCTTTAAGTCATTCTACCTTTGAATTATCGCGTTTACTTATTTCTGAAAGTACAGATCGACAGACAATCAACCAATAGTTAGATTTTTCTATAACATCTATAGGTATCTACACTATATATGTTAAATCCGTTTATCTATCTCTTAAAAAATTCATCTATCTACTTGTCTTCGTTTTGTAAATATCATGTTAAGATATCAAAACAGCCAGACTTCCTCTGAACAGATTTTACTGCAAATTTGATATAAAGACCGTATACCAAATTTCAACCATCTAGCTCAAATATAATTTTTAAGTTAGCGTTGTCACGGACAGCGGACATTTTATAAAAATTGTTTTTTTGAACTCAGGAGGTCTAAAACGTGGAGATTCGTCAAAGCTTCTCGCATTCGAATTTTTCGATGAATACTATACTTTCTCTATACTATGAATAAGAGAAAGTAAAAATGCGCCATACGATCGCAGAAACAATTTAATATAAAAAAAGTAATTTAAAAACAGAATTATATATAATTAGTTAAAAAAAATTTTAATTAAAAAAAGGCTATTAGATAAAAACTTTTTTCTATTATAAATATTTTTTAATGGATTTTTTTCATGTTTTTTTTTTTAAATCTTGTGTTTTCAATTATTAGTATTACTTTTTTTTGTCAAAGCAACATAAATATGAGAAGTAAATACATTTTAAAATGTAATCAGTTGCAAATACATTTTCTTTCCATCCAAAAAAAGGAATTCCACAATGATTTCTCTTAGGAATGGATTTAAAAATATCATGCTTCAAAACAATCAAATTCATTAAAAATATCTTTGAAAATTAATCTATTTTAAATTTTTGTTTTATTGAGTAAAAAGCCGATGTTGGCAACCAATAAGTTCATCAGATATATTGGTTATGTTTAACTTCAATTCAATTTCATACATAATTCGATAAAGAAACATTTCTCTCAACAAAGAACTGCCTTTAAACTTGGAATTTAATATTTTAGCTATTTTATTTGTACACCTGTTCTGTTTATTACGTACATGACTTTCCCAAATGAAGTCAAGTTATACAACATGGCAGCCACATGAAAGAATATCATCCATGTTTAAAAAGGAAGATACTGGGAATATTATTTATTTTTGTATACATAATTTGTAAATGGTTATAGGTCAAATTATTTGTGCACTATAGTTATATAGTGCATCATGATTCAACACCTTCTATAGATAAATTTTCTTTAATTTGCTAATACCAATGATAATTGTTTATTAAAAATTGTAATGACATTTTTGAAAAGAACAGAAAATCATTCCAAACAAAGCACTAACTATCTTATATTGAAGTCTTCATGTGAAATTTAAATTTAAAAGGTAAATTAAACATTTTTTACTAAAGATTTAGGATTTCTGTCCATGACTATATTGGGTTTGCAATTGTATATATTTCTAGTGAATTTTAAGTCACAGAGGGAGAGAGAAAAATTAGTTTGAATTTTGATAATTTCAAACTGAAGCATGCAATTTAAGAATGCAAGATAATTAAACTTTAATTAAGATTACTAATTTGGTGCAATAGAATTCCAGTTATTCAAACTTCAATTTATCTGAGAGGGGATTGAAGGGGGGGAAAAAGACAAAGTAAATTACCAAATAAGTTAAATAATATATGTTTCAACATAGTTATTAAAATCAAGAGAAAGAAAATTCAAGGACTGATCAATTTATTGCATTATGTTTTATACAAATAATAACTGAACAAAAATTATGTACAGAAAGCAATCTTAGAATTTTATGGTTTACTTTATACTAGACATTTTGTTATAATGCTTCTATATAAATGATATCACAAAATTTTTTTTTTAAATCACAAAACCAATGAAAGAATTAGTCATGTTATAAAATTTGCACTAAACCACCATAAAAATGGAAAAACCATGAAAACTATATTATGAATAAATTAAAAAAAGAAAGAAAAAATAATTTAGTATTTACAAACAGTTTGCAATCATAAAAAAGAATTATTCAAACAAATCTATATTGAGCATAATCTATGAGTGTTTATAAAGCTATCAGTTTATACAAAATGAGATCCTTCTAAAAATTTTAAGAATCTCTCGTAGAATTTCTAACCATTTATTACAATTAATACCATAAAAGGTAACAAGAAAATCGTTTATTTTCTTTCAAATTATAAATATATTTACAAATGTGAAATTACTTTGAAGAGAAATTGAATGAAATACAGAAGTTTTAAAATATGATAGAACTTGATATATCTGCAAAAAATACAAATGGAAGAATTCATTTATACAAATAAAGCATTACAAGATATACTGATCTGCAAGGAAAAATAAAAAATCAAATTGGGGAGGGAAAAAACACTCCCTTTGCTATTCTACCTGATTTTGCTTTTTACTAATAATTTAGATAACATTGATTTGGATCATTCTCTCTCTCATAAGATAGATACTAGGTTCTGAATTTAGCCATATATTTATATTACCTTTGTCACGTTCACTAACTTAACTCATCATTCAAAGTACGATGAACTCTTATTGTTTTTACAAAATACTCCATGTACCAACAAATTAAATCAACAATATCAGTTTTAAATGCAATTTTTAAAAAAATAAATTAGTCTTAATGAAGATGACACTGAAATATTTCTCTGACTAATATTTTTTAGTAACATATTTCATGTTAATTTTCTCTTGGCATCGATTAAATGCTGCATTAAATTTGATGTGTCTTCTACTAAAAGTGTGTCTTCAATTAAATTTGATGTGTCTTCTACTGTCTGTCTTCAATTGGAGGGGAAAAAATCTTTAAATATTACGAATATAAACTTATTAAACATGCTAACAATTTACAACATTATATATATATATATATATATATATATATATATATATATATATAT
>JAPMOR010046909.1:153140-219670 GCA_026543865.1 Argiope aurantia | reverse complement strand
AAAAAAAATCTTGGTATAAAAGTATTAACACTAAGGCAGTATTTGCAAATAATAAAGTGAGAGCCATATTGAATGCATTAACTTTTTTATAAAGCAAACATTTTCTTACCCAAACAACTTTATATATATATATATATATATATATATATATATATATATATATATATATATATATATATATTAATATAAAGTTGTTTGGGTAAGAAAATGTTTGCTTATGTCTATAAAAAAGTTAATGCATTCAATAAGGCTCTCACTTTATTATTTGCAAATACTGCCTTAGTGTTAATACTTTTATACCAAGATTTTTTTTCCCCCATTGAAACAAACAGCTTCATGAAAATATTCAATCATTTTAGTTTTAAAACTAAGAATTTTCGTTTCTAAAAAATAAAGCTTTATTAGTTGAAAATTAAAACACAGCTCCTAATGATAACTTACTTTAATGAAGTAGACAATATAATATAGAGTAATATATGATCAAATCCCATTTATTTTGTAATACTTTTTATATGATTATATATATTATGACTTTCTTTTTATGAAGAGTTCTAAAGGACAATTTTTTTAATCACGTGATTTCACCAAAAATTTCACAACATAAAATTTGAATTCATTCTAAATAGGATGTTTTCAATGTGTTTAAGAATTAATAATTCATAAAAGAAGGTAGATTTCAAATTATTAACCATTTCAATCACTGCATGGTAGGCTACCAATACTGATTTAAATATATATATAAAAAAACAACTTTTAGAAATATTTATGATTGTTTACTACAAAAGGTAGCTTAAATGAAATGAGAAAATCATTAATTGAAAAATTTTTTAAGGCCAAATAAGGCAAGTTTGTAAAATGAATATTAAAAGAATATACATATTTGGAGAGAAAAATCCAATGAAAAGCATTGAAAATTATAAGTGCCTAAATATTAGATCAAAGTATTATATTTTTTCCCTTGAAACAGTAAAATAATTAGTAAAAGTTTTAATTATCAAAAAAAAAAGATAATTAAAATTCTTACTTGGTAATCTCAGAAAAGTATATACATTTGCAAACAACTATAGAAAAGTATAAAATATCATTAAAGAAGGTGAACAAAAAAACTAATACTAAGAATAATTTCTTGCATAACACAAACAACAGAAATATCACACAGCCAATCAATCATTATGAGATTGATCTTATCACAAAAATAAGCAACGACAAACTGAAGGTTAAAAAAGATGTTTAGTCTTGTAACAGAATACTTTCAAAAAAGTTCATAGTTTGAACAATAAGTATTGATATAAAACTATAGCAGATGTCAGAGTGAAATATTTTACACAGAAAAGAAAAATCATAAACTTTCAAGTTGTACGTAATCTTGATGAACTACTACCTAAAAGTCTTGTTGCTGACGGATTTGGAGATGGTACACGTCGAATTTTTAATTTATCCATGGTCATGTAAAATATAAAAAGTGTAATCAATTGTATAGCAGCAAGGAAAAAGAAATAATAAAAGAGTTTTCCCTTGTTTATATCACTTGAATTATAACCAATGATCATACCTTCAATCATTTCAAATGATCTGAATGCTGCTACACCAATAAAACTACCGATTCCTGTACAGAAATAATAAAGGCCCATGACTGCACCTTGCATGGTACTAGGTGCTTGAGAAACAGCAAATTCCATCCCTACAAAAAAATTTGCAAATGTAATTCTTTGAAAAATTAAAAAATAAATAGGCAAATAAAATACACTATTAATTCTTTAAATCCCTTCTCAGTGCAATGAAAAATTATAATTATTTGAATCAAGCTAGTAATTTAAATAGGGTTATATTACAAAGTAAACATGAAGGAAAATTTTCTTTTATACTTTTATAACTATCTTAGAAATAATTCAGTATTATATTATGTTTAATAACATGGGAAATATTAATTTCATTTAGTCTTTTTCATTTTAAATTCATATGACTAATTGGGACCAAAAGTATTGAATGCAATTCACTTATATATATATATACTAGCTGACCTGGCAAACGTTCTGCAATATAAATTATTTCTAGTGAATATTTTAATTGTTAATTAAAAAATAATGAATATATTGTAAGTGAGGATGGGATCTATGACAGAAAGAGAAATGGAGCGCTGTAGACAATAATCGCCGATAAAAACGAAAAAAAAAAAATTACCAGCCATTTATTTTCTCAATACAATGTATTTCATTAACGTAATGAACATATACATTGTTTGATTTCTTAAACTTTAAACGAAAAGTAATATATTTTTTATACTAAAGTATAAAAAGGAAATAAAAAAAAATCAATATTCATTTCGAAGTGCAATTGAGTGTACTATATTTTTTGTCAGTCCGACTTTAGCCAACACAAATAAGTTCGATGGTTTGTCCACGCGAGAACATGCCACCTATAATTGTCCGTGTGAAAAACATGATGTGCCCAAATCTAAGCCGCAAACAGATATCGTTTGGCCTTGTGACTTATTGATTGTCAATGTGAATGCCAATCTAATAGGAAATTGAACACGTTTGAATTTAATTGGCACGTCTGTGAGAATCATTGAAATTCGTGGCAGCAAAACATTTTCGGCTCGGAATTTGCCATTCAAAATGGTGGCTTCGATAAGGTTTTTCATCAATTTTTTAATGACCAATCGCGTGCCATTGCACAGCCGCGGTGAGTTCCAATTCCGAAGTAAGATAACCGGAGATCCAACTTTCAGTCGTAGAAGGTATGGTGACATGCCTGGTAAATGCAGTGAGTTCAAAAACTCTGTTGGATAATTTACAACTTCGTTAGCATCGCAAACTATATCGATCGATTTGTATGATACCAAGTCGTCTGGCAACGACTGCGCTATCTTGAAGTTTAAATCGTCGGCGTCCACATTTTTTGCTGCCAGCCACGCATAATTTATGTATTATGTGCGTACCTCGGGAAATATGCGGTCAATGAGAGCATTTTGCGAATCAACGACAGTGCATAAAATTAGTGGACAATTTTATGTATTTTCATAGACAGCAACTTTTCCATTGCCGATATCTAACAATTGGTCCGAGAATGTGTCAGCAGATGGATCTTGTAGCATTTGGATGTGCATGTTTATTTTTAGCTGGACTTTTTCAACATTATGCCACAGTGGCGATGATTTCAAGCAAGCGTTGATCTCACCAGCGTATGTTGAACGTGGATAGGGACATCCTAATTACTTAGCTTTATGAAATATACTTTACGACCTATTCTCATACCTACCAAATACACATAAAAAGTTTCATAAAAATCGGTTGAGCCGTTTCGGAGGAGTACGAACACAAACACCGTGACAGGAGATTTATATATATATATTAATAAAACTAAAAAAATAGATATTGTGATTGAAAGTGTTAGGAACTAGGAATATTTAATAACTAGATTCATAGACTCGCTGAATTTTCATTTCTTGATTTCATTTATGATAAAGATTCTATTCATTAAATTGCTTTCATATGAATTATTAAAATGAGAAAATTAAATATTCCAGTAGTAAGAGTTCAATCCATTCAATTAGGTGTTTCAGATAAAATTGATCTTTGTAAGATAACTTTTTACAAACAATTTTTTATTTAAAAACTTTAATTATTTCACAATATTTTATAAAATCAATATTACAAACATCATACTTGACACAGAATTTTATTATTCCAACAAGAAACAATATTATAAAAGCTGAATGAAAGGAACATTTTTCATAAGAAAAAAACTTTTCTACAACTTTACAAATGATTCACTTAATTCTTAATATACTTATTAACAAAAAGTTTCAACAAACTTCTTACCACTAACACTTGTGAATACTTCACTAATACCAATGAGAGAGTATTGCGGTATTTGCCAAAGAATTGGTAAATCTGCTGCCACATACACTGTATGATCAATGGTTTGGTTGACTTTGCGACCACTGTAAAATAAAGTATTGGAATTTTATAATTTTTTAACAATAATAAGAACAATTGTAATGCAAAATAATAAAATTCGGAATATGCAATATAGTAGAATACATAAAATATAAAATACAATATAAGTTAATCCTTTTTTAAAATATCGTTCCTGATATACGGTATGTATCTCCATAAAAGGACGATATAGATAAAAAACACACACATATATATATATATATTGTCACAAGTCTGTCCGAGACCAGGATAGCCTGGTTGGTAAGGCGTTGGATTCACGTCCCTTGGGTTGAGAGTACGGACCCCGTCGGCCGAAGATTCTCCGTGTGTGTAGTGGCTGGCGCACGTATAAATCTGTCGTTTTCATAAAGTCCTCCATGTCAAGAGTAATACTACTGGAGGTACTGGATCAGGGGTGATCGTTCTCTGATTCAGGTATAAATTACAATCTGTGGATGAGTGAATGAAATGCATGAATGAAGTCCGCCGCGTATAAAGGGTTGTGACGTATGTGTAGTAAGTCGTACTCTTGGCCCTAGATGGCGTTATGGAAAAAACAAGAGACACACTCTTGTCTTAAAACCACTGACTTCTAAAGTCAGTGGACTTGTCTATGACAAGTGGCATTAGAAACAACAACAACACAAATCTGTCTGTGATGCTGCTTCCCAGTATGGTTGGTTTAATCATTGGAAAGAACGTTTTACGATCAGTTCCATTAGATGTTGATCGGAGCCAGAATCAGTGATTTCAGGGCTTGGAGGCAAAATAGATATTACTGGAAACTACCAGAATTTTAGCAATTCAGCTAATTGGAACCAAGATACGCCTAATTGGTCCAGAACATTCTTCGCCCGCCTAAGGGAAGTAAAAAAGGCCGACAGTCTCAAGAAGAAATCAATCGTGTAAAGAGTCTACAGTGATTAGTTGGATCAGTCCAGCGAAGAGCTCCAGCGATTGCTGCATTGAGCTGTATGCCAAGTCCTGTTACTTATTTTAGAAGCAGCATCGTGTCGTGTGTGGAATAGCCAATCGTGTAGTAGTGAGATGGCAGTTGGATACAGCTAAAGTGAGGAGACAGTGGAGATTTGGAGAGGCCGGAGAGTGTTTTTATAAGCAATAAAATTTTTCTTATACTACTTTGCAATAATACACATATATTTACAATATGCCTTACAAAATTTATAGACACTTTAAGAAATTTACAAGAATTAAGCATTCCTGGATGTACTTTTATACAACGAGTGGCTTTATTTTTAACTTATCAAATGAACTATCAAAGAAAAATCTTTTATGTGAAGGCACTCTTTTATTTATTTTGTTACTAATTCTCTGCATGTTAATTTTGATTCATACAACATTTTTTTTTGTCAAAACAGTTATGGCTATGAACGAACATATATAAAACAATGCATGCATTATTTAAATTTAACAAAGAATTTTTTAGTGCATACATATTTTACGTCAATTATCTAGTCACTCTAAACATTTCTAAACTTAATTATTTATTCAATAATCTGGAAAATTTTCCAATATATATATATATATATATATGAAAGTTTCATGTTTTTCAACTTTGCGTGCTTGTAGAATATACTAATTTTTACTTAATTACAAATGTTTAGATATCAAATTGAAGGTAATTCAATGTAAAATTTAATAACAAAAACAGTATTACAATATCTGTATTACAAAAAAAGTTACGCTCATTTTAGTAAGATATATCTTAGATTTGCATTTTTTTTAAAGTGATACTTACACAATCAATACTTAATAGGATAACCTTTATTTTTTAAGACAGCTTCACAGCGTCTTTTCATCGAGTGAACGAGTGTTTGGAGTTCATCTTTCCTAATCACATGATGCCAAGAATCAATTATAGATTCAATAAGTTGTCTTTTATTGGATGGACGTTTTTTTCATACAAGAATTTTCAAACATCGCCACAAATTTTCAATTGGATTAAGATCAGGGCTGTTTCCTGGCCATGGTATACATCTATGCCTTTATTTTGAAACCCTGCTTTGCATACTTTTGCTGTGTGGCATGGAGCTGAATCCTGCTGAAAAATAAATGGTGCTTTGTTGGGAAAGAAATCCCTGATGGAAGGTATCAATTTTGGTTCCAGAACAATGTCGATGTATTTTTTGCTATTCAGGATGCCATCAATCACTTGAATTCGGCCCACACTATCTGCAGACATACATGCCCAAATCATGGCATTTGTTGTTGTTTTTATAGTTGCTTCAATGCAATCAGGATGAAGCGCTTCACCTACTCTACATCTCATGTATTTTCTACCAAAGAGCGAAATTTTAGTCTCATCGCTCCAGATTACTTGCTTCCATTGATTTTCTGACCATTTAATGTGTTCTTTTGCCCACTTAACTCATTTTTCGAGTTGCTTTTGATTTAAATATGGTTTCTTCCTTGGAAATCTAGCTTGTAGTCCAAATCCTGATAACCTTCTTCTTTTTGTTCTTGAACTTACAGCAATACCTGCTGCATTCATTTCACATCTAATGGCATCTGATGAAATTTTTCTATCTTGAAGGCATAGCCGTTTAATTTTTCTATCGGCAGTAGCAGTTGTGCATTTTTTTTCTGCCTGATTACGCCTTATTTTCCACTGATTTCGTTTTTTCATAACGTAAACAGAACTTTCATACACCAGAACAAGTCACTGAACCACCAACTTGTCTTGCAATTTCAACATAAGAGAGGCTATTTTCTCTCAATATGACAATTCGGCTTCTTTTTGCAGATGTCCAATCAGTTCTTCTTGTTGGTGTTGTTAGTTTAAAATTAGTTTAATTAAAAAAAAAAGGACAAAATATTCAAAAACAGCAATACTCTATTTAATTGTACTAGTATGCATCATTCTGCAAAATATTTCCACAACAATAACTCTTTTACCATCCAAATAACCTAAATTATAGTTACAGATATTTGATGGGTCTTCAGAACAGTGTTTGTGGTTGGCTAGTACGCATTTATTACAAAATACATCATTATTCAAAACGATTTGTGTTTTGATTCATGTTTTTTGTTCTACTAAAATGAGCGTTACTTTTTTTGTAATACAGATATTGTAATACTGTTTTTGTGATTAAATTTTACATTGAATTATCTTCAATTTGATATCTAAACATTTGTAATTAAGTGAAAATTAATATATTCTACAAGCACGCAAAGTTGAAAAACATGAAACTTTTAAAAAATGTCCACACTTTTGGCCACCACTGTATATATATATAACGCTTACTTGGATGCAAAATCAGGCCGAATTTCTTAATCGCCGTTTGGCAACGCTTCGCACTTGCACAGGAACATCAATACGCGGTTTGATAAGATTTCAAGCAAACACTATTCTTGCACAGGTTTGAATTTTTTTTTTTAAATTAACAGTCGAAAAACGAACAAAATTTTTTACGATGTGTTTTAAGTCGCACCGTATCGATTTTAAAACGAAATCGTGGAAAATGAGAAGACAGGCCGAATAAAAATGCTCAAGAATCGTTCATGTGAAGATCAAGTCAACGAGATAGGGTTAAACGTTTATGTATACGGAACGTAGTTTCCGAACTCCAGGAGAATAGTTGTGGGACTATGTCAGAACTCTGCTCTTTTTTGCCAGACACGTTGCAGGGAAAAAGAAGTAAATTCAAGTAGCAATTAGACAAAATATTGTCATAATAAAAAATTTTTTTTGAACATCTGCTGAATAAACCGGAAACATTGAAAGACTTGCTGTTTCTTAGGTGAATGTATATAGTTGTTTAAATGAAATGCTATTTACAAAGAACTTTGATGCAGGTGATTTTTGCAAGTGTACTTTTTGCTTTACCTTTTTTTTTATTTCTTCTATTGTTTTATCATATTTTGGAATAAATTGAATCTGAATATATCTGTTGCTAGACAAAAGTGGTTTAGTAGATGGCAAGAGAGTGAAGTGATCCGAGAGGAACTAACTGCAATAGCAATTCCTGGGGGTTGGCAACCATAAGCGAGCAGGGGCCGGAGCCCCCCCCCTAGTTAATTATATATTATAAAAGTTCTCATATTATAGATGATTTTTATCTACATTCACATGCAAATTTTATATTCTTCAGTAATTTGAAATTCTGTCAATTCATAATCCCCTAATTATTTTTTTGTCAACATTCTTTTGAGCTAATTTTGTATTTCTATATGCAATATTAATAAATAAAGAAATAAGAATTATCATTCTGAAGTACATTGAAAGTACAGTGAAAATAAAATTCTCATTACATAGGAAATAAATTCAAATATTCAAGCTTTTTTAAACATATTTAAATTTTTAAAAATACATGCTTAGATTACAGTTGCCCTACTTTAAAGTAATTTAAAAAACAATATTATTGTATTAAATAGATAAATATTTAGAAACTCCATATGATTTTTAGTGAGATGAAAATAAGATAAATTCAATACCATATTTATTTTTATTTTAGTTGCTGAAAATGAGTTAATTTTTTTATAAGATTTTACTGTTGAAACCAAATAAGAAATATTTCAGATTTGAAATACTACTTTTATACTTACTCATCGATAAACTTAAGCCGGCACATCTCTAATAATCCTGCCATTATCATAGACAGTGTAGCGCAAGCCATACCAATTGCCATCCTAGCCAGTATGTTAATCTGAATTCCACGCTTATCCAAGAAGGGGTATATCACATGATTCATAAGAGGTATGAAAATGATTAGAAACAAAACATTAAACAGCATAAGCCATGCTGCAGGCACCTAAAATAAAAATGAATGATAAATATTACTAATTCAGATTACATAGAAAATCTATAAATAAGTACTTTGATGCATATAATTATTAGAATAAAATGGATGACTCTGAAGATTTTCACACAGATGTAATTGAGTCCACCACAGCTTTATACTAATAAGTTTTTTATGTGATATACACTATAGAATTATATTAAATATATTGCCAGAAAATTATCAACAAATAAACTTATTGAAAGTTGACTTATAAAGTATGTTTTCATCTTATATAATAGATTTTTCTTCTTCTTTTAAATAAATAGGCGACTACTTAAAATTATTTTCAAATTTTGGTAATCACTATCATTGCCCTAATTAGATGATGTATTCAGCAAAAAGTAATTATTTTTATTTCAATTCATATAAGAATCTAAAATATACTTTTGATGCTTGAAATGTTAATACAATTTTTACCATTTGAATTAATTACTGTTGATGACATCATTACAGCAAATATATAAAAAAAATCTATAATGTAAAATATGGGACAGACTCATTTTTATAAGAAAGGAGTTTAACATTTAACAAAATTCTTTTTCCACAGTATATATATTCAATCACTCAACTTGAAAAAAAAAATTCAATTTGTTTACACTTCCACACATGGGATACTTTTATCTCATGTTATTAAGAACTCTTAGAGTTTCTCTCATCTTTGATGTTTATTAATAGTCTCTATGATATTTGAGATAAGATTGACAATTATTTTGTAGAAACAAACCAAATTCTTTTTTGAGAACACTCTTTTGAAATATTTGGGATTTCTTCATTCCATACTTATTAAATTAGACAGAATATTGTCAATTAATTACAATTAATTAAACTTTCAAATTTCAATCTAATAGATGTGGATATAATATCTCATTAGATTTTAAAATTTAATATATACATTAAACACAACCAATATACTAAAATTAAAATATAGCTCTCTAGAATAAAAACATAGAACAATTTATATTTGGTAGTTTATTTTAATTGTAATTAGCTGCAAGTTTATATAATATATAAATCCAACTATAGTTTTAATTCTTCTTGCCACTAATGATATTTTTACACACAATGATACTATTGTTTAAGTAATGATTTCTTTAAATTTTGATTATGAGCATTATAAAGAGCAGTTGACAAATAATCAATTTCAGGTAAATGATGCTTATGAGAAAGCTAAGCATGACATTAAGGAATAAAATAAGATATAACCTTTTGGAAAAATTGAAATAAAGAATCCTACCATGATGAATTCACTCAAAAAGGTTGCATATTTGGATAAAGCAATGTTTTTAACTAATAGAATTAAGAATACTAGTGAACAAAATGAATGTGGTTCTGTAATATAGCTAACATTGATTTTCTTTAAATAGCAATTGCCAGATTGTTAAATCAATTATTGCCATTTAATATTAGAATTTCTCTTTTGCACTTCATTTCAGTGCACTTTCATTCAACAGGATAGGGGAATAGCAATCTTAATCATAAATCCTTTCAATAAAATTTTGAAAACTTGCTTTCGAAAAATTATTTTATATATATATATATATATATATTTGCTCTTATAATATATTCATTTCACATTGAGTACAGGAAGCAGAGCCATAATGGTCATGTAACAAAATTACAGATATTGTATTTCTTGCATATTTATTACTCTAAAACATTTTTTTGGGCGAATATGATGCTACAAATTTATAGGAAATATCAGACATAATTTCTGCTTAAAAAAACAACTAGCGATATATATTCGATATCATATTTTCAGAACTTTAATAAGAAACAATAATATTACATGAACAGTTATATTATTGGAAATCTAATGAGTTCATAAACATTAATTTAAGTAAATTTGATTTGAATTATAAGATCCTTTTCAAATAAAAAATGTAACTCGTTTATTAATTATTTGTAATTGATGAAAGAGGCATCATAAAATTATATGTACATGTCTTCAAACAGATATCTATTTAAAAATAGTTTTGATGTGCTCAGATTTTAACTCAAAGATTAACATTTAATACACGAAAACATTAAAAAATATAAATAATAATTGAATCAATAAATTCAAAAAATAACATCAAAATTTGAATATAATAATTGTTATAGATAGAAATTCTAAAATAGACATATAGATACTCACTGAGAACTCAGTATTAGCTTCTTCATGATTTGTTGAATTAACTGGTTCAAGACTTAAACGCATCTGCAAACCTTGAGCCAAGAAAGTAGTTTGCATCTAAAAAAACAAATCCCCAACAAAATGTAATTAAAATATTTTTTTAAATGCATGTAAATTTATAAATAGTACTTAATTCAAATTTAAAAATCATAAGAAGTATATTTTAACTAAGATTTAACAAGAAATTGAATTTACTTGATGGCTATCGATTATAAATGAAATTGAATTTATACAATCAACACATTTCCAAATTTTTTTTAATAACTTGAAAATTAATGACATATTTTATACTACGACTTTTAGCAAAAAGTTACACAAAATGCAAGCATATGCGCACATGTCCCGCCCTACACACAAAAGAATCTTACTTTTACAAGTTAATTTTAGAAAAATTTAGCAAAAAAAAGTTTCATAATAACAAATTTTCAATGCATAATTACCTGAAAATACAACATCCAATAAGGTATGAGTATGATAAAAACTATAATAATGGCAGATAATGCTTTTATGTCCTCAACAACAGATTCATGGAATTTGCCACCGTATCTAACTTTAGCCATGTCTAGCCATGATGGTCTGTTCACAGCAGCCAAACTGTAAAAGTAATAAACTGTAACCATTGAACAAAAAAATAATAGTGTAGAGAACTAACACAAACAGAAAAAGATAAGTGTAACAAAATATTTATGGGCTAGTTATTTTAATGAAAAACTACCTAATACACTGCAAACACATAGTATAATTTAATACATAATTTTGCACATTACTCTTCTGAATGCAACGAGACCTGAAAGTCATTTTGTGATGAACCAGAACCTTTGGCAATTTCCTTAGAAATAGTCCGAAAATTGCTTTTCTATTGGATACATCATCTTTGAGAAATAAAAAAAAAAATTAAAAATCACAGAAATTAAATCTGAATACCAGCTCACATGTGGAACCAATAAAATACAGTGGTTTGTGAGAAACCCAAAAACAACAGTAATTTATCCATAGTATGCATCAGTGTTGTGAAGAATTTAATTCTTAGTACATAGGAGAAATAATGCATGTGAAACATAAAATGCAAAATATTAAAAAAATTATTGAAAAAAATGTCAACCTTGTGTAATTTTTGTCACAGATTTTGCATAATTTTTGGACGACAGTACAATCAGATAGGCCTAAGACAAATTCACAACGAGCAATGTGGTACATTTAGAAAACAGAAAAAATCCAATCTCTGGAATGTGCCACTTATACTATTGCCAGCTATTCGATGCCTCTTCATAAGGTTCCCCAAACCTTTTCACTGTTTTTGTGATTGAGTTGTACAGTTTAAAGTAGAACTCATTTTGGCATACTGATATACTTTTTTGTCTATTATACACATGTCACAAAACTACAATTTTAATATAATACACTATTTCTAACACATTGCCCTATCTTTATAAGAAGATATTGTTACTATACAAGCGACTCTGTGCTAACATTTGTTGGTTATTTACAGATTAAGTGTATTAAAATTTTGAAACCCAAATGCAATTGATTCAATTAAATTCATTTCTACATTAAATTTATAGTTAGAAGAGGGAAAAAATGCAGTAATGTTTAAAAACTATCCAATTTCTAAATATTCATCTTTTTCATTAATCAAAGAAGATGGATTAAACTCATGGTAATGAGTAAATCAAAATAATTTGCTTGTGATTAAATTAGCATGTAAGACATATGAAAGTAGATTTTCTAGAAAGAATGATAAGATGTTGCAAGTGAAATACTGAATATTCAGAATCAATGCACTATTTTAGTCTTACTATGCATGGTATAAAAAGTTGGGACACTTTAAGTTGCATCTGAAATAGTAAAAGTAACAATTCTGATAATACATGAAGTTGTATATGGAATCTGAAAATAAAAATCTGACGAAAAGTGAAGGGGAAACAACAACAACAACTTTATGATATTTTAAAGAGTTCCTCAAATAAATGCTTATGAACATCTGTATATTCACCATACTGGTGATAGACGGATTTTGAATAGCATGATTGGCATACATTTTAGAAAACATTTGAATTAATACTGCTATAATGATATTTTTTGAAAACCATATAAATTTTACATTTATTTTCTCCCATGGAGATATATGTATTGAAATTTTCTCTTCAATGCCTTGTCACTTTAAATTGCAGCTACTTATTTCCTATTATATAACTTACATTATTAAACAGCATAAAGTAATCTTTTTTTGTACACTATTAAATACCTTTTATACTATTAAAGATCATAAACACAATATTATATATATATTGGATTGTTCGGAAAGTAAATTTCGTTTTTTTTTTGGGGGGGGGAAATGAAAGACAGTTTTAGTATTATGAATAAATATTTTATTAAATTATATATTGGTCATTCTGGTCCAACACCTTTTGCCATCTTTCTGGTAGTAGCATGATTCCATGTTCATAAAATTTTTGGTCTTTGCTGGCAAAAAAACTGATCCAGGTGATTTTTGACCTCTTCATTTGAAGTAAAGGTTTAACCGTCCAAAACATTTTACAGTGACCGGAACAAACAATAATCCAAAAGCACCAGACCCTGGAGAATATGGTGGGTGTGGCAGTGTATCCCATTCCGGCTGTAAAAGCTTTTGGCAAGTGACCAAACTTGTATGAGGTCTCGCATTATCTTGGTGGAAAACTATACTTTTTCTGTTGAAGTGCATCATTCAGTTTGTCCAGCTGATGACAGTAGACTTCCGAATTAATTGCTGAGTTATCCGGTAAAATCTAAAAAAACGATTCCTTTAAAATCCCACCAAACAGACAGCATCACCTTTTTTTGATAGATATTGGCTTTCGAAATGCTTTGAGCCAGTTCATCTTTTTTGCTCCATGATCTCTTGCGTTTGACATTGTTATATACAACCCATTCTTCGTCCCCAGTAATGATGCGCTTCAAAAACGGATAATTTTCGTGACGTTTGAGAAGCGAATCACAGACGTCAATGCGACGACACCAATTTCTCACCGTGAGAACATGGGGAACCCATATATCGGAGCTTCGAGGTTAAACCCAGGCCTTTCAAGTGGTCATAAACAGTTGAATTCGATAAATTTAACCTCTCACCGATCCCGCGTGTTGTTATTCACCGATATGCATCAACTAATGCCTTTATCAGCTTCAACCGGCCTTCCAGAACGTGGCGCATCTTCGACATCAAAATTGCCGGATAGAAATTTTGCAAACCAGTTCTGGCATTGCGTTCTGTCATCATATTTTCTCCATACACATTGGTTAATTTCTTTCTGGCATGAACAGCATTTTTACCTTTTCTGTAGTAAAAAAGTAAAATATGACGAAAATGCTGCTTATTGGCTCTCCATATTTAAAAGGGCACCAACCAAAAACTATTGCGTAGAATTAATTGACCTTTTTCACACACAAGCCTTGCTATATCAGCTGTCAAAAGATCTAATGATAATGCGGCTTAAGTGTGAAGTTGGGTTCGAAAAAATACAATTAAATCCTCTGTCGGGAAAAAACGAAATTACTTTCCGAACAACCCACTATATAACCACCTAATATAAGTTCGTAAAATTATACATAAAACCACCTTTTGATTATTCATTTTATGTTTGGTCCTCATTAAGATGAATCTGAAGATTCTATCTAATTTGCTTTTAAAAACTTACAATTAAAGAAATTTTTACCTAGTTTCTGGTGTCAAACTTCTTGTGTTTCTGTATACACGATTACGTTTCCATGCTTCTTTTAAAACAGAAAATATCCGAGAAATAGAACTTCCATAAGAGAACTGATGAGTGTACAAAGGATAAGACAGCAGAAATAATACACTGGCAGCAGTGAGCAAGGATACAGGTATTAAGTAGCCTTTTTTGAAACCATCAGCTTGCTGAACATAAGTGATTCCTAATATAGCAGTCAAAGCACCAATATTAACGCACCAATACAGCCAATTAAGGTATATACGCAAGCCATCTGGACCACTATAGCGAACCTGTTAAAAATAAATTACACTGCAATATGATTAAGGAAATAATTTTTTTTTTAAAAAAAAAGCTTAAAATGCATTTTGAATTATTAAGGTTTAACCAACAAAAATTTTTTACATCTGTGAGAAACATTTTAGATTAGCCCTGAAGCAATCAAATTCTATTCTTCATAGAGATATTACAAATGCACATTATGCTATAAAAAACTGTAGCTTCTCATGATTTCAGTGTGTAATATTGTAATGTTTAGAGCACTCTGATGCCATATTTATGGTTAATAACAGTTAATCAAAAACATAAAAATAACTTGTTATCTTTTACTTTTTGTTAAACACATGAAAAATGTTTATTTAAGTTATTATTAAAAACATGCCATTGCTTTTATTTCTCTCCATATAGAGGGTTAGGATATAAACTGTTTATGAAGCAATTTTTTATAACACATTCATATTTTTACAGGGTGCGGCAGAAAACCTCGGACAAACAAATTTTAATATAACGTGATTAAAAATAAATTAACAAAATATAAAAAATAATAATAAGATTATTTGTTATATTTTGTTTACTAAGAGATGAGATATTTACTAATAAATAAATTTAATTGGTTTCAAAATGGCCGACTTTTGCAGTGATGCAGAGGCGCAAACGCTTATTGAAATTTTCAGCAATGGGCCGCAAGTCTTCTTCCTTTAATATATCCCACTCTCCCAGAAGCTATTGCTTTAGAGAATCCAAACTGTTATGTCGTTTAGAGCAATCCCTAGACTCCAAAATGGACCATACAGTTTAATCATGGGATTGAGATTTGGCGAGATTCTCCAGATGATATCACGTCCAGAAAATGTTCCTTCTACCACGTTTAGCCCACAGAAATATAAAAGCTTCTAGAATATACCACTGATACACCTTTTGAATTATTTTAACTCCCTCATCCCCAAAAACCCGAAATGTTTTGCAGCTTTCGCTACTGAAAGAGTTCACCATGTGTTTTAGTTATCTTCCTGAACTTAGACCATCATTACCAAGCTCTTGAAACGATAGATTGCATCAGACATTGCTTGCCGAGGAGCATTAAGCAAATGAACGACTTCATACCGTTCGTTTTCCAACTTTAAAATGGCATATCTTTTGCTTGGCATTGTAAAAAGGACAAAAATCAATACATAAACTAAAAGGCGCATTATAAAATATGTTATAATTGAAGTGATAGACAAAAAGAAATGAACAAAAATTAAAAAGAAATTAATTAACTTCTATTCTACGCTGTAATAACTTTGTTCGAGTTTTTGTGTCGCACCCTGTATAAGAATATTGATCATATTATTAGACTATGTAAAATTATTATACTAATGTAAAAATGAGTATTAAATATATTAATATAAAATGATATAAGAAATATCATTAAGAATAAGTCTTGATTCACGAAGTATAGATCTGTTTTTGCATTTACATGAGGGCTATTTTGAGTAAATATTATTTCTAACACTAATTACATGACAGAGCTCTAACCACCTTTTCCAAAATTCTAACAAGAGAAATGCATGATCTCAACAAATTCAATATGCAACTAAAAAATACAGCAGATTCTCAGTATAATCAGGCAGGTTTACTGAAAGACCATGGGGCCAAAGGGCTGTAGCATGCCCAGGGCCGGTCATATGGGTGTGTGTGCTATGCACCGGGACCCGCGATTGAACAAAACGGCGATGAACAACGCGGTTCCCACTGTGATTAAGAATTAAAATAGTGTTCTGAACAATAATAGCTTTACACATATTGAAAGTATACAAGTTTGTTTCCACGTGGCTGGCAGACGCCGTTATTAGGCAACGATCGTAATGATACCTACAAAAAAGGGAAAAAGTTCATTTATGAAAAAGGAAATCCCCTTCAGGCATGTTAAGACAGAGAGGCGAAACTTCTGGGCGCAAGCGGCGATCAGAAGTTGAGGTTGAGGCTGGGTTCAAATGGACTTGTAAATCATCAGCTATTTACTTTTTTCTATATCTAATGTAATATTTTTTATACGTGCATCTGTATATGTTTGTTTATATTAAATTGTTCAAACAAAAAGTAAAACGAAGATAAATTAAACGATCAACTCCTAGCAATGCACATTGCATTACTGCTTCATCGACCACGACCGAAATGAAAAGAATTAAGGAAGAAGTTTAAATGGAACAGATAACAGATTTGGAAATATAAGAAGTTTACAGTATATATTATAGTCTAATGCAAGTGTGCAAAATAATATTCGTATAATGTAAGTAGATTTACAGCCACTTACCTCACCTACTAGGTAATAGCGTATAGTATAACATATAGTAATTTGATAATTCATTTTATAAACTATTTAATACTATTAGATATAACCATGCCAAGGAAATATCCTTTGAGTGTCAAAAAAGAAAATTATCAGAAAAGAAAAAAGAAGAAATGCTGAACTTCAAGATGTCACAAGTACTTCTGTTTTCTTGACTACAAAGTAATTCTGGCAGTGAAATTGCTTCATTTTCAGAAATTACAATTCAAACTTCGACTGCGGAAAAAAGTTCCACAAAAAATACACATGAAAATGTTGAAACGATGAAATCTGTTGAAGAACCGTGTGTTTATACAAATATGACCGAATCAGAAAATAATTAAGAAAATGGCAAAAAAAAATATGATCAAGAGAATATAAATGATCCTGGTTTACAGTTAAATATTATAACTGATAAATTTAGAATGTTTTGTGTTAAAATCGGGCCTGTACAATACAAAGGAGTGTTTGCTAAAAATGCTGCAGATAGATCGTTTTCCACTACACACTACTTTAAATAAATGCCAAATGGTGAAACTCAACCTCACAGCTGGTTAATTTATTCAAAAATGCAAGACACTGTATTTTTTTGTTATATATTGTTTCTCAAAAGAAGAGGAAATGACCAAACTACACGTTAGAGGTGGTTATAATAACTGGAGAAAGCTGTCAACTGTAATCCAAGACCATGAGCGTTCTAGTTCCCATTTTAATTCGTTTATTGCTTGGAAAGTATTAAAACGACTAAATTTATGTTCGACTATTGATAAAGTAAATCAAGTGAATATAAGTAAAGAAACGGCACTACTTAAATTACTATTTTAAACAATTGCAGATGTGATTCTATTTTTAGCGTGTAATAATCTTCCACTTCGAAGAACTCACGAAATAATAAGTATGCCTAATAATAGAAATTTTTTAAGCTTAATCAAATTATTAAGTAAATACGACCCTGTGATAATGGATCATATAAACAGAATAATAAATTCGAAAAATAGATTTGTACATCATTTAGCACACACGTCACAAGAGCAAATTATTTCTGCGTTAGGAAATGAAGACCTTAACAAAATTAAACACAATATAAAAGCAGTCATATACTATAGTATCCAAATGGATTGCACTCTTGGTATTTCTCCTAAGGAACAAACTTTAATCATTATCCGGTATGTGTATTTTGAAGAGAAAAGATTAACTATAAAGGAGCCATTTACAGCGAAGTAACTGATGTGACTGGAAAAGAACTAGCAAAAACTCTATTGGAAAGATTAAGCGAGCTTGATTTTAGATATTATGATTTGTAGGGGGCAAAGAAACGACAACGGTAGCAACATGAAAGGGAAATATAAAGGTGTATAGTCTAGAATACTTTCTCTAAACCCGCACGCAATTTATGTGTCTTGTCTATCACGCTCCTTTAATTTGTGATGCCACTTCCAGCAGTATATATTGTAAATTTTTTTTGTCATATTACAATGCTTATATTGTTTAATTTCTGTATCTACAAAAGGATGGGGAATTATACAACAGCATTTAAGCATTAATCTTAAATCATTATGTGACACTTGTTAGAAAACCAAAATAGGTTTGGTTAAAGTAGTGTATACAGAGTTTGAACAAACTTGTAATGCCCTAGAAGAATTTATTGATGTAAGTAACGATAATACAACGGTATCCAAAGCTAAGTTAGAAAGTGTTAGCATGCAATACAAGAAATGCCATTTATTTTATGTTTAATAGTATGGTTTGCAATATTGTCCAAAATTAACACTATCAAACTATTTGAAGCAATTGTTCTTGACTCGGCTTTCAATTTAGACAATAAAATTAAAACTGAAATCCAAAATTTAAGAACTAAATTTAACACATTTTTAGATGAAGCGAAAGTGCTAGCATGTAATTTTATTGACGTTTCAGAACATTTTCCTGAAAAGCAAATTTGAAAAAGGAAAAAGATTAGATTCCAAATTAGCAGAAGACGAAGTTATAAAAAAGCCGGTAGGGGAATTTAGGTATTATTTTTGTAACACTGTAATTGATACTGTTTTTATACAAACAGAAGATAGATTTAAAAGTATACCAATTATTATTTCTGATTTCAATCTCTGATATAAAAGACTTTAGAAAAACATGAATTAAAGAAATTCCAAAAACTTAGTAAAGTTTTTATTGCAAAGATGATCATGAAAACCTAATTCAGGAAATTTGCTTACTACAGGATTTGATCTTGAATGAAAGAGATGTAAATAATACACAAGACATATTGCAATACATACTAAATAATAATTATAATGAGTTATTTCTAAATGTATTAACTGTGTTAAAACTTTTCTTTACGTTGCCAGTTACTATAGCAAGTGCTGAGCACTCTTTCAACCAATTAAAATTAACAAAGAATTATCTTCGGCGAAGAATGTGTTCAGAAGGCTTAAATGTACTTGCTATAATAAGCATCAATAAAAAAACTGCATAAAATTGTAATTTTTCTGAAGTAATTGATGTATTAGTAAAAAAAAAAAATCACACACTAAAAAAACATGCATTAATAATATATGTTCGCATTTATATAAATATATATATTCACAAAAAATTAGGGCCCCATATGGCTTCATGCACCAAGGCTCCTTTATAGAGAAGGCTGGCTCTGAGAATGCCCCCCCCCCCCCAATTTCTCAATAACCTTCATTCTTATGAGATTCTGGCTACTTTTCCTCACATTTTATTCTTCAAGTTTCTCCTTTCTATAGGTCTAAAATTTTGAAGTACAAAGTACAAGTACCATTTTGTATAAATGTTGTACTGTTTTACAAAAGATTTCTGAAGTAAAAAAAATCTATCAAGAATCTAGGAATGTGGATATAAATGAAGCAATCCAATCACAATGTTGAAAACTATTTTGTCAACAGTTTCTTTTAAAGAATAAATATATATGGCCTCTACAAAAGAAATTTTGACAATTATATAAAAGCAAATTTCACATAAAACTTCATGTTTAAAGTTTTTTTTTTTTTTTTTAATTTTGAACTGTACTGATTTAATTTTATTCATGTATTTATTTAATTGTGAACTGTACTGATTTATTATTATTTTATCACTATTTCAAGAAACCAATATGAAATACTGAAATAGTTTTTAATATATAATTTTAGAATCCACAACAGAAAGAATAATAATAATAAAAAAAAAACTAATTAAAAAAATTAGGGAAAAAAACAACCAAAAAATAATTCTTTTTCAAGCTATTGGAAATTAGCCAAGAGGAAGGTAAGTTATCATATGATTGATTAAAAGTAAACACAAGATAGAATCTTTGCAAGTCCTATATCTATATTAGGTTCCCGCAGGCATAGATAAAAACAAATTTTGGACACAGATAATTGCATCACATGTTTTTAATACAATAATGAAAGAAAGTCTCTTAATTCTAAAAATACTAGCATTGTTAATAACACATCCTGAAGCCAATTTGAATGGTGAATGAAAAAGAAGTCTAGATTGGAAACATGCACATTTTATTCAAGATCTTAGTCTTTTCAATAATAGTGATATACAATTACTAATCATTAAAATAGATTTGTAAGGTTAGTTTTAAATATAAATTATTCTAAAATTTGGTAAATTAAAGTCTTTTGGAATAAAATACATTTTTTACATTTGCAAACTGGATATTTCCAGCAAGAGGAAGAGCAGTTAGCTATATAAATCTAAGAATTATATAAATCTAAGGTTAACATTCTTACTTATTTATTTATGATATTTAAAATATGGTCACTAAATTTTATATAATATTTAAATATAAATTTATTTTCTCAAGCAAACCTTTTTTCTATTGTATTTGATGAATAAGCTCTGGATATTTCTTTCAGATTAAAAATATGCAAAATGAGATTTCATTATATTCTAGAAAACATCAGCTGAAATGCAAATAAATAAATTAAATTTGAAAAAGATCTACAATCCTATTATTTAAACCATATACAGAATTTGATTATATAGGTTGTGTTTTTGAGATTCTATTTCTGGACATAAATATAGATACAGTATATAAAAAAGATACAGATAAACAATTCTAGTAATACACAAGCTAAATTTCATATATAAAACTCGTTGCATTCATATCTATATATATGCAGATTTTTATTTAAAATTTGACATGGATTTATAATTTTGATGTAAAAGCTATACACTAAATTTACTTCATTCAATTTTTTAATTACAGCATTCAAAGATAGAGAAGAAAAAAAAATGAGAAATAAAAATCATTATAGATTCAAAGAAGAATAAAACAATGTAGATTCATCAAATTATTAGGAATTAAAATGTTTTTCTGATAATTTCAATATTTTCTTTTCTTTAGTTTATATATAACAAAATAATGTATCTGGTAACAGCTCTTGGGGCATCTATTTGTTAGTTAATTAAAACACTACATGAAACTATGATATGCCAATGTTAAAAATAATAAAAAATTTCTATTTATAGATACTTTGTCAATATAGAAATATTAAAATGCAATTTCTGTAACATAAGCCTTTAGTCAGTTTTTGAAAGGAAAACATGATGAAAATTTATACTGGATTCTACTGAATAGATAAATTATTATTGGGAATGAGCTTCCCAAAATAAATGTTTAAAGAAAGTAAGAAATGCTTCACATCATGCCATAAGATGACAATGAAGAAAACTAAAATACATATACAATGCATTTAAAATTTAAAAAAACAAAAAATGATACAGTTCTACAAAATGCATGTGGTACAATTTCAGAGCTGAAATAGTTAATTTTAAAAATTAGTGTACATCAAATACAGTTCCTCGTAATGTTAAAAATATTTATGTTTTATAAATTAACTTTAAAGAATTAAATTATCACCCTATAGTACCATATAATATCAATAGATGAACTCATAATTAAATTGAGGTAGTAAATTGTATTTAGTTAGAAATTTTTCCTGTTAGAATCATAACTTATCAACTTTTTTTCTTATTAGAATTTTAGTTTAAACTAATATTTAGCAGCAGAACATAATAAAAGAATCCTTTATTTTTACAGAAAAGAATTTTTTAGCAAAAATTTAATTTTATCTTAAGAGAAAAATGTAGAAATATTCTTTTTAACATAGATATGACTATTCCATTAGCATGTTATATTTTGTTTCTTTATAAAAAGCTTATTTTGTTGAGTAATATTTAAAAGAATTACTCAATAACATAAATTCAAATTAGTAATTATATGCAATATCAGTTCTTTTTAAGTCATTAAAAACTAATGAAACTCATAAACTCAAATAACAGTCTGATAAAACTTTCATTTAAATAAATTAATCTTCAAATAACTTATATACAAATAATAAGTGTACAAGAAATTTTTTAAGAGCCTCAAGATGTCAGTAAAAAATTCAATCACATGAGAAGATAATTAAATATAAAAAACACATATAACATTTTCACATTTTTTTCAGCATTTATTACCAATGCTGCATTTTGACTACAAATAAAATTAAAGCAATGAAAAGTTTTTAAATTTAAGCATAGCATACATCAAATATGCCTGAAAATATTTAATATCACTCACTTGTTCAGCTCCAAAAGGTGTAATATTAGCTTTTACAGTTCCAGTTCCCAAGGCAATAAGAATCAAAACTAGCATAATAATTGAACTACAACTTTCACTGAATAATGGAACATCATGCAATGAAGTAGAATTGATAATAGGTATAGGGCATGAGGTACAAATATGACATACTTCAATCATATATGGTAAAAACCAATATGCAAGTGAGTAAACAATAAATGCCAAAGCAATGGTATTAAATCGTCCTAAATAAACATCCGATAGCCAGCCACCAAATAACGATGCCAAATAAGATGTACCAGTGAAAATAAGCAGTGCACTAATGGCATTATAATACATCCAATGAAAATCATTCTGGTTCAAGAACAGGTAAAGATTTCCTGTTAATGAATAATATGCGATTCGTTCCAATAGAACGAATATTAAAACCACGATTCCTGACAAAAGTTGTCTATATTTATTCACTGTGGTAGATTCGAATATTGAACTTACATCTCTACTTGCATAAAAATCTTGTTGCTGCTGAGTGTTGTATGAAACATTGGAATTAACAGAAGTAATTAAAGGTTCTCTCTCATTATCCGATTCCATTTTAACAAAATTGAAAATAGTCAACAAAGCAAGGTATGGAGCAGATATTGCACATGAAAGTGAAATTTAACTATAATCAAAATCACATGAAATTTATCAATGGAAAGCTAACGGGAATGGGGCATAGAATCTTTTTAATGACTTACGACAATGAGGAAGACATAGATATAATACAAATTAAAGCCCACATTCATTCTTATATTTTGAGATTCTGTCATAAATTGGAGAATACATAGGTTAAAAATGCCGAATAGTTAAATTAACGCACTCTCAGTTTCCACTTTACTACATTGTTTGTTGACAGTATTTCGCCTGATATTACCTCATTAGAGCATGCTTCAGTTTCATTGGTTAAAATCTCGTTGAACTACTTCTGTACATACTAGCAAAGTCATTTTATTATTATATATCATATTTATATTTTATAAATTTGGATATGTTTTTCAGTATTTAAAGTATAATATGATTGAATTTTTCTTCAATAATATAAAAGGAAATTTTTGTGCAATAGTACTTATATCAAAGTTTTAAATATAAATAAACTATATTTTTCAACCAAAGATAAAGTAAAAAAAATAATGCACGAATGGTTTATTGGATCATTTGCTCGATTTCCATGAATTAAAAAGTCGAACGGACAAAAAACACAAACAACATAAGTGTTACTGGATAATATTACCAAAAGTGAATTTATATACAAATGTATTTAAATGTATCAGTTCAATGGAAAATTGTAGTCATAAAAACAGTTTTCATTTTCATTCAATAAAGTGTTGTTTTAAACTTATTTAACAAATATCACGTGACTTCCTTTGTATTGTTTTGGAATTTTCTTCATCAGCGCCACCTAAATAAAGGAAAAGTCATCTATGATTTTGGGGATATAAGGATTATTTGAAAAATATTTTTCCCTTTTCCTGAAAAGAAAACCGTAGAATGAAAACCCAGTGTAGAAGTGGCAACATTCGCCATAGTTTTGTTTTGACTGCTAGTCAACAAACATTGCGACATGGATGATGTGATCGATTTGCGAATTCAGCGTGTGCTCGATGAAGATGAATCCAGCGAATCTTCTGAAAGTTCTTCAGGTAAATTTCCCAGTTAGTTGTTTTCTTCAGGTGATCCAATATATTTCTACAGCTTGACATGCTTCTTTACTTGTTGAGATCAGCGAATCCATTTTGACTCTTGCTACCGCCATGGCCGATTTTCTTACCTGACTCGAGTGCTCGACAACACTGTTTCGGATTTGGCATTTAAATTTCTGAAAGTGACATTAAGTTAGTGACAGTGATTTTCAAGTGGGAAATGTAAAGAAGACTTGTTTACTGACAACTTGACATCTCCTGTTTTTTCGTTTATTTCGACTTATCCACTTTTAAAGAATTTGGTCTACTATTGATACTTGTAATATTAAAGAATGGCTAGTTATCTTTTAAAAATCTTCAAAAAGAAAAAAGGTATGTCACCTTTGCCATATCTCAGTAGCACCTAGGTCTCTAGTATTTTATGTCAATTAGCTATTCTGTGATTTTAAAGATATGTGTTTGTTTTTTATCCCAACAGTTCATATGTTTCTGTAAATTCTAAACAGTGGTGTTGAGTGCTTGATTTTAGCTTTATTAAATAGCATATAAATGATGCCTATGGAAAATATTCTTGTGTATAGAAACCAAAAGTTGTTTTAAATTACTCAAAAAAAAGCTGATATGTTATTCATTATTTTAATGAAGAACATTGGAATTGGGAAGTTGGTATTAAAAAGATTTTTAACTCATTATGATGACATTTATGTTTTTAATCTTTATTTAAATGTTTGTACAATTTGTGCAAACAATTTCAATATTTTTGAATGGTTGTTTAATTTGTAAATAAAGATTGTTCGAAAAATAACTTCTACAAAACTATACAATAGTAATAATTTGATTCCTCATTGTAAATTTTAGTGAATTATTTTTAAATAAACTTTCTTGGATATGGATAAATATAGATATAATGAAAATAAACTTCTGGTATGTTGCTTTTATAGGTGAGAAATATTATTATATTATATTAAATAGTAGATATCAATAAGAAATTTTATTATTTACCATCATTATACATAATATTTTTAATTATTAATTTTATGAAAATGTATGTTATTTAATTATTCCTTGTGCAATGTTGAAACTTAATAATGTTGTATTTATTATTATTACCATAGACATTTTCTTTCCTTCAATTATATTATATTTCTTTCTATTTTCATTAATTTTTTTTATTTCAGACTTTATTATTTCATTAAAATATTATGTTTTATAGATAGAGTTTAAATTTTATTAATGAATGATATATAGATATTTCTTTCGGTCATTGTTTCTTTCTTTCATTTCCAGATTAACTCAAGCACATTGAACCACAGCTGAACTAGTGCTAGGTCATATTTGAAATTCTTATAGTTTTAGTCTATTTTATTTATGTGCATTCAAGTTAAACTGTTATTAATTAATTGGACAGTGATGGATATTCATGATCATTATAATATTGTCCTTTTTGATACTGTAAGTTAATAATTTATTGTCAAAGCTCTCTTGCTAGTAAGTTCTTTAGTAATTAATAGTATATTTGAATGACATGCAATTAATACACAAATGTCCCCTTTTTTATACTTTACTAGAAAAGAAAACACCATCATTTCTTGATATAAAGATAAGGTAAATTGAGGTTAAAAATAAATAGTGTTATATTATTTTATTTTATAGTAAATGAAAGCATATTTTATTTAAAATTTTATTAAAACAGTAATTTTGTTTACAATTGCATTTTTTTGTTTGCATTCTTAGGGCTTATTAGTTTGGAGAAAGACGTATTGCAATACTTTATGAATGATTCTGGGCATAAATTTTAATGTTCCCATATATTGTATTATAATAATTTAAACTCTTCAAGTAGGAAATTTTAAGGACATTTTTATATCTGATTGTATATTTAAAACTTATATATTTGGGTTATATATGTAAAACTTAATGATAGTGTGCTGGATAAAGAGTAAAAGGTTTTAGAGTTATATAAAGTTGTTTTAATTCTTTCCTTTTAAATGTTATTTCAGGGTAAAACATTTTTTTAAAACCAAATTACAACTTTTTGGATGTCTAAACATAATGCTTTCTGATTCACATCTTATTATTTAAAATCCTCCAATGTGAAAGCTTAGAAGGTACTTTTATATCCAAATTTGAGTTAAATGAATGTTTGGCAAGAAACTTGCCACCCTTTAAGATGAAAGCTTGATTTTTGGATTGATGCTTTTATCAATCTTATTTATTATTGCATTGATTTTATTTAACAGTAAATAATTTATGAACTATCATTATCTGTATGGATTTCTTGAATAGATTGTTCAGTTTTTAAAAATTATTCTGTTTGTTTGTTCATTACCATGGCAACATATTTTGCTTTTGATTTTCATTTGTCTATTTGATGGACATATTCTTTGTTAAAATTTATTGTTTAATCCTTGCCTATTATATCTTTTCGTTTCAAACAGATTTTTAAAGATTCTAAAAGTTATATTAATTTAAATAATAATTTTAATAGATTTTTATATTAAAATCTTTCTTTTTAAATTTTTTAACAGAAATAATTTCAATTTTGATGTAAAATTTAAGCAGTATTAAAGAAAAGTAATTAATTGCATTAATTTAATTTTTTTTCTTACTGAAGTCTTACTTTTTCAAATTTCTTAACAGAAATAATATTAATTTTGATTTAAATTTAAACAGTATTAGAGAAAAGTAATTAAATGTCTCTTAATATTAAATCAAAATCTACATGAGTATTATTAATTGAATGCATAGAATAAAATTTGATTAGTGATTGATCTCTCTTTTTTCCTTATTTAGTGAAATATGATAACTGGAAAAAATAATTAAAAATGGCTTTTTACTAACCCAAGATCATTTTTTTTATGTGTGAGCTATTCTTTTTCATTTTGCTGCCACAGAACTTGGATTGACATAAAGAAATTACTTTTTAATGATCTATTTTAAAATTAATAAAAACTCAGAAAAAAAAATTAGAAAGGTATTAATTTTGAGGTATAGGGCTGTCATTCAATTATTATTATTTTTTAATAAATGCATTATGAGTTGGTTTTAATTATTATAAGTGGTGCAGATATAAATGAAGTTGGTTTTAATTGATATCTTAAATTCTACTTTCAAACAATAGTAAGTTTAATATTATGGCAGCATGTTCAATTTAGCTGTAGAGCTGCAGCATACCATGTTTCAGATATTATTAGTTTATCTTCTAACATTTAATAGTATTTTCTTTCTAATAATTCATGATCTTAAAGGACTGCAAGTAAAATAATTCACCTGTTATATTTTGCATTCTATAATCGCAGTTCAATTAAGAGAAGAAAAATATTTTTTTCGCTTCCTGAACACTTGTAACTTATCTAAATTAAAAATATTAACTGTCAGATTTTTGGCACAGAACGGTCATATCTGTGTTCAATATACTTGATGAAGCACTATTAAGTTTTAGAGAAAGGGTGTTCATAATTCTTGGGCTGCTCCAAAATCAGTCTATCCCTAATTGTAAAGAAAATCACAACTATTGTTTTTCTTTTCTTCATCTCCTTCTTGTTACATACCTTGATTCTTTTGCTTATTTTTTGTTTTAGTTTCTTTTAATGTGAAGGAAATATTTCTGAACTAAGCATATATAGAACTGTTGAATGTTTTTCTTTACATTTTTAAATCAATTGTTCACATATCATTATTATACATAATAAGAGAAAATAAATTCATTTTTAAGGTTTTTTTTTTTTTTCCCTTTTCTGAATTGGAACGTTTGTAACATTTGTAAAATTGTCTTGTTGATGTGCTCACTTAAACATTGCTTTTTTGATATAAATAGAGTGAAAAAATATCAAGTGCAGCTTCTTTAATTCTGCTATAATGCAAAAGCTACAATATTTTGAATGAAAAAAAATTGTTTAGTAAAAGTTGATAGCAGTTTTTACTTTCTTGATTAAAAAAAAAACAACCCTCAAGATTTTGACGAATTTGTTCTTTTATTGATTTTTCTGAATTAAAAGAAAACTGCCTGTGAATATTATAACGCAGACATATTAAATAAATAGGGGAAATTTGGCATAATGTCTTTGTTAAAATTATAAATTTCCTACAAATTTTAACAGAAGTATTTTAAAGAAAGTATATGTTCGAAAGTTCTAAAATATGTACTTAAGCATAATAACTAAAAAGTGCATTGAGCTAGATAGATGGGATGGTTTTATTATTAGTATTTTAGATTTGTAACAAATTTTGGACCAAATCTGTTGTAAGTTTTGTTGTTTATTAATATGCTATTCATTCATATGCGAATGCAACAAGTTTGTTGAGTGAAACTTAATATATTATTTTTTATTTTAGAACTATAGATATATCTCTATATAATTATAGATATATAAAATTTCTTACCATGTGTGTCAAGTAGTCTGATTATTATTCATATATGAATGTGGAAATTCCTTGACACTATAAGCATGGTAAATGAATCTTTATATGTGGTCTCATGAAAACATAAATTTTGGACTAGCCAGATGATGGAAAGAAGACCAAAATTATCTTTACAAAAAAAAAAAAAAAAAAAAAAAAAAATGAGATTATATAAACATTTGAATGAATCAAAGGGTGAGCACCCAAATGTGTTTGGATAGATAGTATATTTTAGCTTAGCTTTTACAAATTTACTTTATATATAAAGATAATAAAATATTGTGACTTAGAAAAATTGGTTAAATATTCTTTGAAAAGATTTGTTGATAAATAGTGAATATTCATATATGTGAGTATTATCCTCTATGGTTGGATTATCAGAGTGGCAAAGTAGTCATCTTTGGGGATCTCAAGATATTTTTTGTGGTATTTTTAAGGTAACTTATGTGTGTGCTTTGAATTTTTTTTTTTTATCAAAGCATTTACAGTATATGAAAAAAGTTATACCATTTTGTTAAAAATAATTTTTAAATAATTTTTTATATATATACTTGAGACTCTCAAGCCACTTTTTTAAAAAATGAGCTGTAATTAAATATTTGGTATTTTCAAATGTCAGAATATTTGTAACTTAAAAACTGTTTATATAAAGATTAAATGAAATGTCTAGAAATATATAGTTTTTGATGTTAGGAAAAGGATAGGATTCTCCAAAAACTGTTTTCCCTAAGGTTCATTGTAGGGTTTATGGTCTTGGTATCCACATGTAACAATTTAATGTAATAATGAATTATTCTTCAAAACTATCTGGATGGTTGTAGTAGTTATTAAAAGGATACTGCTAGTAAAAATAACCCTTCAATTCTATGGCACTCATTGACAATAAGTTTTGTTTCCAACTGTTAGTTCTCTGTTTGTGCGGTAGCTGACAAACAGGTAAAAGCGCAACAAATTCATCATAAGAAGTTTATGATGTAAATTGCAATATTTTGTCTCCTGTTGAAATGATAGAAAAGTGCTACTTTTTCATTAGATGATATGGAGAGATTTTCTCATTATGTTGTTAAGCTCAAACAGGAATTATTCATGTGTATAGATATTCATGTATATGCACAGCTTATAATGTGTCCAACTCCTTTAGAGCAATTTTCTTAAATGCTGTTAGAAAATTGCTCTTTTCGTAAATAGAGCTTTTAATTAAGAAAAGTACTATGATTGTTGGTAGTACCAGTAATGTTAGAAAATAGTTTTTAAATTCTTTACCACAGTCGGTATTGTTAGAAAACAGTTTTTAAATATATTTCAAAGCTTCCCACGGTCCTTGAAGAGCCTTAAAAATTCCTTGAATTGTATTATTTATATTCATAACCTTCCAAAAGTGCTTTATTCTTCATTAAATCCTTAAGCAAAATTTAAATCCGTTTTTTTTTTTTTTTCTTAAAAATTCCTGTTTTAAAAATGTTGCACTACAATTTCAGATGAAATAATAATCAAGTTTAAGAAAAATTAACTTTGAAATAAACATTTTTTTTTATCAATTATTAACATATTCAATCACTTAACTACAATATCCATCACTCTCGGAAACACTACTGTTTAATGTTTTTTGATAAGCACTTGCCACTTAGTAAGATTTCTTTTCTTTTCCTTTATCAAATTTTGGTTTCACTTTTATGTGTTTCAAAAAGTAGTGCAGATATTAATAAAATTTTTTTATTGGATATTTCTTTCTGGTTAGCGCATTTTTAAATGGAACTACAAAAATTTCACCCAAATCGAAAAAAAAAAAAAAATAAATATTTTACAAAATTGAACCTTTTAAAAAATTTATTCCTAGCACAGTTAAAGCTATCGTAACATTCTACAGCTCGTTGTATGACTTTTCTAATGTCTATCACTTTTCAATTTTAAATATTCTTCTCAGGTGTAGTGACCTTTTTATTCAAATATAAAAAAACTGATATTAACCATTTTCCCACCGCTTCCACTCATAATCTGGTATCATATTCGAGGGCAAAATTAGGCATTTGTTTTGAAAAACCAACTCAACAATTTAAAACAATAAAATAGCTATTATGTACTTTTTTTTTAAACTCTTCTCTTAGCAGTTCAACTGGACTATTGGTTTTGCCTTGAAAATTCTTCTAATAGAAAAGGGTGTTGATACAGAAGAAATGTCAATCTCCATCTTTCCTTTTTGTAATTTGAAGGAAGGGATGAGGGATGCAACAAGCAGGAGTACCACTTAAAGAAGGAATCATCAACAGACCCTGCAGATGGAGATATTATTATGTTGCTCATTTTTTCTTCACAATGCTTAGATTCAGTATTGAAATAACCTTTGAAATGTGGGGTATATAGCTTTTGAAAGGATGCATTTGTATGTGGCACTTCTGGATTTTCTGTTTAAGAGCCTGGCTGATCTTAAAGCATATAATCAAATTTTTCTTAAACGTTCAAACTATCCTTTAAACAAATCAAATGAATTTACACTTTCTGTTTTGGAATGAAAACACATGCCCACACAAGGAATCTGAAATGAGACATGTGACTTCAATTTTAAAGGGCTTTTTCACTGCCGAAGTCCTTATTTTTCAAGATTTCATGTTTTATGGAAAAATTTGTTTTGAGGAAGATTTAATGTCTTGATGTATAGTTAATACACAAATGGAAATTTTTCTATTATTGAATGATAAAATGCCAAAGGAATTTTCAACTTTGTCAATAAATGTGAGTAATTGTAGCCTGCATGAGATTCTGAACATCTTTTGATCTAATTTGTATTATTTATTCAAAAGTTTACCAGCAAGAAGAAAGGATTATACTTCACAATTTTATAGATCCAGAAGCTTCCTAAGAATATTTGGAAAACTAGGTGCTTAGAGAAAGCAGCTACTGTTGATTGAGAGTCGAAATAATGAACAATTTGGTCTTACATGTTGTTAAGGACACTTTTGTAATACCAAAAACATATAAATATCATTTCTCTAAATCATATAATTTACTTGTTAAACACAATAAAAATCCTGTCTGTCACATGGAGGTTTTTCTTGCTATTGACCAAAATTATCGAATGATTTTTTCATTCTTTTTCACCATTTTTAGCACAAAATATGAAAAAAGATGGTCACTGACTGTTCGAAAATGTTCAGTGTCTTGAAAATTTAAGTTTTTGAAGGTCTAAACACTGTAAATAGCATTTCTTTAATTTTTCAAAAAAAAAAAAATCTATATTGGGCTCTTTGAGGACAAAATGTTAAAAGCGACATTCTAATAATTTTTTTTTTGAAAAATAGCCAACAGATTTGAAACACAAATGTTAAGACTTTTATATCCATCATTTGTAGCGTTTTGAATAAGTTTCTTCCCATTTGTACACTTGCCAGAAGAATGAACATTTATATCCTTGGAGAATAGTGTAGCAAGCCCTACTATAACCAGATGAAAGATGTTCTTTCTGTTTTTGTGAATGTAAGCATCTACGAAAAAAAAAAAGGAACGTGATTCTATTTTACTAGAATTGAACAGCTTTTTGAATAATTTTGAGTTGTAATTCATTAAAATTTGAGGTATTTCAAGTAGCCAAATTTCCATCAAAATATTGAAAAAAATCAAAAGTTTTATCTGAAGATGTGAGAAGTAATTAACATTTTGATGACATAATCCTATGGCTAGACTATATTTAAAGGGAATTTTACTGAAATAAAAATTTTAAGTGTAAAAAAACTTGAAAAGAAATATATAATTTAAAACATTTAATTTCAGCTGAATTAAAAAAAAAAAGCCAGTGGAATGGTGAATTTTTAAGTCAGAAAAGAACTTTATGCAGAAAAATGTCACCTCTAAATATGTCTAACAAACTGACAAGTGAAGATTACAATCTCAAAATGGGGGGGGGGCGGAGCACAAGAAACGGGAACATACTGCGGATGAACTTCATAATTTGAAATAAGAAATGGCTAAAAGTGAAATGAGAGTTTTTACACTATAGAAAACTGCGAACCAAGTAGTTGGAAAAGAAACAGAGAATATAGATTTTCGATGTGTAGCAAAATCAAATAGTTTTATAAACTGAAGCTTTATTAGAGCAATTTAAAAAGAGAACTCTAAATATTTTAATGACACTCAGTTTCGTGTTCATTTGTTTAAATATAGATAATCATTATTGATAATTTTTTTTTTGGATTTGAAATATACAGAAAGAAAGTAGGTGATATCAAGGCTAATTGTAATACATACTTTATGTGGAGATTTTTAAAAGTTGTAATCAGAATTTTTGCTAATGATTCTTATGATAGGCTCTATTACATTAGTGCAATTAATGCCCAGCCAAAATGGGTAGTTAGAAGTTGTGTGTTCAGTTTAGCTTAATAATAGTAAACGAATTATTTCGTAAACTTTGATTTAAGAGAAATAAGCTGATCTTTCAAATTTTTTTATATTTATTTTGCCTATGTGTTTGGTTTTAAAAAACTGTTTTCCCCTTTTTTTTTTCTAAATGCAATGTTTTTTTTATTAATCAACAGCTCTGCAATAGAGTAAGCTGTAACTTATTTCAATTGGGGAGATTTATCTTGACTTGTATTTGATTCATGCAGTTCAATTTACTGCTTTAAATATTAGTATGCATCCTCAAAAGTCAGATCTCTTCCTCCGAGAGAGTCTGATAAAGGCTCACTTAATAAAGAAAAATTTATCTTCCTAACTGACTCGCCTGCAAAAAAAAACAAACAAAAAACACCTTTTTGATGTAATAAATAAGTTCTGAAGTAAACTGAATGTTCAGTTAGCTTTTTAGTAAGTTGATATATTTGATGCAAGAACATTGGTTGATGTTTAGCAGATATGCACATATATGTTTGTAGTCATACATTTTAATAATTATATTATGCTGATATATTTTAGATATAAATTCTTCTTATTTCAAATTAAAAACTTTAGTATTTGTAATTTACAGATGTTTAATCTAAAAAATGCAAGACAAATTACACTAAAGAATAAAATCATCTTTTTTTAACCTGTATTTTGGTTTCATCGCATTGCTTTTTGTAATCTGATTATTAGCAAATGCTAGACTATTAAACATAACAAAATTTTTGTCTTGATTTTTTTGTTACAACTCTTTTCGATTGGAAGTCAGAAATTATTTTTTGATGCCTCAGTCAAAAGTCTTGTGCAGAAAGTATTGGGATGTTTTTAATTTTGTAGAAAATTGAAAATGAGGTATAGTATAGATTTCATCCTTACATAATACATACATTCAAAATTATGTAAGTCCCCAATTTGATTTTAAAACACATTAATAATACTGACAAGTGAACATGAAAAAGTTTATTAATTTTTAAATATTTTGAAATATATAGTCTTAAAAGAGTTTGTTACCTCCCCCCCCAAAAAAAAAATTGTCTTTTTTTTTTCTTTCAGAATTTAACATGATGTTATAATCATATTGCAATAATCACAAGTGCAATGCAGGTGATCTTTGTAGTAAGAAAATACTAATTTTATATTGAAATCATTTTAAAAATATTTATGTATATATTTGGAATGAAGTTATCATTATATAATTTTTTTTGTCTGTTTGAATTATAAAATTAATCATATTGTCTAATTGAAGGTTAAATATTTCGTACTAAATCAGCAGTTCTTAACTTTTTAATCTGATTTTATACTTTTTGATAAGATTTATTATTTTAAAATCCCTTATTGTTAAATAACTTTTCAATTATTTATTCCCCCATGCAAAAGAGTTTTTATTAATAACCTAAATTTAGTGACCGAAGAGTCAGATGAATTGAATGAACTGAATAAAGAAAATTAGCAGGATTTATTCTTGATTTTACATTTAAAAAATATATACCATAAAAGGCTACTATAATTACTTATCATGAAAATAATTACTCATATTTTCTTTTTAACTACTTATTACTTATATTTTGTTTTTAAATGACAGTGTCAAATGAGAAGGTCTGAGAAGATACATGATTTTTCAAAACAAAAAGGTTTAATTTAATTACAATTTGAGGACAGAAAATTCTATATTTTCATTATTTTTATCTCTTATTTTTACGTTGTTCAATAGCAGATTTCTGACTAACCATTTTTTAGGGCCACAGAAAATTAATTAAAAAATGTTAATTACCTTGTTACCAAATAAATAAATATGTGCATTATACAAATTCTTTAAATTAGAAAATATTATATCTATATTGTATATTTACTTTGTATTATTAGAATAATTAAATAAACTAAAGCTCAATTAATTGCTAATTTATAATACAGCGAAATAATATTCATTTGACTAGTTATGTTATATTCCTCTTATTAAATATTTTAAAATATTTTTTATATTATATTTAGTTGAAATTTATATATATATTTAAATTTTTTTATCATAATTAAATGCTTTTATTTGTAAATAAGGAAATCATTAACTAATAATTACAGTTAATTTTTCAATAATTTTATTATTTAAGCTATTTTCTCCCCCCATTATATGCATTTTGAAAAAATAAGTAAATGTATTCATACATTTTTATAAAATTAATATAAAAAAATTGAAAATAAGTCATTAGCTTCTTGATTTAAAACTATGTTAAATGTGAATTAAATACATTAGCTATTAAAAGAAGAATCATATAATATATACATTGGAACCACAAAATTGGCACGAATTTACCATTAGAATTTTCCACCATTACCAAGATATTAATTCATCTATTTTGACTGACCTTCAAGCTCAAAGTATGTGCTATACAGGTTGAAAACTTGAAGAAAGTTTTAATTCCCATAGTAATATATTGCACCTTTATAAATAAAAAATAATTGTGGTTTTCTTAAAAATTTACATTAAATATTTTTCTCATAAAAATTTGGTATTTGTAATTTTTCCTTTAAATATACAATTATCATTGAAATTAAAAGGAAAAATATATTCACACCATAATTGCTTTGTTGTGCAAAAGCACTTTTAAATTATAATTTTCTTGCGTTTATTCTTTAATTAGTATATTAAGGAAAAAATATTTATGATTTTTTTTTATGTTGCTAAAATACATTTAAACTTTGAGAAAATATTATTATTAATAATACTTCTCTATTATTAATAATACTTTATTAATAATATAGAGTATTATTATAATTATTGTTTATAAAAATGTGAGAAGTACTCTTTTCATTTAACTTTTATTTTGCTTCAGATTCATCACAGGAAGCTGATCCCCGTCAATCAGGAGATCAGGCACGTCGAGCAGAACCTTTTGTGTCATATGATACATCATTACCAGCTTTACACTCAGTATGTAAATTTTATTCCTTTTCTTGTATGAGTTGATACCTGGTTAATAAGTTGTTTTATTAAAATTCATGCACATTAAAAACCACAAATTCCTTAATTTTTTCTTCTAATCTTTACTTTTTTTAATTAATATGTTATTTATTTAGAGTGATATGAATTTCAGCATTAAACAATATATAAAAAGAAAAATATGTCATTAAAGATTTTGTCCTATAGAGAGAAAATTACTCATCGTTGTTCTAGTGTTTGAATATAGTATTATTCTGTAACTGGCACAGAACTTCATAATGTATTTGTTTATCTAAATCATATTATTGTGTCGTGTAAAATTGAAGAAGCCATACATTTTCAACTGTTATATATTATTAATACATTTGGTTACCAATTAGCAAACATAAAATGTTTCAAATCAATATTTCAATTTTAGCAGCTTACAATTGATATTTCTACATAGATAAGATTAATTTGATTTAATGATTCTTCATAAATAAATATTTATATAATTTCTCACTATGGTTGTTCATACATAATAAAATTCCTATAAAGTCCTGCATGTTTATCACCAAAGAGTTCTGTGGAAGTATTTAGTGCCATCATTATAAATATTCTGAAATTTATTCAATTCTGAGAATATTGATTGCCATTTTAAAATTGCACTTTGGAGATCCTCTATTTCTTCAAAAGAGTTTTAATTGTAAATGCTGTATTAGTTCATTTTTAGTTGTAAGCCCTTGCATTTATTTACATACTGTTCTTCATTAAAAGTTCTTGAGTCAGCTATTTAGTATTTTTTTTTAAATTGAACTCCAGTTGCTGATTCCTAGTTGTTGCCATAATTTCATGAGTTGTCATCTCTATAATTCTGAATGCATAATTCATGCAAGGCATTGTGATATGTCATAATCTGAATAAGTGTCTTTTATTTGAATATAAAATTTGTGTGGAAGTGTTCATTATCTGATTTGTTATTAATTGATTATCTTCTCTAATCCATCAAAAATTGCCTTATGCATAATTTTGTTCATTTTTTTTGTATCACTAACATGTTTCCATGCATTGCTTTAATTTTTTAAATGAATATCACTCCGATTTTTGTTTTGATATTCATTTTGTGGTGTAGTAGTTTGCAGAGTTTTGTGTTAGCTGAAGATGCCATTTGATCACAACTCATTATTATGACAGCTTCTGAATATGGTTTATTCCAATAAAGCTATCATGTAGCTGTAAAATGGGATGTTATTCAAAACCTTTTTGTTTCCATTTCATCGTAGAGATTTTACTGAATTTTATGTAGTTAAATTTGACCAGATTGATGCAATGCTGGATTATTAAAAATCTGTTGTAATACTGGAAATGATTTATAGAAATTTTGTTTTGAGGTGTCAATAATAATATTTTTTATTTAGTATCTTGGAAATGACTTGGAAGAAGTTAGTGGTCGAACAGTTTTGGATGATGATAGTTGCCAGACAATACCAATACTCACTTTACCTGGAGTTATGCTCATTCCTGGTCAAATATTACCTCTCCAGTTGTATAATCCTTCAACTATTTCAATGATGATTCATATTATCCATAGTGATCATACATTTGGATTGATTAACTCTAGGTACAGGTATCTGGCATTTTTTTTTCATTAGCTAGTTTATGCTATGTTTTCAAATCTAATAGTTGATTGTAAAGCAATAAAAGTATTAATATATTATTAACACATGAGAAGACTGCAATAAAAGAAAAAAAAAGGGAAATCTGTGGTTGCAATTTTCAAATTATCATGTGTGAACATTATTATTTTTTAAGTCAATATTTGCCTTAGTTAATTTAAGTCATTAACCAGTTTAAACTGGTTTGAAACAATCACGAAACTTCTCTATTGGTCTTTATCCCTCTCTCTCTCTCTCTCTATATATATATATATATATATAATGATAATTTTTTTAAACGTTTATTTTCAATTTTTCTAGCTGGTAATAAAAGTTTTGGAGCTCGACTGATTTCAAAATGGGGGGGGGGAACATTGTTTTTCTAAATGTCGATGCATGCGTAATCTGATAGTCTCGTGATTGTTTCAAACCGGTTTAAAGTGGTTAATGACTTAAATTAATTAAGACAATATGTAAGAATTCAGAGAACGAATAATTTGGAAATCAAGTTGTAACTTTAGTTGGCAAAAAATCACCAAATGTAACAACCTTCTGCATTATTTTCTAATAACCCTAAAAGTGAAAAATTGGTGCCTCAAGAGTGATAAATCACCAATATGTTGTTTACACATTTTGAGGCTTCAAAAACCTCAAACCAAAGCAACAACATGTTCTCACATGATAATAAATAATACATATAATGTACAGTATAAAAACCACATGCTTAACAGAATTAAAATGTCTGATTTTAAAGATGGGGAAACCTTCTTCTTTTGAATTAAAAGATAATAATAGATATTAATTATTTTGATATCACAGAATTAAATGCATTTCTTATACCTGTGTTTGTTGTTTGGTAACATATTTTTAAACTCAAATTTATAGAAAAAGAATATTAGGGAAAAGATAGAATATTAACAATTGTCTAGTATAAAAATTGTGAACATTATATTTGTCAATCATGCAAATATTCAAACTTTGCAAGTAAGGATTTCTTTATGCCCAATAAGAGCTATTATCTAGCTAGATTTTTCTCATTTCTAATGAATGTTTATATATATATATATATATATATATATATATATATATAAACATTCATTAAAATCTAATTTAAACTTAATTATTTTCTTAATTTTTAGCTCAATTTAGCCCTTATTAACTTCATTCTAAAATATTTTGTTATTTCCGGACCCCATTCCACTTTTTCTATCTAATTAATTCAGCAGAAGCTTTGTAAAATTGCTGAATCGGCTAAAGACCAACACTTTCCCACACTCCGAGTGAAGGAATGAAATATTGCTGATGTAAATAAATTCTACCAAAATATCCCTGTGTTTCCCTTACTTGTAATTGACATGTGATGGAAATCACTATTAAATTCTCACAGTATATATTCATAGGGATAAAATTTTCATCAGCTTTCCCTCCTGTGTTGCGTGTGTGCTTGTATATAATGCGTGCCTCCCCGGGATGAAATAAAACAAAGTAAAAAAAATCAAAATTCTCTTCACTGTCTTCGAAGCTACCTTCTGATTCAAAAATTATATGTTTACATTATATATATATACATATACATACCATGACTATATTTTTACAGAAAAATTATTTTTGTAATCCAAATTGTCACATAATTCATAAATAAAGCATTTCAGTTAAAAAAAATATATGAAAAATTATTCTTTGATATTATAACTTTCAAATATTTTAAATAAAAAGAATCAATCTATACTTTTTCTTTTTAATTTTAAAGAATCTATATGAGTTGCTCCTGCTATCAAGCTTTTTTCCACTAAAAAATGATTTTGAAATTCCCTGTAGATCTTACTTTAATGCAAATTAGAAAACTTCAGATAATCTTTTAAATTTTTTCTTTGTATTGTAATTTTGTAATGTTATAAAATGGAATGAAAATTTTAATAACATGTCCACTACTTTACTAATATTTTTAAGTAAAACTTGCAAAATATTTTGGCAAATTTGTTTTTCTTGATTATTATTATTACATCTGATTTCTGATTTGCATCCATAATTTATTATCCTAATAGCTTTATTGAAAGATTGATGGTATTAAATGCAAATGATGGTGAAAATAAGAAATGTACAAAACTGTCTTTTGAATACGGTTTTACATTTTCATTCACAGTATATTTCCAAATAGCATGCCATTAATTTTAAGCAAGCTCATTTTAATGAATCAAAAATAAGTGAATAAGCATTGTTTACTTTCTTATTTTTCATTTCATACATATATATTAAAACTGTTTTGGTCATAATATTAATATAATTAAAGTTTTTTTTCTATGCTTTTACTTTTCTGCTACTCTTCTGCTTACTCTTATGCTACTTATTTTACTTTCTGTGCTTCTATGCTTTTACTTTTGTAATCATTGGGAAAAGTTAAGTTACTAAATTAGAGAGTTTTTTATTTAATACAAAAAGCTAACATGGAATGAGCAATTTAATCCAGGAAATGATATTGTTTTTTTTAAAGGTTTTCAGGTAGAATCTTCACAAATGTTATAGATACTATTGGTACAACAGTTGAAATTCGATCATACCGTGAAGAAGAAGGTGATTTTGGAGTCAATAATTTAATAATTAAGGCTGAAGGAAGGCAAAGATTTGAAGTTTTAGAAACCAGAACTCAGTCTGATGGGTATGTTATGATTAAAATTACAATCTTTATAATTTTATGAATATATTTTTCGAAATAAATATTAATTAAGAATTTGTGCTTATAAATAGAAAATTCTTTTTTTTTATTATTAGGAACTGTTTATTTATCTTCTAGTTGACAATATTAAAAAATGTTGATGCTGGATACTTCATAATCAGATAATTTTTTATCCCTGTATAGATGATTTAAAAATTATAACTGAACATTTTACTTGAAATTACATCTAAATATATTTAGCTCTCATATCACAAAGAATCATTCTGCAAAGAATTTATGATTATTCTTATTTTATATTCGTACTTAGTAGAACTGTACCAAATGAATATTAATTTAAGAATTAAAACAGCTATTTACTATCAATTCTTTTTTTAATTTATGCAAAATTAAATTTTATTTATATTAGTGGGAAAGATTTCCTGATTATCATAATAGCATAATTACATAATTGGCTTTGCTATCTGGCTGCTTGAGTAAAAAGTAATTCAGTAATTATATATTTGTGCTACATTTAGTGTTTAAAATACAATGAATTTTTGTAATTCCAATAATAGTGTATTAAAGTTACATAAATTCTGGGAAGAAACACAAGTGAGCTCAGAATAATATACTGTAGATATATTATGTTTTATAAAACTTTAATGTTTTTTTCTTTGTCTATGAATTTTATTTGTCTCATATAATCTATATTTTTAGGCATATAAAAATTTAACCTTTAATCTGTTATTGTTTTGTCAATATAAATATCAAATCAATAATTTTCATCAATAAATCATAAACCAAATTAATATAAATGTGGATTACCAATGTTTGAAGAATGACAATATCAAACATTTTTATATAAAATACTCTACACTGTAGCTTATGAGTGCTCAAATTAATATAAAGTCTGAATTTCAGTAAAATTCTCTTAAATTATGTTAAAAACACTAAAAAAAAATGTAAAAAAATTATTCTTGAACCAAACAATTAAAAACTAATTTCTGATTTTTCAATTCCTACTATTATTTCACACTCTCCCTATATATATATATATATTTATATATCTTGTTCAAATTTTCAGTCGTTAATAAGATACTTTTTATTCATCCACTCAAGTTCAAATACATTTTTTAAAATTTGTAGTGGATGACGATGTTAATACAGTTTTTTTCTAATATTAATTAATTAATTAAATTTGTCTAGTAATTTCTTTTTAATCGCCATGTCGCCAAGCTCTGAGATTACTGACATGACACCTGATCATAAATAATATAAGATATATATAAATAATATAAGAATATCCTGATTAATTAAAATAAAGTAATTTAAATAGGAATTGACTTAAAAATTTGTTGTTATATATATTACTTGTTAAAAAAAATTTTTACAAAAAGAAATAAAAAATCATTTAAAAAAACTATTTTAGTATAAAGAGTTTTACAATTTTTTAAAAATATGGTATATTATTAAAAAATTAAGATTACTTATGATTTTCTTGTATTACATTGAAATTACACCAGAATAGGGGAAAAATTAAATAAGAAAATTTTAGCTTGAAATATATGAGAATAAATTACTTGAAATATTGATTACATAGTTTTTATACATAATAAGATTATCGTCAATCTTTCTTCATGTAATATGAGAAAATTACTTAAACCTGTAAACTTTTTTGTTTCCTTTCTGTTCAAGTTATTAAAAACGAAATTAAATTGAAAGTAGGATTCTGTTCAGTTTTAATTCAGATATAAATTGTTTGTGGGTAGTAGAATTTTTTTTAAAATCAAACATACACACAATGATATGAGAGTGTATATATGTAGTAAAATATGTCTCTCTTTACTTACAAATATGTACTTTTATATATACCAAGTATGTACTTTTCTCTTGAATGTATTAAATTTTAAGAAAATATTATGTATATAATTATCTATATCTATTATTTGTACTAGTTTCTCAAGGATTATTAGAGACAGACTTTTGTTTTGAGCCTTAATAAAAATATCAATTTAATGTTCATCTGAAACATACATTGCAAGTTGCTGATTGCACTATAAATAATATTCTAGTTACCCACATTCTCTTATAAAAAGCTTTTAATTTACTCTCCATTTAACAGTGAAGCTATTAATTTATTTTTCATATATAGCAAAGGATAATATTTTTTTCATTCATGATTTTATGCTAAGTTTGATTAAGTAAATCCTGATTTGAAACACACCTTTCTTTCAATTTAATTACTTTCTAATACAACAGTCATATATAGTCTGTTTAAAAATATTGTTGGAAAAATTATTTCCATTATAAAAATATTGGCAATAAACTATTCTCTTTTATATTAAAGCAATCTGTTTTTGTAGAATCCTCATTGGGAAAGTTCGAATTTTACCAGAACTTCAAGCTGGTGATCCTGGAGAATGTTCAAAATTAAGCAGCCTTAACAAGTTTGCAATACCACCACCTAATCTGAGTTCTAAGTCATCAAATAGTTTCCAGTGTAATCAACTTTTACATCGTAGTTCTCACAAGGTGTGTTTAGGAATTCTTATATATTAATGTTTTATAGTGCATATTTTTGTAGAAGATAATTAGTTTATGATTAGTTTTTATTGAGTTTATAATTGGATATATAGAAGAATGGAGAGTAGGATATAGGATATTGGATACATAATTCACAATTGGATAATACTTTTTGCATAACAATATTTCTCAAGCATTCATACTATCCCTGATAAAATGAGTAAAATCAAAATTGTAAAAGTCATAAGCAGTAATTTCTTAGTTTCGCACAATAATCTTCATTTTATTATAAATAAATGAAATTAATTTGAGTCTTTTTCCAAAACACATTAAGAAGCCATGTTTTTAAGAAGAAAAAAATTATTTTCACATTTTGGTAGGAATAACGTAATGATCCAGAAGTGAATTGCATGTAGCTAATTAATGTTAGTTGCCATTCTGTTTATGTATTGAGAAAATTATCTCTTTTTTTTATGTAGTTTATAGCACTAAATTTATTTCAGCGTTCTTCAAACATGTAAACATAAAACCTTATAGAAAGTGAAAGAACTGGCATATATTAGATATATAATAATAATTGAACTAAATAATATTTTAATTATATTTATATATAAAATATGTATGATTTTTTTCTTATCTATGAAAATTTAGTATTTCTCTAATAATTTTACAAAAGTTGTAAAAAAAAAAATGTAGGTAAATCCCAGTGAAAATCTAAATAGTATTATTTTTGTAGATGAAATAAAAAAAGGATCTTATTTTATTAATAAAACAAGTTAACTTTATACAGATTTTTAATATATATGCATATAAAAATGCTGTCTGATTGAAGATGGCATTTCTGTAGTGTCATTTCTGATTTATATAATTTTATGTCAAATTAAAATTTTCAGTATTTTTGCTAACAATCTTTGATCTTTATATAATATTCATAATTTCAACTTTTTTAAATAACATTAACTACATTTAATTACTATGTATGTATATTTTCTATAAAAATATATATAATTTTTTTAGTTAGAAGTGTTTCTATATTAAAATATTTTGTTGAATTATGTTTGTTGATTAGCATACAATTTTTCGTTAGCAAGATCTTTATCGAAAAGCATTTTGTGTTAAATACTTTTTATCTTGTCTTTTTGTTTTTTTTTAGTATAACAGGTATGATTTTGCAAATTACACATGGTTTCCTGAGTTTGTGTACAAAATGTATGATGCTGTAAGTATAAAATTACTGTGAATATTTAAACATTATTTTGAAATTGATATAAATAGTATCTTGATATATAAATTATAGTGGCATTTAAAGGAATACTAATTAATTTATTTTTTGAAATGGTATAAAAGATTAATGATAATCACTATAATCCATTTTCTTTTACTTATATATTAAAAGTTTTGATTTGCCATATATTTCTGATTTGTTATAAGTAAACACCTGTATATCATTATTGACTCTTCTCCATAATTGTTTAAGATGTTCAAATTTTTATTTATTTAACTGGTGTGAAAATGCTAATTTATAAAAACATGGTTTCATTCTGATGGTTTAAACAAAGATTTTCAAACAGTTTCTGTGTTCAACAAAACTAGTTGTTATCTTATACTTAACACAATTAGAGATAAATATGCAAGCAGAAGTGAACTACTGTTATACATTGTTAAAAATTGCATGCATGAAAGCAATTCCAATCCATTGTGTCGCAGACACTTATATTTTTGTAATTGTAACATTTAAATATATAATTTTTTTTTTGTATGGAAACAACCTTATGATTTGGAGTTCTTTTCCAAATACATTACTATATACATTACTTTTCACTGTATCAAGCATTTTTATTGGCTTTTATAAATGATATAAAATATAGCTTTAAAAAATCACATTAGTGGGTTCCTCTATCATTATACACTTTATAAAATATTTTACTAATTTTCAGTAAATGAATGTGAATAATGTCATAATATAACTTTGTCAATTAAATTAATGAATAACTTATTATGTTACAAAAAATTACTGGTATTTTCAAATGTTTTTTTTTAAAGTAATTAACAGTAATTATTTTCTTTCACTTATAGAATGTGCTTATGAATAGAATAAAAACCATGATTCAAAGCTGGAATAAGACTATGCACAGTGATGTCATGCCTTGTAATCCTAAGGAATTTTCTTACTGGGTAGCTGCGAATCTTCCTCTGGATGACAGGCAAAGGCTGGAACTTTTAAAAATCAATGAAGTTACTCATAGGCTGAGGCATGAATTGAAAATTTTAGAAGAGGTAAGACTTTAATTTTTTTCATATTTTCTAATAGTTATTATTATATAAATATTATTATCAGAATGATTAAGTAACCCATGAATTACATTTTGAATTAAAAATAATAGAAGAATTATAATTCCCTCCCATTTTAATATTTAAAGTTTATTGCTAGTATGTATTATCAATTTAATAACTTGATGAATCTTGCAACAAAATTCTTAAGTTGAATAGATTTATTTATTCTTTTATTTATACTGATCTACAGATTTTCTAAATTTAGTTGTCAATTTTGTTTCTATTGAAAAAAAATAATCATTCATTATATATAAAAAGAGTCAAATTGGAATTTTATTTTTCTTTATTCATTTATATCTACATTCTTTTCTTTATTTCATTTATATATACATAAAATTTTATTTTATCTTAATTATTTCTCTAAGTCTAGAAAGCTATTGTTATCATATTATATTTATCTATATTTGGATTAGATATTTCTATGATGAACAACCACTGTAGCTTTACTGGAACAATCCTGATGTCCAGCCAATTATATGGAATTGAAAAAATAACTGGGATTAGTCATAAATTTGAATTAAATGTACTGGATTTTTCTAAAATTTACTTCCAAGAAAATTCTCATATAAAAAAAAGAGTGTATAATTAAAAAAAAAATTAACAGAAAGTTAATTTTTCTTGATTTAAATAAAAATTAGTTCTTTCCCTAATTTTTGTTAAAGAAATAAAGTAATCAATTGTCCTGAATTAGTTATTATAGTCTCGATTTTTAATTCCTTATTTCTGTATCGCAAAAAATGCTGTGAAATGAAATTGTCTTTTGTTATTCCTTTATAAACAGAAAAATTAATGAATAGTTAACATATGATTCCAGATTTGGTTCAAAATTCGATGCAGATGTACAGTCATAGTTGGAAAATCATATAGCAAGTTTTATCTATTTAATTCATGGTGCCTTTTAGTTAACAATTTCATATGCACAGACTGATTTTCCATAGTTTGATTTTTTTTCATTATTTCCATGTAATCTATAATTTTGATGTAAATGCCACTGTCAAATTTCAATAACATATTTTGATGCATTTGTAATTTATTTTTTTCACAGATACACATAATGTCCTAATATAACAAATATATTCAAACTGGAATATCTGAAATATGAATATTAATCGAAATCTGGAGATTGAATCCTATAAAGGTCAAGATTCAAAGTTAAAAGAGCCTTGGTTTCATAGATAATATAATTCCTCATATTTACTGCAACAACAGAGTGATCTAAACTTAGAAGTGAAACTGTTGATGGTTATTTTTCATAGGTTGGAAACACAACTGTGTTGTAATCAAAGAATTTTATCTTTCAAAAATCTGTACATAAGTCCACAGCTTTAAACTGATTTTTACAGATCTAGATAAAAAAATTTCAAAAGTTTGATCCCAAAGTAAATTTTTCTTACCTGTTAAACCCTTTCCCCAAAACCCCCAATAAAAAGACAATAAAAAAAAAAAAAAAAAAAAAAAAAAAAAATGGAAAAGTGAACAAACTGATAAATGTTGGCCTGGGATTATTTATTTCAAAAGTTAAAAAAAAATTTTTTTTAAGGTTAATCATACCATTATATAAATATTTATTTTACATAGAATGCATATTTTTTAGTTAATTTCACTTTGCTATTAAATACATGATAAAATTTGCACATCACAGTCATAATGACACAACTGGAATATAATCATGAGACAATGATAGTGTCCCATGATCTTTAGCTGAATTTGAGAAATAATACAATTTGTTATGATGTCTATTTTGCTCGCTCAGAATGGCAATGTCAGGCAATTAAGCTTATCTGCTTTATTTGCTTTTAGCTGCTTTGAATCGGATCATTTTAAGTTCATTGAGTGTTACTAAGACATTTTATTGTGAAACTCAATGTCATAAACTCATACATCAAAATGCTAACAGAAGGAGCTGATAAGCATTTTTTGTTAAGAAAAATTAGTTATTGCCATCAGTAAGAGAAAAATTAATCTCTTTTGTGTTCCTTAGCATTTTTAATGTATTTATATATAGTATTTCATTTATCAAAGTGTAGTTGATAAATGATGAATTTAAACATATTTATATGTCGTTTATTTTCTATAGTATATCTGAATAATATTACATTCAATTTTTCCTTGCAATTTTTTTTTCACATATTTAAACTCTAAAATTAATTATTGTTTTTCTCAAAAACTACTTATTTCAATTGTTTTTAAAAAAATTAAATATCTGCAAGATTGTGATTATAATTTTTCATCACTTTTCACAAGTTCATTTGATAAAAATCTTTAACAATTTATAATATATAGAAATTCTAAAATTTAAATTTAATTTCCCTTAGTGTTGTGTTCTGACATGTAGAGATTGCCAGGGCATCATTGCCAATCGTGAAGATATATTCAGCATGTCTCTTCAAGGTCCTCAAGGTACATATGTTAATCCTAATGGCTACGTTCATGAAGCTATAACTGTGTATAAGGCAAAAGGTCTTCGTTTAACTGGTCGACCTTCTACTGAACAGAGTTGGTTTCCTGGGTAAGTTTTTCTGAATTTCATATGATTTTTTTTTAATTTAGGAAAATATGTATATAATAAGATGCTGACAAAATACAGTTCGTTGAAAGAAAGCTGCTTAAGATTATAATGAAAATTAAAAAACACTATGTTGAGAAAAGAACAAAATATTTTATACAGATGTCATCTTTGTTGTTGTAATAAAAATAGGAAAAAAAAAGAGAATTTTTATTTTGCAAAAATTTATGTAATAAACCCATTTTTCCCTTTGTCTTTAATAGAATATTAGCCTCATTTGTTAATTTTTTTTTCATTTGAAAATTTGTTCTTGTATGACTTAAATTATTTTTATGGATCATTTAGAAAAGATATAATTTAAAAGTTCAATTAATAGTGAAATAATCAATTGAAAATATTGCATATTTTCACATTACTCTCACATTAACATTATATTATTTTAAGAAAATTTTGTTGAAACCATACAAGATAAAATTCATTTAAGAGCTTACATAAAACTATGGTGATAAGTGGATAAACACGTTATGGTTATAGTGATGCTTATCACAGATTTTCATAATAATATTATTGATTTATTATAGAATTCTTAAAATTAGATAAAAGTTTATAAATTTCTTATTGTATATATATTTAAAAGTAATAATAATAATACATAAATGTTATATGGTGAATAGAATTCTTCCACTGTGCTTTTTTTTTTAAAATCTCCTATAACAGAGATGGCAAACCTTTATGGATCAATAGGCCATTTTTTCTAAAGAAATGTTTAATGAGATACAGACATGCCGTCAAATAATTTTGACTTGTGATTATTGGAAAAAAAAAAAAAAACTAAATACTAATAACTCAAAACTCTTTATTTACTACGAAAAGATACATTTTTCATTATATAGTAATAAATGCTTTAGTTATACATGTAATTCAAACTAAAGTAACATTAGTGTGACTTCTGTTGTTACAGATTAAATGACAAATATCTTATATTAGGGTTGTAAGATGTTACTTTTAGCAGAATGCATGCTGAACTGGAGTCATCTGCCAAACGGTTTCTAAACGAGTCTTTAATGTTATTCATTTCTGAAAATAATGACTCGCAGGCATAGGTATAGATGAAAATATTGTTAAAATAGCATGAGCCAGCTTCTTCAAACAGTTAAATGTGTCTGAATCGAATTGCATGTTTCCAAAATTTTGTTACTGCCATTTTTACTTATATTGCTTGTTAATCTTTCTGTTTCAATCAGTTCCAACTTTTTCCTTGTTTCAATAAATTTTTGAATCCATATTCAACTAGACTGGAAATCAATCAGTTGCATTTCAAATTGTTCAATTTCTAGCCATCAAATTGGGACAAGTTCAATTTATCAAATGAAGTCACATCAGGGTACATAATGAACTAGAGCATTTCCAATAATTCTTTGAACTGAGAAAATCTAGATGAAAAATCCTTGATTGAAGAATCAATTACAGAAATAAATTCTTCATCAACTTTTTCTTCATCTGGTTTCTTATGCACATCTAAATCTTTGATATATTTTTTTCAAGTTTGGAAAGTACTTTTAGTTTCTTGTTATAATATTGTTTCTGAAAACATGCAGTTTAGCGTCAAAAGCATGAATGAGATCCATCATGATAATAATTGTTTTATTTGTGCCTTGAAGATTTATGTTCAATTCATTGAAATGTTGGCACATGTCTTTAAAAAACATCAATTTTGAAACCCACATAACATCCAACAACTGGGATATGGTTCTATTTTCCCCTCATTTTGCAGCAGAAGTCTGATTTCTTCCAAACAGTCAACAAATCTTTGAAGTATGTTTCCGCTGCTCAATCCGCGAACATTATCATACATTAGTAAGCCATTATGCACAGAGTTGACTTCATCCAACCAAGCATCAAACTTTCGCTTATTTAAAGCCTATGACGATATGAGGTAGACTATTTTTGTGACTAATGCTATTACATTAACAAGAAATGTTAAGCCACACTTAGCACACAAGGCTTGTTGGTGAATAATGCGGTTGAATTCAAGAATCGAACATCTTACGTCTGTTTGAAATAAATTAATGAAACCATTTTCTTTGCTGACCATCAGTTGTTACTGAAACAATTCTTTTGAAATCAGTTTCTTTCTCAACAAGCGAATTTGTAACAGCCTTACAAATATCTGTGCCCTTTGTAGTTGTTAGCAACGATGTTATCACAATTAATTCTTCCTTAATGATGTTTCCTACACAATATTGAGCAAAAACAGCTAAACTTGCTGATGTAGTGACGTCAGTACTTTCGTCAAGACATAGCGATATAAAAGAAGAGCCAATGTCTTTTTTTTTGTTGTTGTTGATCTAATACATTTTTAGTCAGTTTTAAGATTCTTTCTTTTATTGTGTCTCTAGACACAGGAATATATTTGATTCACTGAGTTATCTTATCCTTATTATGAAAATCATTGAAAATTCATGACACACATGCTAACCAGGATTCCTTCATAAACTCTCCCTCTTTAAAAGGTTTACTATGCCAAGCACTTGCAGTCGAGTGACTTGCAGCGCTTGTATGACAATATTTGCTAACATATTTAATCATCGACGTTGACTGTTTATTTCTATCTTTCATTACACTTGCAATTAATTCTTTTTGCATAGGTTTGCTTTTTTTAGCAAAAGGATTTAGGATTTGTTTCAAAATGCCGTTTTACTGATGATGAACATATCACTGTTTCAGAACATAAAACATACACTGCTTTGTCACCTTTACTTATCATGCCAAACTTGGTCCACCAAGTTAGAAATTCTCTGTTACACTTACTATCTTGCACTTTTTTTTCCTCTGAACTTGCCATGTTTAAAAATCGTAAATATAACACAAATAAACTTTAAAATACAGTCGTGTCAAAGAAATTGACTTTGCTATGCATAGACAAACTTTGCATCAGTAGTAATTGTAGACCATCACGCAGGGCCGCCGCGTGGGTATTAGGCGCCCTTGTTCAAATTGAAATTTGGTGCCCCTTTATGGGGGCCAAATTTCACTCTGTTCTATTGCACTCTTATAAAGTGCAGCAAATTATATGTGAAATACTTTTTTATAGTATTCAAAATTTGACTTTCGAACTGAAAAGCTTTAGAATTAAAATTAAAGCTTTAAAATTAATATTAAAACACGTTTGTCTCATTGTTTTTTATTATTTCATAAATTTTAAAAACAGAGCAATGATAAAACATTTTTAAAGTAAAATATAAAAGTCAGAAAATATATTCAAATAATGATTCTCTTAGCTTTAGCAGCTATAAATGCTCATATCAATTCCTTTATATTTAATTTATCCAAAATTTCGCTCTTTATGGATATAATTGACAAGTCCGATAATCTCTCATGCGCCATGGTAGAATGCATGTAGTTTTTCATAATTTTAAGTTTTGAAAAACTTTGTTCTCCAGAAGCCACCGAAACTGGCAGGGTTAAAGAAATCCGTAAAACTATTGCAATATTTGGAAATGTATCAGTAAGATAGTTTTCATAAATATAATTTAAAACATCAATATACGACATATCCTCTTTGATAAAACATCGCAAAAATTTTATTTCTTCGAACAAATTTAATCCATCAATGTCCTTTTTATTAATATTTTCAGTATCCTTTAATTTTTGTTCTAATTCTTTACGATGTTTTAAAATTTCATTGTCACTCCAGTTTTTTTAATTAGGTATATAGTGTACTATCTTGAAGTAATTGTAATGTTCTTTTAATTGAGTGAATCTTTCAGTAATTGAAGAAATAGCAGTGTCAAATATTATATTTTAAAATTCAACCTTAAATTTTTGTCTTGGACTGTTGATTGGTTCGGTTTGTTCATCTTGAAATAGTTTCTTTTTAAACCTGTTTTGACTTTGTGGAAAATCAGTATCCCCCCCCCCCCTCACCAAATCATCAGCAATGATACTTGCATTCGCAATTGCATGTTCAAACGCTTCATTTGATCTACGATTATTTAGTTCTGATATAAGATTTTGTAAATTGTCAGTCACGATTTGTAAGTCACTTTTAGAATTTTGCATTATTTTATTTACCACATTTACTAAATTTAAAATATCGTGCCATATGTTAATGGAACAGATGAATTTAAATGAGGAAACCTTCTGAATCAAATTTTTTGCTCGAGTTCTTGATTCTATGTCTCATGTTCCATCTTCTTGAATATTTATTAACGCTCTCAAAATTCCCTTCAAATCGTTTTTCAACGGTCTTAAAGCTTGAATTCTACTTTCTCATCTGGTGTTGGAGAGTGGCTCTAAAGTTAGATTTTCAACATACTGTTGCAAAATAGACCAACGTTTAACGGATGAAGAAAAGCAGTTGTAAAGCTCATGCACTACTCCGAAGAAATTAACTGTTTCGAAGGAAATTTTAGCTGCATCATCACAACTAAATTTAGAGAATAGGCAGAGCAGGGGATATAGAGTGCCCTCGAATTATTTTCAATATTTTTTGTTGCAATCCTTTGTGCTTTCCTCTCATATTAGCACCATTATCGTAATATTGGCCTCGTAAATCTGATAAATTTAGTTTTAATGATTTTAAATGTCCATTTAGGAATTCAAACAGACCCTGTCCAGTAGTGTCGTCGACAGATTGAAATCCTAAAAAATGTTCTTCAATTTGGGCTTTATTGGTTTCCTCGTTCTTATAAACAAATCGAATTACAACAGTCAACTGTTTGGTATGACTGCCATCAGGTATAGTATCCAGAATTAGTGAGTTATATTTTGACTCTTTAATCATATGTAATAAATGCCTTTTAATCCCTTCTGAAATAATGCTTATAATTTGATTCTGAATTTGATCCTCTAAGTCATGAGCAATGTTCTTCTTTTGAGATGTTCAGCGATTATTGGATCAAATTTTGCAATAGTTTACACCAACTTCAAAAAATGTCCATTATCACTATGATACAACACTTTCAAAGAACCTCTAAATGCAAGGCACTGCCGGGCTAAATATTGAATTAATTAAATAAGCCGTTCAATAAACGATTGCCAGTAAACATTTTCTGCATCATAAAGTCTTTGTTGAGCTGCATCAATGGTACATAAATTATGCAAAAACATTTTGATTTTATTGCATTTTGAACTATGCTTAAGGTGAGATGCACTGTTTTCATGTGTTTTCAAAATGTGGGTTAAAAATGCCCATTCATTACATCCACTCTTAATAAGCTGTGAATGCATCTCACTGAATAGTTTACATGGGAAGCAAAACACTGCGTTTTGGGAATTTGAATGTATTAAATAATTTATAAATACTTTTTCGTCATTCAGTAATGTTCTATAATAGAATAATACTGAAAACTTTCTGCCAGAATTATCTGTCGTAAAATGTTTGGTTATCAAGCAGAAAGGGCCATTTCCAATTAAATAATATAATTTTTATAGAAGTATCAGGCCAGGTAGCTGAATCGTTTAATTCAAAGTGAAAATCTTCGTTTTGAGATATTACGTTATTACCAGGCAAATTGTCTATTTCATCTGTCTTCTATTTTAAAATCGTGGCTTCTTGATCATATTCTGATAAATTTTCATTATGAAATTCCAAACCGGATGTTTATGTTGAAGGTCCTGGTTCAATTGCTTGTCCGTCTAATTCTATTGTGTTTCTGAGATATTTATTTACAGATCCCGCCAGTTTCTGATTAGCTTCCTCTCGTTGCAATTTCCTTTTTCTATTTTGTGCTCCAGATTTTTTCTTCTTTTTTTGAGAACATGTTTCTAAAAAAATATTTATTGCACTAAATAAAAAGATTTAATTTTCATTCCATATACAAAATGCATCATATGATTTTCTCTCAATATACTATTTGAAAGTCGAAAGCCCATTTATGCCATTTGCAACTAAATAAAGTTTCAGATAAAGAAACTAATTTGACTAAAAACTAAGAAACAATTTTTTTTTCGGAAAATTTATTTCTGAGAATTTAATGCAAAATTTTTTCTTCTTTCTGCTGATTAAAATATTTAAGTAAATTAAACTAATATTAATACAAATTATTAAAAAGCATTTGTTATAAGCAATTGAAATATTGAAAACATCTCAGGTTTATAATAATTATAAACTTTTAATGAAAAAAAGCTATAATCATTAGTAGTTTTTTTAGAATTTTTTTTGGAAATTGTAATTGTATATCAGAAATAGATAAATCAAATTCTGACCAATTAAGGGTAAAATTTATCTGGGTTTTATAAAGATAAATAAAAAGTTGCTTTTTGAATTATTTTGTTAATTTGAAAGATAAAAGTTTTTCTTAATGAATTGTTTCTTTTTATGAATTTTTACTGCTATGAAAATAATACTAATAATATATTTAGATTGTCTATTTACCTCTAAATAATAATCCTATTTTTTGGAGCAAATATAAATAAAAAATGATTTTAAAACAATTAATCACAGTACTTTGCTTGTGAAGCAATTCACAGAATGTACGCACTTTATGAGCAGCGACTACGCATATGATTAAAAATAAGGGTATTTCCCTGTTAATTCAAGGGTACACACGCATGGTGGCGCCGCCACCATTATTCCAAAAAAAAAAAAAAAAAAAAAAAAAAAGCAAACTAAACAACGACGTTGAGCCACAACAGCTTCACAGTACATAAAGAATAAATATATGCTGATACAAAACATTCCCAATTGCTGTTTTTACGTGTTACAAATTCTTAGATTTTTAACACGTTCCGAACTCCACACGGAACGAGTTATTATTGTTCGTATCAGCAATCAAATTTTGTTTTACACAAAAGAAAACAACTCGCTGAAAGGAAAACAAAAGTAGAATAACATAAAAATATAAAATAAAAATAATATCTTATTTTATTGCTTAGAAGATATAAAACTTGCAAAATTTCTAGCGTATAATTAACAACTTTTATTTAAGTAACATTAAATTAAAAAACTATAAGTACTATAAATTTTGGCACTCCCTTGGCCCAGGTGCCCTTGTGCGGTGAACAATTTTGTCACCCCCCTGCGGCGGCCCTTACAACACGTAACTAAGGGAAGACGTTAGCAAATGAGTGTGTTCCCAGAGATGATTCCAAATTCTTCCTTCGGAAATTAAGAACTACAATCCTAGCAATACGAACTGAAACTCTTCGAAGTTTGCATGTAAGGACGGCACATTCACTTTGCAGAGTACGCGACGATGTTAATCAATGATATTGCTCGATTTTTTTTTCGATGCATGAAATAGGGTTGGGAATGGGGATATGCTCACAGCGACCGATCAGTCGCGTTTGTTTGTAATACTTCATAGTGAAGTTTGAAGTCTTCATAGTGAAGTGTTATTTTGAACTAAAATGCAAACCGTTTTGATCGGTGACGTGATCAAAATATTGTGTCGCGTGCCATTGGTTCGCCATCTCTGTCCTATAATATAATTTTCTTTTTGACAGGAAAGTTTCGAAAATAACTTACAAAACATTAGAGAATATAAATTAAATGACTGAATACTATATATATATATATATATATAATAACTAGAATATTGTACCAAGAATTGTTCATCGATGTACAACATGTATACTTCTCACTCTTGATTCCATTTTTTATTTTTATTATTGTTGTCATTTGTTTAGTGAATAGCTGCTGCTCCCAGTAGATCTTTGTATCTTACTTACAATTGTTTGTACTGTTCTGTTCTAGATAGATATCAATAGATAACTATAAAATGCAGTTCTCAAAACTTAACACATTAGTGTTATTGTATTTTCATTAAAAAGGTATCTATCTGCATGTGTATGCATTGTTCAAGCATAAAATTCTTTTGCGAAAGTTGCTTTGTTTGTATTCTAAACTTTTTTTTCCCTTTAAAACTGATCACATGCTACAAACAAGTGTCTATTCTAATATCTGTGCAATTGCTGTTTTCTAGAGATAAGCATTTGCTTTAAATTAGAAAAATGTTATAAGTGTCGTAAAGAATTATATTTTATGTTGTTTCAGTCAATAAATGCACTTTGAAAAAACTCCATGTCCAGATTTTTATTCAGTTTCTCTATTTTAATCATATTTAGTAAACGATTTTTGACTCATTAATATTTTAAACAGAAAAAAAAAATCCAGGCTGCAAAGAAATTGATTGAGTTATAAAGTTTAGAATCTTATTGTTTTAGGCCAATTAAGGGCTGCATTGAGAACATTGCATTCATTAATTAATGGCTTTTCCTTTGCATGGCCTCTAAAGTAGTGCAATTTTAAGCCTTCAAACTCATTCAATTCTACTTATGGAAGCATTGAACTTATTTTTTTACTTAAAATGTTAATATTTAAAAAATATATGAAATTAAAACTAAGACTTAAGACTTTTTTAGCAATCTATTTGAGAATGCAAAACTTTTTTTTATATCATTTGGAACATTTTTCCAGTTATAATTATATACCTTTCCTAACACTTTTGAAATAAGCTATTTCACCATCCTTAGAGTGGACGCCTTGTATATAATAATACTATATATATTTAGAGAAATTTATATCAGTTTTTTATTTTTTATTTCAGGTATGCTTGGACTATTGCCGAATGTGAAGTGTGCACTAGTCACATGGGTTGGAGGTTTACAGCTGTTGATAAGAGTCTGAAACCCAGTAAATTTTGGGCTTTGTGTCGCGCTGCCATCCAAAACAGGATATATGGTGATGAACCAAGCGATGTCAATCTGTGAATATTTTAGCTGAGCAAAATGCTATTCATGTGAATTTTTCATTATTATCATGCCAGTTTATTGAACTCTATGTATATTAAAATGGTTAACTGTTTATAGATATCGTATAGACATTTGAAAAGTGAAAAATAATAATGATTTTTTTTTCTTATTTCGTTTTTTGGTAGAAAATTTATAGATTTTTTTTTTCTGAAAAGGAATGCTGTATTTATTGTTGATTGATTAACTTTATCAATATTGATTCATTTGTTACAGTTTACTGTTGTCATTCATAGTTTTAAATATTAGTATTATTTTTATTTCAAGGCATGTGTAAAACAAGAATTTATTTAAAAGATAATTTTTGATATTCAGATAATTGTGTATGCATATATAGAAAAAGAAGTGTTTACTTTAAGAATACAGTTTGTTCAAAAGAATGAAGACATGAACATAAGTTTTGAAATAATTACACTTGATAAGAAATAAATTTGTAAAATAAAATATAAATTATATGTAAATTAAAAATACATTATTCAAGAAATATTACCAGAAATATTATATATAGGAAAAAATTTATTTAAGATTATAAATTTCTTTCTTGTTATTTTCCATAAAATTCAATTTTTAAAATTTTGATTTATAAAGGGGATAAATAATTTCATCTGGTTATTAAAGTTATTTTATTATTAATACTTGTAGTTTAACCCATTGATTTGTGTAATGTTCAGTATTTCAAGGTGTTTGTATTCACTATAATTATTAATAAAAACAATTTAACTTATATAATTACAATACAAAAACTTTAATACATTGGAATTAAGGATTTAAAAAAATCAATCCTAAAATTTTTGATGATGGAAAATTAAATGATGACTAGAGTTCATATTTTTGTTGCATATATTGAAATGCTACTATCAGTAAATCAAATAATTAATATGCATGCAGGAAATATTATATTTCTGAATAAATTATTGAGCTGCCTTTCAAATTATTTTTTAATGGAAAATTCAGAAATTATTATTCATACTGGAAATATCTTACTTCTGAATAAATTATTGTTTCTAAAATTATTTTAATGGAAGATTCAGAAACTTTAAAGAGCTATAAGTCTAGCTACAACTATAGAAGATTGGCATATATTGAACATTGTGATTGTCCATTATATGCAACAAATATCATTTAAAGCATTACTGAAGTTTCATAGCAAGCATGCTTATTATTGATTTTTGCATCTTAACCATACTTTTTAATATAATTTTTAAATAGAAAATTTAAAACTTCAGTTAACATTTTAACAAAAAATCACTTTTCTTTATATTTTCAACTTTTTTCAATTTTAAAAATAGTCATGTACATATGTGTATAGATGAAGTGCTTATTATATGTTCATGTAAATATATTTTATTAAGGAAGTAGGAAACATGTAGATAATTACACATAATAAGGCATGTTTTAAAGCTAATATTGAAATAAAAAAGAAGGTGCTTTTGTATTGTCCTTAATTTATTAAAAAAAATAATTGATAATTATGAAATGCATTATCTAAATTTTTCCTAGCATTTTTTTAAAAACTTTTTTGATTGGTTTCTTTTTAATTCTTTGATAAAATATTCAGAAATTTAAATTTTTAAAAATATTTTTTATGGTTTAAACATTAGTGTTAAAGATCTTCCTTGAAACAAGAGAGTTTTTACGTTGATTAATTTCTTTGATTGAATACCATGAATAATTTATATAATGAATGGAATTAAGTATTTGGGAGTAAAATCATAAAAAATTATTAAATGTTGTGTTTCATTTCTTTTCTAAAAGTAATCTCATATTTATTGCAGGTAAGAAAAATTATTATTTTTTTTATGTATGTCTACTGATATTTTTTTTATTATTAATAGGATTATTTTTTTTAATGATAAATAGGATTATTTTTTTATGTACATATTTTTGTTAATTCAGAATAAATCTTGCTGTCACTTTACTTTCAATTTCAAAATAAATTTTTCTGCTTTATATCTTTTTAGTTTTCATTTCCAAATCCTAAAATTTATTTTGAATATCAAAGTGTTTGAACCATGATCTTGCAATATTGATTCATAAGTGTAAATTTATGAATATTTTTTGGAGATATTGGAAACATTCTGATCATTGTAAAAAGGGGATTATTAACATTTAGTAAATAGAATTTCTGTGTTTTGTAAACTATAATAAATTCACTTATATTTTATCTTTATATAATTCATTAAAAATTTTTTTGATTATTATAATGAAAGATTTATTTAAATAAAAGTGATTTAAGAGTATAAATTTTTTTTGTATTGCACATTTTAATCTCACATTTAATTGGAATGTTTAGGAAAAAATCTTAACACATATGTATTTTTTTGGTATAAATTTGTTTCACTCTATGTATCAAACTTTTTGTTAATCACTGGCAGTTATTTTCTTCATGTAATGCCATTCTTAAAAATCTACCAATAGTTAAAAAGTTACTATTTTTTATTAGTTTCTATTCTATCTATTTATCAAAGGAATGACACTATTGAATTCTGTTGACTTCTTATTTAGTCTTATTGTTTCTTTAGTGTTGAATGTTCCAATTGCACAGTTGTATTTTATTCTTCTTTAATCTAAAATCGATTCTGAGTCCCAAATTTCTATAAATTTTGGAAAAACCGATTTTAAATACAGAATAAGAAATATATATATATAAAAAAGAAGAAAATTGATATTTTCTATAGAATGGATTTGTATCTATTCTGTGTTATATAAAAGATGAAATTAATTTTATATATTTAATATAACTTTAGGATCTAGAATTATTTTGATTTGTCTTTTAGTGTGCTCATATGTAAGACCAATACTTAATACATATATTATAAGCACTAGGAAAGAAAATCACTGTTAATATCATATGAAAGATTTTAATTTTTAAGATAATGATTTTTCTTTGTTTCTGACTTAAGAATAGGTCTTTCTCAATTTTTTTTTTGCGATTGAATTTTTTGGAGTAAAGATGAAGAAACCCAGTTTTATTAGTAGTGGTTTTAGTGTTTTCAATAATTGTTTTTTTGTTTTCTATTTCTAAACGTAATATCTTAAAATTCGCTTATTTTGCAAACCATTCGTGTTTAGAAAATTACCTTGAGTGTGCTGATTAAATATGTGGACTGTAATAATTTTAACTCCTAAAATTTTTTTCAAAAATAGTTTCTCACCAAAGAATAAAATAAAATGCCAATTCATTCAATTTTACTTGCTTTAAAATTGTCTCGCTGTATGTAATAAAACTGTGCAGTTTTCAAACCAGAGTATTAAAGATTATTTTCGTACATACAAATCTTAATAGTAAAATGTGATATCTTTTCTAAGGGAAGTTTATTAAAATGTGCACTTTTGCTAAGGTTATATATTAGGGAAATTAAAATCACTGGGAAAAGAATTTAAAAAAAGTATAATTAATATCATATGATAATAATAAATATAAGATAAAGATGTCTGTATAATAGCTTTATTTATAATGTAAGTTCAATAATTAGCAGGGAAAATAAGCATGTCAATTAAGTTTGCATTTAGCCCATGATAAATTTACCAATTTCATTATTAAATTATCATTATTTAATGATAGTAAAAGAAAAAAATGTTTTTAGGTTTTAATTAGAGATGATACAAAGGAATAAATTTAGGCCAAGTTAAAATTAAAAAAAAATTATTCATAATTATTTATAGATAATAAATAGGTATAAAGAGCAATTTAGAAATTTCTGTTGACAGATAAAGCATCTCCACAACAGTTTTTCTTGAACATGCTTTTAGTTGTATGATACACATATCAGTTATTTTTAAATTTATATTAATATGCAGAGTTCAAAAATGTGAAACATTATAAATCTGCACTATATAAAGCATTAATATAATGCAAAAGTATGCTGGAATTTAGCTTTTCTTAAGTTACGTTTGTTGAATGAGCTGATGATAAATGAATTAAATGATGGTATTATTAAGATAGTTTTTGGAATGAGCATGAATAAATTTCACGCACATGAAGGAACAAAGGATGATGTTAAGCATTTTATTCTTATAATACAATTAATTCAAATTTAAGAAAGTCTCTTAAACTATTTTTAATTTCATTTAAGGTAATCTTTAGTATAACTTGCAACAAATTATAATGTAAAATTCTGTAATAAATTATGAGAAGGGTTTCTCATTAATCATGATTATTTCAATCCCAATTATAAAGTATCAACAATTAACTCTTCGGGTAATCTTTATAATGGTAAGTAAGAGTAGGTAGTACATGGGACTTTTTTTTTGTATGTTTCTTTTCTTTTCATTACCCTAGCCCTCACCATATTTGGAGTTAAAAAGGAAAGAAATGCATTACTGTTTCGTTCTTTATGGTAAAACTAGGCTTGGGAACATGATTTCATTCTATATTTCTCTTTTAGAGTAGCATTTGTGAAACTGATCCATTTTTGATGGTGATTCTAGCTTCATATATACCCAAATTTATGTTAAGAACTCATGATGAAGGGGAATAGCATCTTTTGGTCAAACTACCAAAATTATAGTAACTGAATCCAATATAGGGAGTAGATTGACTTCCTGGGGAGCTTTTTTACAAGAACTGATTTCATTTGAAGAACCTGGAAACTATATGAATATTTGTGTTTTCTTGAAATAGAACGTATAGAAACTTGCCCAGACATAGTTAACAATTCATTGTTAAAGCATGCAACTGTCAACCAGTTTTACTAATGCTAGTTTGGAGCATGGCCACAGTACTCTGTGGCCATAATTCAATAAACAACTTTCTGGTGATTTATGTTTCTTATTTATGCTGTGCATACTCCGCTTAGGAAGTGCTCGACTGACCAAATTATATGCTTTTTTTGAAAATGTGTTCACTTTTTCTTTTCTTAAGAACAACCTGAAATTAGCTTATTTCGCTGTTCTTTCAACTCATTAGCGCCCAGTATGCTATTTATAGAGCATTCACCGTTCCCTTTCATGATTAAGTCGATCGTATTGATTCTTTCATTTTTTGTGTACCCTTTAGTCAGATTTTGAAATCTAAGTGCCGTCATTTCTCTTTAATCTCGAACGCGAATAAAGAGAAATGACAGTTCTCTTTAATTTAGACAAGTGAAGTCAATGTATAGTCATTTCGGGGAAAAAAAAATAAATCCTTTTGTTTACTTTTGAGATAATGTTATAAATTCTGAATTTATATTTTCAAATATTTTTATATATTAAATTTTTTTATAAGTAATATTTAGTCGTAGATAAATTTTTAAAAGATTTTCTACAAAAGCTTAATTTATTTAAAAGAACTTTACCGAAATCTGTTTTAAATTAAGTTGAATGTTAGAGGATTAATGTAATCATCATATTTTATGATTTTTTAATGTTATCTGTAAGCCATTTAGAGCAAACTGGCATTAAAGTTATGTCAGTTTGCTTGAAAAATCCTTTGATGATTGAAATATCCTTTCTTTCATGCCCACGCAATAGCAATTCATTTGTTTATTCCCACATATTTGTGATGATTTTATTCCTGTTGTTATTGGTCTTGCATTGCGCCATTGGATAGTATTAAGTTTCTCTACTGTCCTTTTCAATTGGCTTCAAAAAGTGGTATAAATGCACTCATTTTTATCTTCTTGACGCGTTTCAGATCTTTGATCTATTCCCTCTTCCCAACCGTTATGCCACTGTATTAATTCCGAGTAAGTTTGGATCGTCAAGATTCTATATCAGTTATTGATTATTATATATAACACAACCTTTTCGTTTTTTTTTTTTTTTGAAATTGCCAATTTACAGCACATTATCACAGGGCGTTATTAAAGCATTACCCGATTTAAATGTATTTCGAAGTGAATGGTTCTATGAAACTAGCATCATCGCTTTACTCCTGAATATTGCATTTTGCTACGCGTTCCTGAAGCGGATATTATGCAAAAGTGTTGTTTGGAATTCCTATATTTGTTGACGGTTTTAAGATATTAGTATTTTTTGTAATTTGAATGGTATGTCTCGTATGTTCTCTTTTTGTAAGTTAATCTATCACTGTTTCAATGCTAATGTATATTGTGTATGTAAATAAATGTTGGCTTTAGAAATAAAAGTAGTTGAGTTTGATTTTGTTAACTACAAAAAATATAACAATTTTAAAAAATGCACACTTTTTTTGTATATGAAATATATAATGAGAAAGTATCGACTTCGTCAAAAAAGTTTGATTTTGACATTTTGATGAATCTCCATGTTTAGACCCATCTGAGTGCAAAAAACACAATTATTGGAATTATATTCGTAAACATCTATTTTTGTGAATATGAATGTTCAAAAATACTTTCAGCTTGATGAAGGAAGTCTGAAATGTGGTCTTTACACCCAGATTTTAGATTTCTTACAAATTTTGTTTAAAGTTTATTCAGAGGAAGCTGTCCATGTGAAAGTGAACACAATTACTACAAAACGGAAACTGCAATATGAATAAAATTTGATATTTAGTTTATTTAAATTATAGACCCACATGTCTATCCTTTGATGAATGTGGACTATATGTCTATCTGTACATTCACATGCTTATAAATCTGGTAACTAAAAAAATGCAGCAACTTATGTAAATGAAATTTGGTATGTATTCTCACTAAAATTGTAGTGTGTGTCAAATTTTAAGCGAAATTCGTCGACGGGTTGAATGACGTTAGGTAGAAGAGATAACACCTTCATTAGAGAGTATACGAGATAATTTCGGGAGACCACTCCTACATTTTTAGTGTACTGAAACGAATTTTTTAAAATCGAAAACTTGGATCTCAAAAACTGAAGTAAATTGTAGAAAAATTGAGGAGCTGCTCGATATGCTCTAACAAATTGAAGTTTTAATTTTTATAATAATGATTCATATTTAATGAATGTCAGGAATTTTTTTTACGATATTGTTTGGGATTTAATTTTCGTATAATACTGTTTTTAATATCTCACATTTTCTTCACATTTATTTTAACATTAAGATTTTTGATAAAATCCCCCCCCCCCCATTTATTTAGTACAGTTATATATGTATCTCCCCAATTTTTTGTTTTTTAATGTTTTGTATAATATATTATTAAAAATTATTAAATGCTGAAATCAAAGTCTTCTCAAATTCACTATTAGTTGGTGCCTCTAATGTTAAATCAAATTTTACTTAAAATTAAACGATAAACTAGTAATTTTGTTCCGAATGCAGTGAGATTTTGCTTTATTATAAAAAATACATTGCTGTAAAAATTTTCTGACTTCTGGTACCACATGTTTATGATTCCATGAAATTGCCAGACATTAAAACCGTATTGTTTTAATAATCTTGCATATTTTCTGTACGTTATGAAATTTATGAGTTCCATAGCGTATCCATGTTTGAACCATGTATTTTTTTAAATTTAGCGGTTATTGTAATTTCATTTTTTTATTTGTCCAGTAAACTACATAGATAATAAACAGAATCCTTCGTTAGTACTTAATGCAGGAAAATCACGTGGTCAGATGGTTGATGAAACAATAAAAACGGTTTGTATCTCAGCGCAACAATGTAATCTATTGTTGAAAACTAGGGGACAAAAAAAATCTTTAAAAATTTAAAAATTCTTTCCAAAATTATGCTAAAATTCCTACGATTATTAAATTGGTATTATTAAAAAGACAATTTCTTAAATTTTGAAAAGGTATAAAATTCCTGTTACTGCTATTATACTTTCTGAAGTTATCGTGGGAAATCGCTCAAAATCTAGTTTAAATTAAACTTTGAAAAATTCGCTCCGAGATGCTCATTCTGACTTTCATAGTGTAGGTGTGCTAAATTTGGAAGCTATAAATAAAATTGTCTCGCCTGTAGAATGTCGACCCACATACACAGACACATTCAACTTTATTGTTATTAGATATATTACAACGGTTACCACACACTTTCCTTGTTCTTTATATTTACAACAATATTCAAAAATTGAATACTGAAATAAATGGGGATAGAATTTCTATTTACTAGTAGTTCACAAATTTTCTTCTATGGGTAACTAAGAATTTGTTATCAATTTAATAAAACAATGAAAACGATTTCGGTTTCATTCACAACAATGAATATATTGTTATGAAATATACATTGTTAAAAAGTTAATTAAAACTAAACTGAAAACTTTTGCAGAACTAAATTGGCATCATTGAAAAGATAATTTTTTGGATTTTAAAACGGTGTAAATTATCATTTTTGTGCGGAAATATTTTTTGAAGTTATCGTGATAAAATATCAATTTTTAATTAATTAAAATTCTAATTAATATTTTTTAAAATTCTCTTCGAGGTATATAAGTATAAGTATATGCCTCAGAGCTCCTCTAAAGTATATTGGCATATTTGGTAGTTCTAGGTCAAACAGTCTGTACCGTGCAGCACCAACACACATAGACACATACGAAACATTATTTACTTGTTTTCAATAAATATGTAGGACGTTTCATCAGATTCATCATATAATAAGTTCATCATCATCATATGTAAGTATTTCATCATATATTTAGTTTGACTCTAACTGTATCTAAATACAAAAGCTATAATGAATTAAAAGGTGCTTTGAGAAACAATAAATTCTTTAAATGCGTTTCATTTTTATATTTTATGTAACATTTTTTTTATCTAACTGAAATTGCATTCATTTACTTTTGGGATTTTATATATTTATCTATATATATATGTATGTAATGATATCTCTCTCTTAATTTAATTTAGATCTTAATTTCTTAATTTTTATCTTAACTCATTTTAACTTCATTCTAAAATGTTCCCTTATTTCCTGATCCAATTACCACCTTTTTATATAATTAATTCTGTACGCGGTATGTAAAACTGCTGAATTCAGCAGGTTCTCACGCTCCGAGTGAAGGGATTAAAAATTCTTAATGCTTTCAACATTCTATTACAGATACCTAAAATTCCATTGCCTAAATCGGCACGTGTTAAAGAAATCCTTATCAAAATCTCATAGTAAAACCACCGATGGGAAATTTTTTTTATCTCTTTTTGCACTTGCATCGCGATGTAAATGGACGTCAGTTTTATCATCGCTTCTTGTACATAATATTTGTCCCTTGATAAAATAAATCGAAGTTCTAAAATTTCAAAAGTTTCTTCTCGGCTGCGTATCTGCTAAAACAAGTTTATATAATTTATTTTTTTTAAATTGGAAATAAGTTGAAATATTGGATATAATATTCTAGATAATATTTTTAAGTAAATGCGACGGTAAATACATTGGATCATCTTGTTTTGATAAGGCCGTAAAAAAAAAGATGGCGCAAATGAGTAGATTCAACTGCTCATTGCGAGATAGTTGTCGCCCGTTTGGATACATTTTTTTAAAGCAAATAATTGAGGTTTGTATTTAAGCAAATAATTGAAGTTTGTATTTCTGAGTTTAAAAAAAAAAGAAAAAAAAAATCCGGCTTTTCTACATGAAAAGGAGTTACTTATTCCGGAATTCTTTTGCACAGAAGCACTAACACATTTATTCATTTAGAAATGATACATTTTAGCGGACGGCAACTGTCTCGTAATATGCAGTTGAATCAGCTCGTTTGCGCTGACTAATCTATTTGGAAATCTACTTCGTCTGTTACGAGAGTCATTTCTTTTTTGGCCTTGTGGTGCTACGGTAGAATGGCAAACCGATCTTTCCGTTCATGTCGCAACTGGATTTGAAGCCAAGTCAGGGTTATGTAATGCAGTTGCCAAAGAGTTCAGTGATACTTGTCTATTCTAGTGCTGCCGTAGACGCCGTCGAAAGGTTATATGTATACAGTGGCATGTTTGCATTGTTATATAAAAATAGGTAGGATACAATATATGTAGTCGCATTGGCGTACTTTTGGAATTTCTAAAAACGAAAATTGAGCTTTATCCTGTTTATTTTCAGAAGCCGCTTATATATATATATATATATATATATATATATATATATATATATATA
>JAPMOR010046909.1:128279-152740 GCA_026543865.1 Argiope aurantia | reverse complement strand
CTATGGAAAAACATGGGGTCATTCTCTAAGATTTCGAATCATTCTCTAAGATTTGTCAGTTTCGAAATCATTGTCATTCTTGCGAACACAAAAACTGAGCAAGAATAGTTTTTATCTCTTTCTTCCTTTTTTAATTCAAATTTCAAGATTCTTAACTTTAAAATATCAGAAAAGTTTTTAAAACAACCACAACCGAATTTCCAAGCGGATTTCTAGGACAATAGTATATTTAGCATGTGTTGGCGCAGCATGTCTTTTAATGCCTTAAAACCCGAGTAATCATATGAGTTGACAACAGAATATACGTGTAGAATTTATTTATTCTAGGTATGAGGTAATTTTTCTAAAACAAGTTATGTTTTTATTTAAGGAAAAATTAAAAATGCTTCAATTTTTAAATTAATATATTAATTATTAATGTTAATATATTAATGTTATATTTTGGAAAAGACCTGAAAGTTAGTTAATTCTTTGAAAAGACTCAGCAGAAATGATCATCGTAGGAGAAATTTTTAAATTTAGACAGTATGAATTTAGATTATTTTTCAAATCGTTCTACAATAAGTAATTTTGTTTATTGATCAGGATACGAAAGTGGACATGAAACAAAAGCAATATTAACTTGCTTGAAGATTTAAATTTTTTTTTCTGTATGCTGATTGACAGATTTTACTTAAATAATACACTGCAGTTATATATGAAGAAACAAATATTGATTTCTTTAAATATTTTCAACATTTTTTTAGTGATAAAAAAGATCCTAAATTAAATTTAAATAAATGAATTTTTTTTAATGTATAGCGGTAAATAAAAATGCAATCTAAACGTGTTTTCTTTTTTAAAGCTTCAGTATTCATTTATATTAGCTTTATTCGTTTATATTATTGAGATAGCGTCAAAGTTAAATTTTTGACAATTCAGCCTTATTTTTCCTCCATAGAATAGCATACCACTTTCACTTAGATATTTTTTGTTTAGCTAGCTTCATAGAATTTTTTATACATTTAATGGTACATTTTATAACACTATTTTAACGTATATTCACATATTCTAAATTCTAAGCAATGTTATGTATACTTTTATATTTGGGAAAATTTTTACAGCCCCTTTTTTAAGATAGTCTGGAAACAATAGATAGGAGGCAAAAATGTAAAAATTGTTATAAAAAACAATCTGTTTTGCTATTGCTGGAAGATTGGATCAACTACGCCTCACCATTTGCGAAAATTTTTATTTATTTATTTTTTGGCTCGGCGGCTTTAAAAAAAGTATGTATACATTTTTTTCTCACTGTAAAGTGAAATGCGGCATGTTTGGCCCAGATTTCCCGCCCTTTGGATTTTGGAACAGCAACGTGCAAAAATAAAGCGAAATGAAACGGGAGAGCTGAAAAAAGTAAACAACCACTGCCAGAAAACATGGTATGGGTGGAAACGGTGTCTATGTGGACACATGACTTGCTTCACATTTCATATATATTCTTAGAATCAGGGCCAGCTGCCAACCAGAATGAACGATCTGTTACCGAAGAAAAACGCGCGAATAGCTTTCCGGTGACGAATCTAACTGTGAAGTCAGTTTTGACTTTGGCTTGAAATCTCTCTATATATATAGAAATATTTTTCTTTTTACTGTTAGACAGTGTTTCCTCAGACTCAGAAGTCTTAACAGGTGTTGATTTTGGTGGAGTACCTTTTACAAGATGACTGCTACATATCGCCCTTTGGATAGTGCTTCAAGATTTTACTCGAATGCTTTTCGAGATTATTATATAAGCAGAACTTTGGATAAACCTCTAGTAAGTACAGATTTCGTATAATTAATTTTGTTCTCAGTATGTTATAAAAATTCCAGAAAGTTATTCAGCGTAAGTTCTGTAATCATAATGCAGCTATAAGAATATTCAAAATTTATTAAAATACAGTTTTAATGTTATTAAATCTCGTATTTATCATAAAAATGATTTAAAGCTGTGATATTAGGACTAGGTTGCAAATGACTTTTCTCTTTCTAAAAACTTAAAAATTAGCATTTATCAATGAATAAAAGTCGTATTTTGTTATTATTTAGGCACCACATCACGGTAAAGTTGTTTAAAAAGTTGTGTTTTATCAAAATATTTCACTATAAAAATGAAAATGAAATTGTCCTTAATATTTATATGCAAATTTTTATTTAATAAATAATTAATTTATAAGAATATAGCTCGGCATTTGCATAAAATAGTGGTAAATCGTTTGTTAGAGAAACAATATAGGAACATATACTGAATAAAGACATTTATTTGTGTTTTGAGTTCATTTCATGCAATTACTTTGAGTCCAAAAATAATATTCCTTCTTGCATATACCTTACACATACTATGTATTTTAAAGAGATCTTCATTTTTATCATCTAATAGTAGAATAACCAATCTAATTTTGGAAGTTTTTTTTTTATTCTTTGGAATAGATACTCATAAAATAAATTCTTAATGAAATGATATTGTGCCAATTTTTGTACATGAAAAATTTATCTAAAAGAATTATGAAAATCTATTTTAAATGCATGCAAAAGCTTTTTCACTGTTATACCTAATTAGTACTCTTAGTTTAAAGAGATTCAATAAATATCGAGGATTTCAGTTCCCACTTGGGATCGTAAAAATTCTAAAAATCAATTTTAATTTTACATTGAGCTTTTTAAAACCAATAATTTAAAAAAAAGCCTTCCTGTAATATTTTTTTTTTTTTTGGAAATGAATATTTTTACTCGGATTGCAATAAATGTATAGAAGTTGGTTTGGAAATATAATAATCTTAATAAAATAAATAAAAAAAAACTTTAAAAAAGGAATATATATATATATATAATCTTGAAATTTTCGAATTAGCACAAATTAGAACTAACAATGGAAAAATTAGTTCTAATTTGTGTGAAATGTATTGTGTAAAAAACAAACAAACAAACTATAAAGTATGAAGACAATGGATATACTATTATAATTAGCACTAGATTAAATAAAGTCGTCTTGAAGCATGGCTGCTATTCGTCATAATCTCTATGAAAATTCAGGCATTTGTTATATCGGTGAATCATGTTTCCAATCCCCTCTTCGAATGTGAGGTGGACTTTAGGTTGAATTTTGAAGCTTCGGTTTTCTAATCAGTTCTTCAATTCATTGAAAAAAAAAAATATGCCACTGGGCTGTAAGCTACGTTTCCTGTCAAAGAGGACATCAATGAAAAAAATAACGTAATAGAAGATCGTGTTCATCGAACTGTTCTAGTCGTTCAAAAGAAATGGAGAACACTCAAATTCCAGGCGGCGAACTGGCTGATCATTATGTGAAAATTGTAACTTTTGAGACTGAATGTTTAGACATTTTTGTTCCATATTTTTTTCTTAAAAGTAAATTCAAAGAATTTTACATCGCTGGCATTAACTTTCTTAGAAGAGGGGATTGAAAATCTCATACATCAATATGACAAATGCCTGAATCTTCATGGGGATTATGTCGAATAGCAGCCATGCTTGTGTATGTTTTGGTAATAAATTCGTTTTTTTTTTCTATAGTCTAAACTTTCTTTTATGGTCCATAGAAGGCTGAAAAAATCCATCCTCGTATGTTTTGAGGCAAAAATCAATAAGTGCTGTTTGGCATCTGATTGTAGCTTAAACATAATAAGAACATCACAAACAATCTTGGTATGGCTTCGAAATATGTCGTTAATCTAACTGATCTAAGCTACCAAGAATAGCATCTCTTTTAATAGATAGTAATTTGATCTCACAAAAAGTATTTTAAATTATTGTAAAATCAATACAATGAATAAAAACTGAGCTTAATTTAGTTTCAAATGCTAAGTAAAACGTCTCTGAAAATACAAAGGTTAAGTAATGAATAAAAAAGTGGTTAAGACGTGGAAAATGAAAATTTTATTCCTTTGTATAGATTTCATGGAATTATGCGTGTTAGTTTCTTGCACAAAAGTTACTTTATCATCAATATTTGGCAATAAAGTGATGCTACATTCCTATATAACTATTTAATCGTAATAAAATACTTATATAATGAGGTATCTAAGAAAAGCTGAAAATTCGTTATTATTTGGAAGCACCCTAACAAAATCACTTTCTCTAAGGAATCGAAACCAAATATTAATACAAAAATTTCCGCCCTCAATCTATAATAATTTTATATAAAAAATGAGATGGTAATTAATTAATGATAAATGAATCAACAAAAGTATTCTCATATATTTACACAAATGAGCGTCTTCTTTTCCATTCTGCCTCTATACTCTGCATCTGCTGAACAAATAGCAGGATAGTGCGTTGAAGAATGCCACAACCCTCGAATATTACAAAGTTCATCTGACTGTTGGTCGTAGTTATGAAGTATAGCCCATTTTGTTCTTTGTAATACAATGAAGAAAATTATCACAAATATGCAATTTTGCTATGTGATTTTATTTAAGTTGGTGCACAATTGAGTTATTGTGTTCACTTACATGTGAATATAAAGACCAACAAATTGCCCTTTTTGATAAATATAGTCCAAAAGTCAATATATATCTACTTATACCTAATTTCATCCAAATGCCTCTTTGCATTTTTAAGTTATCATGTTCAAACGCATATGAATAAACATTCAAACTAGTTCAACTTGCTTCCTGTAAGAAATAACTAGAGTTCTTTTCATCAGCAAAGAAAAACCTATCAAAATATCAGAGGCGCTATCATTTAGTAATATAAAGATTTAACACACTCTACCCAAAAGCGGAGTTGATACTGAATAAAGAAACAAATGTAGAAATATAAGGATTGTGCATTGAATTAAATTTTTTTTAAATAAATAAAAATAAAACAAATTTATAATCTAATGATAGATTCTAGGTTTTTTTTTTACCATGTAATGCTGTTGTTGCTTGGAAATAAGTAATTTGTGAAAATATAATTAAAATAGATTGACAAGACGAATCTTAGTAAAATAGATTGATCGGAAATTATCGTGCACTGTTGGTATAATTTTTTGAAATTTCTGTTCTCACTGAAAGTAGTGTTACGAATTATTTAAATGCTTTTTAAGCGAGTTATTTTATTCGAAATTCTTAGATTTCTCAATTTTTTTTGAGATTTTTATAAATTTACGATAAATTTAATAAAATACATCATTTTACGATAAATTATAACATAGATTTCGTTATAGCTAGCGATGGGTAGAAAAAGATAGATCAATGTATGTTTGCAAGTGATATAGAAAAAAAAATGCAATTTATCTATTATTTTATGTAAACGAATTTATCAGTATTATGTAAGTAAAACAGAATTTTCTTGGGAAGACCTGAAAAGTATTTTTTTAATGTATCCATTAGATGAACCGCATCTTATCATAACAAAAGAAAATATCATTTTAAACTAACAACCATATTAGTACAAGATATTGTGCGATATTCCCATGATGTTTTTCAATGTTTTGAATGCCGGCCAATATCGAGAAGATATTGTAACCATGTTGTTCATAATTTTGTGCTAATAGGGACTACACGAGCAATATTTTGAGTGTTTAGTAATATTTGCTAATTGGTAATAAGATAATAAAATTTGATAATAGGGCCAGTTGCCAGTTGTCCAAGTTTATTTTGCGATATCTCTGTGAACTTTAAGTAGATGATGTAGGGTGCATCATAATGCACCTAGAGTCAAAAATTTCCACATGAAATAAAAAATGGTGAAATAGGCACTGAGCAATGGTTTAGAGACTCAGTTGAGGTTTTTCCTCCAATACAGAAGTAATATTTTTGATTGGAGACAGAGAACACGCCATCATTAATGATGTATCTGTATGTCATAAGGTTTCACATAAATTAAAATTTAGCGAAATCTAACAGTGGTTGGATCTTTGATTTTTCTTGATTATTTTAAATGCATTGCTTGATGTTAAATGATTCATAGAATAAATCTTACAAATTCGACCATTTTTTGAGCCCCAAGTTTTTATGGTATTTCACAATTTATACATCTATAATATAATACGACAACTGAATCAACTTTTTGTTTACATAGTGATTATATCAAGTGCTTGTATGATTTAAAAATCTTTGATTAAAATTTCTGCTGGAAAATGTAGAGGATAGCATTCTGCTGTAAAACCGGTAAATTTATTCTGTGTAAAAATATAGGAAAATCAATAGAACTTGTCAAATATTGTATCACACATACACTATTATTTCACTTAATATCCTAATTCTGAACGACTATGTGGACAGACCGTAGAATTATTTGTAATTGTTTATATTCAAAAGGGGAAATTTATAAACACCATCCAGTATCTATGATTAATTATTATGGGAAATGAAATTTTTTTTCTAAAGAATAAGATGTTATTTTAATTTTATACATGTTAAAGCTACTATATTGCGTGTTTTCCTAGCATCATCGCAGATGTTCTCCTCTGCCAAGATTCAGCACCCTGAGGCGCGAACGGACTTCACGACCCTTGTCCACATCCTTCATCGACACATCTAGTGAACTGGACCACCTAGCATTTTCTTATGAAAATTCCCACCTGAGACGAAGAGAAATTCCTCTCTGCACACCAGACGAACTGCTGGATATCATCCGAACACCTGCTGGTTACTACGCTTTGCCCACCGATCCTTGGAATGAGGTGTACCCCGGCATCTTTTTGAGTGATGCGTAAGTTTAGATTTGAATTTTCGTAATCTTTATTTTACTGCTGAATTATTTATAAGTATTCTGTATAAGAGGGGTTATTTCATTGTTGTAAACCAATTTTCATCTAAATATTATCTATAGTTTTTAATGAAAAGGCATTTTATTATGTTGTATCAATTGTATGAAAACACAACTTCATCATCTAGAAGAACATAAAATGTTTTTATCGAATAAATTCACTTTTCATCGAAATTAATTTTTATTAAGATAGGATATGGCAATATTACGTCTTGTAATTTAATTCTAAATTTTTTTAAACAATTTTTTTTATACCAGACAACATTTAACATTTTTATATATCATACTGCATTAGCATTTCTATAGAGTAAATATAGTTATATCTTTCCTGTTACACTGCTAGCGATTCTTTTTTTGTAGCAATGTACATAACGTAAGCAAATGCGTTGACGATATGAAACTCTACAATTTTTTTTTCTGAAATAATTCCACTTTTTTTCTCTTTTATCCACAGTTTTTTTAATTTTTGCAGTTAATTAGCCAATTTTCAGTACTGTAACCATGTTGAAAATAACTTCCATATTCAAGAAAGGATTTTTGTAGTATCTTTATTAATGATCGTATCTTTTATTCGTATCTTTTATTAATGATCTTCGTTATCTATCTGGGAATTAAAAAAATTTCACAGTTCTAACAAATTTGCTTTTTATGTCGTATATTATTCTTTCTTCTCCGTAGTCTTCTTCCTTATAGCTTTTCTGTTATAATTCCATTTTGAGAGCAAAAGATGTTTTAATAAAAATTTTAGATGTTTCTATGCCTCCATTTATGCAGATGCGAAGGAATAATGCATTCTCAAATATATTTAACAGGGAAAACCTTTGCAGTTTTTTTCAAAATAATTTAATCTATGAACATCTTGTAAATCAGACAATCGTTTTGATTCTGTGAGAACAGTTTTTATTACAATGTAACAACTTATCGTTTTTAAATTTAAAAAGGCGCCACTACTGGAAACATTCACTAAGTCGAATCATCGGATTAACTGGTAGCATTCTCAACATGCTTAGTACTTAGTTTCAGGTGATTTTAATTTCTTTTGAATCCTTTGAAATTCTCAGATTTTCAGACTATCTTTCCTTTGAATACTGATATTTTAATTTCTCGATCAGACCAACTGCCATGTGTACATCTCTATTAAAACGTATGGGAATCACCCATGTTTTAAATGCCGCCCAGGGAAAGGAAAAGAATTGTGGGCAAGTGAATACCTGGCCTGGATTTTACACTCAGTCTGGCATCCAATTTCTCGGCGTTCCTGCCTTCGACAATATTGTTTTTCGCCTTCATCCCTACTTTGAAGAGGCAGCTGAATTCATCGATCAAGCTCTGAAATCTAGAGGTATGTCTAATCTCTGCATTAGGATGGAGAACAAAGAACTCATTTCCATTGCCACCTCTCCAATTCCTTTCTGAAAGATTTCACTCTTTCCACGTCAATGACGGAAGCTCCAAGGTAGTTTAATGAAATATTATGTGACAGTAATTCAAATGGATATTCGCCGATATTTCGTATTGCAACCGTTTCTTGTATCTTTAAAAATCTCCTAAGTTCAGACCCAATAAAGTGGTAATCAAGTAGAAAGTACATTATACCTAATAAGTCAACGGAGATACGCAATGTTAAAAAAATATTTCATAAGATTGAGTGAATGTGTTAGGGCACAATAAACATATAGTGAGGACGGAAAACTTTGCAGTAGATCAGGTAACAAGTGTTCCTATAATACATTGTGCATAGCGCCAAATATGCATTCATGCAAAATTTAAGGCTTATTTCAATCGCTTTCCTTCATATAAAATCGAAATGAATGGGTAACATTTTCTTTTCCTGCCCATAAAAGTAGACTAGTAAATGTTGATTGTGGATTGTAGGTTCACTAGTAAATGTCGTTCTGAGTACTATCACCACTATCTAATTTTACTTTCAGGCATTCATTGATAATTTGTCGACATAACGATACAAAACTTATTAAAATACATATAAGACTTTCGTATATTCTTTCAAAGAACCAAGCATTCTTAATTTGCCGCGATTTCTGTATGCATGTTTAAAATGTTTGATTTCGCTTCATACCTGGTTTAGTTCATCTACCAGATATAATGAGGAGGTTTATACAAAACTAAACTAACATTTTAAACAAATCTAGATCTAATTAACAATAAATTCAAAATTTATCATATTTTCTTATTTCATCCCCCGCTCTCCATTCCTCGACTCAATTTTTGCTTTTTCAAATATTTGCATTCTTTATATACTGTATTACATTTATGTAAATTAATATGGTTATTATTCAATTATTATATAATAATTCACGTTATGACATTCCGTTTGCCATTGTTTCTTTTTAATGAATTTAGACAAAAAATGAATAGTAGTAGTTCGTAAAAAATAAATGAATGAAAACATATACATTCTGTAAAAAATTGATATAATTATGAAGTTAAAAATTTATTGAAATATGAAACTAAAACGCACGCTTTAATAAAAAGAGGAGCTTTATAATGTGCTCCGAATTTATTTGTAAAGTATATGAATCCATCACTATTATAGAGCTATTTGCGCTAATTACGCTATTTCGTATAATATTGTGTTATATCTTGTGCCATTTGGTATAAAAAAGTAATTTTGGGGGATTCACTTAGAGTCCTGGTAATTTATCAGCAAAGAACAATTCAGAAAAAAAAAGCTTCTCCAATATTTCGGATCCTTTTCTCAGAAATCAGCAAATTTAAATTATAATTAGATTTAAAACTTAAATTAAATTTATATTAATTGTATGATAATAAAATAGAAATAAGTATTAGTAAAAAGATTCGGTAGTATTTCGGTTGTCAAAAAAAGTTTTTTTCTTTAAATTTATAAACTTAATATGCATAAATGTTGAATTTAGAGATTAGAAGAAAGATTAAATGTTTCACAAAAGAAATAAGATCACGAAGATATTGAAGAATCTAGATACTGAATCGTTGCAGAGATAGAAATATATCACCGATACAAAATACTCAAAATGAAAATGTAAAGGAAGTGCAACTAAATTCTGAACAGAAGTAATGAAAGTCACAGTACAACATTACGCTAATTTTACACCATTTTAAAATATGGTAAAGAGTTAAATAGTTGACATTTCTAAGTTTTGAATATTTTATGAAACGTTGAATAATATAATAATGGTAATCCGATGTGACTGAGTCAATTAAAAGTTGCAATTTAATGCACATGGTATTTATTTATGGAATTATAAGACTCATTGTTTTATAGCCTGAAGAATAGAGACCATTTTATGGATTATTATTCCCAGTTTAGTAACAAGGGTAAAAACGCTGGAGTAAGCATTTCTCATTCGCTCGCCAGGTTTAGCCTTAAAAAGTAAAGAACTCACTATTATTAAACTTCCGCTGTGTCCCCATTCCAGCGCCATTTATACAATCTGTTTAGGATCTAATTTAACTTGCTCAGAAGGAGCGGGTGAGCTTAGCTCATTTTGTCATCACCCAAAACTGACATTCAGGATTGATATATCTTTTTTGCATCCCTTCATTTTTATGCTATAGACTATCTCTGACAGAAGAGGAAATGCACTGAGCGATCACGCCCTCTGAATGATGCAACATTTGAAAAAAAGTGTTTGTGCCAAGAGGTAAATGGTACAGCTTAAACTAATTAACACTTTGAATGAAGGCGAAATGAAAGAATACTTATTTAATACGGCACAGATTGAAGAATTGAAGATGTCGTTGAAATAAAAATACTATATCCAGGATCTTGGAGACCGTTTTCAATTTCTCATGCATTTCAAGTATTAAACAACAATGTATATTCAAATATAACAATTTAGTATGATATAGGATCCGAATTATTTTTTAAACAACATTTACATATAATTTGTCAAGACGTGAACTTCATGGAATATGAACAAGCATAATCAATACACATAAGTATTATATCTTATAGCTTTCAAGAGATAAAATTTTAAAGAAATATTTTATCATGATTTTTCGTATGATTAACCTTGATTATAAATATTAAATAATCTAAAACAGGAATATGTGATTATAGGTGCCAGAAAACCCAATATCGATCTTTACTTATCTAAATAATAACTAAAATCTTTGAAACCCAAACGGTAATTCAGTATAAAATCAATTATTTATAAGTTCCATTCAGTTCTTTATTTTTTCAAATATGGTACTTATGATTATAAACTACAAGGTTTAATTTTATTTGATATGATGATACAAAACATATTCTAATGTAGTCTATAGCGTATAATTCATTGGTATAAGTCTAGAAATAACTACGAAATCCTAGTCTAACATGCCAATTTCATTTTGTGCTTCACTTTTTTTTTTAAATATTTGATGAATATTTTACATTTCTATACATAAGTTAATAATTTTCTCTTTTTTTTTCAGGAAAAGTCCTAGTCCACTGCCAAGCGGGTATCAGCCGATCCGCTACCCTCGTGTGCGCGTTCCTAATGCTCAAACGTGGCTTTACCGTGCAAGAAGCCGTGAAATCTGTTCGGAAAAACCGAGCTATTATACCCAACGACGGGTTCCTAAAACAATTGTGCGATTTGAACGATAAATTGAACCGAAAAACGACGACGATCGACGCAGTGTAAAACCCGCCTCTATTTTTCGCGCTGCTTTAAACCTTCTTGAGCAGATTCGTTTTGCGCAGTCTGAACAAGTGATTCAGGTTCCGTGAATCGACAATCAAATTGGGTCGAAACGAATTTAGGGAAGATGCAAGTCGATTTCGAAAAGGGATATGCTACAAATATGGTGTAAATATCCTTCGACTTCTAAAACCTTAAAATACAAATTTGCTGATTTTACAATTTTTTCAAACTAAATTCACCCTGAAACATTATTATTTAGTGTCTTTCTATGAGAAAAAAAATAGTGATTTCAAACATCAATTTTCAAATGATACTTGAATAGTTTGGTATAATTATCCCTTTACTTTCTTTTACACAGCTGCTTGTTTGTATAAAATTCTAGAAATCTGAAACTCTTTTAAAAGATATTTTAGTTAAACTTTGTTTAAAACTATTTCATTTAATAAAGCGCACACTTTTTCCTTAACGTTTATTTTAATTTGCAGCTTAGCTTTTGTTGGTTTAATGTAATGTTTATGTTATTAATAATGCTAGAATAAGAGCTGCGTTCAGATTTAACTAGAAAATTTAGTCAAAATATTTAAGAAATATTGAAAATATAACTATAGAATGGTGAAGTAAAACCAAAGATTTCGCGTTTAGAAATTGAAAGACAATTTAGAATATTTGCGTATTTGGCAAATGTAGTTTTTGAATGGCAATGCAGAGAGCATATTTGACTTTCAGATGATTCGATTGAGTGTTACAAAAGATGTTTATTTTCTGGCAGAAAGTATAATGTATACATATTTTTATATATTATTAATTGAATTTGATACTTTGATTTATATCATGAAACAAAAGTCCAAAATGTACTTGATTGCTCAATTATTATTTATTTATATACCTGTATTATTCTAATAAAGAATACCAAATTGCTGGTTTTATATTATTTATTTTACAAACACCTTTATTAAGTGAGATCTGTCAATAATAAACTGTTTCACAAATGTTTATTATTTGTAAATTGCGACAGCATGATAAGAAATACATGATTAAAGAAAACGCTAAATGCTCTACGTGGCAGGTATATAGTTGGATCTAGATATACCAAATTTGGCACGTAATTATTTCTTGGATATTAAATGATAACTTAGAAAGAATTTTTAAAAAATCGTTATTAAATTTTTAATTAAAGAAGGATTTAAAGTTTTTCTTCAATAATTTTGAATCACTAAATTCGAAAATTATTGCACAAAAAATCCATAAAAAATTTATAACTTCGAATTATAATATTCTTCAATATTATTGCGGAAAACTCATTTTTATACTGTTTCAAAAAATGTTCAAAAATATGCTTTTCAGTTATACCATTTTCACTCAATTTTTTCACCTAAATATATAAAAAAATATTAATATAAAAGATAACTAAAAAATATTTTTACTTGTTTATGCTTAAGCACTTGTGTGATGAAACGATATTAAATAAATTTCTTTGGATACATGTTATCGATGCTATAATTAAAATTGAATTTTTAAAAATAATGTAAAAATATTCACTCAATACTAAACTATTGCCTTGCTGTAAGGTTTTGAATAAGACGTCCGAATCTTCTTTAATTTTTATTTTTTAATAATGTATAATTAAGAATATAGTTTAAGGAGTACCGAATGAATACTAAACAAAATCGTGCTATTAAAATTTAATGCTCTGATTAAAATTTATTTACGACGTTTTGGATAAAAGATCGGAAATTCCTTTTTGTTTTCAATGATACTTTTTTTGTAGAAAAAAATGAAATCTTATAGTTTGTTTCTTATTTTGCCGAACATATTAACGCCAATAGTTTTTATTGTAATTACTGTAGATATTAACAATTTAAAAAATATTATCTTCAAACATGATATCGTTTTAAGAATGAAATTGGGGGTTTCTAATTGGGGAAAAAATTATTTGACGTTGTCATCGGCACGGGATGAAAGTTTCATTTTGGACGATGGCTTTTTCTTATTATTATTCAATTTATTATTTTTGATAATTAATTGCGCTGTTATAACTGCCTTATTTACCGGCATTTAAAAACACTAGAATGAAAAAACATAATTATTTACTGACATATTTACCAGCATTAAGAATAATTAGAATGAAAACATAATTATTTGCAGCAGTGACTCTCCCCTACAAGTCCATAAGAATGTCACATATTGTGGTATATATTTCAAAAATGAAAAACGGAACGATTAAAAATAAATAAATATAAAAATAAAATAATATGAATATAAACATCTAGTAGATAAAAACATTTTGTATATATTTTTATTAAATTGGTTTCATGTTTGTGACATGACATACTGCGTCTTCCCTTACTAGTTTACAAATGATATATATTCCTCTTCGAAGTAATCAAAACCGTACAGTCAATACTTCGATTATGAAATCGCAAAACTTTTTATACACATATGTTTAATTTGATTTGTTTCATATTTGGTATGATGAGATTTTGTAATTAATTTTTCATTCATTTCCTGATGTATTACAGTTTTGAAAGTATGCACATTGTATTCTTGATGGGATTACAATATTAACGGATTTTTTACACTGTTTATTACGATTAATATTGAATTGTCAAATAAACGGTTAATCTAAAGAAATTTCACTTCTAATTTATGAAGCCCCACCTGTAAGTGAATTTGTAAATTCCATATTTATACTAATAAATAAGTTAGTAAAGATAGAAAATAAATTAAATTAAAAGAACTATTTTTTTCTCAAACTAATGAAAAACGCATACATTTATCTTATATACATTCATTGATGTGACATTTGAGTGTTCTCACTCCTATACTATTTAAAATTCGAAATTAATGTGTATTGCAATTATAACTTATTTATAAAATGATGATCACTGAGTTATTCTTAAGCAGTAGACTTTGCTCATTCAAAGCTGATGGGATCGCAGACAAAATTTGATTTAACTAAAAATTCGAATTAAAGAAATTGAAACTAAAAATGAATACAGGAAGAGAAAACACTTTAAAATTAAAAATATTAGTAAATAAATTTTATATTTAGCGGTTTTTATAATAATAAGTGACGAATAAAAGCAATTGTAATAAATAAAATACAAATAATTGCGATAAAAAATTTTTAAAAAAATTTTAAAAATGCCTATAAATAACTTAATTATTTGTAGGCATTATTATAACAATTTTATATTACAGTTATTTATTAACTATAATAAACAAAACAATATGTAATAATATATCAGCATCTTATCTAATCTTCTAAAGTAGAATGTCTGTGAGTGTGTACCTTACACAAATCACAGCTTCTATCTAATTTTGATGAAATTTCGCCAACATATTTTTCAAAACAATACGAAAATCTGCGGCATCTTTCGAAAGTCAAGAAGTTAATTAAAATTTTAGTGAATTAAAGAATTGAGCAATATTTTGGTGTTTTTCGATATCTTCCGAAAATGCTATTTAACGAAAATCACCCCTTCTTCGTCTTCACACCCCTTTCAAATTTAAAGCAGCAAAAGTGGTCTCCCCTAAACTTTCTAGCATACTATCTGATAAATGTTTCATGCCAGTGAATCCCTAACATGAAAATGGCGTACAATAGTTACATAATATTAACTTTTGGCGTGAATTTAGCATGTCTATTGAATCTATCGTATTATTCATGGCGAGTTTTTTGGCGATTAATCCTTGGATTGTGGTCAATAGTATCCGAAAATCGAATTTGTGCTTTAGACACGTTTTTCTCAATCGGTTGAAACAGAAATTTGACGCAAACCACACTTGCTACAAATCCCATTCCTAATTTGATGTATATAAGTCATTGCATTTTTGAGTTATGGCGTTTACATGTTTCTGAAAGTACCGACCGACAGACATTCAATCCGTAGTTGGATTTAGCTCAAACTTTGACAGGTGTCTACGCTATAGATGTGAAATCTGTATACTTAATTTATCTATGTAGCTCGCTTCGTTTCATAGTTATCGTGTTAAGTTATACTCGAACAACTAAAAAGACAAGCCTTTTTTGAACAGATTTTATTCAAACAAAGACAGAAATCTGCAAATTTGGTATAAAAACTGTATGCCAAATTTCAACCGTCTAATTCAAATAATTTTTGAGTTTTCTTTGTCCCAGGCAGACAAACAGACTAACATTTTTCGAACTTAATTTATGTTTTTCGAACTCAGGGAGGTCTAAAACGTGGATATTAATCAAAATCTCGATTTTTAAATTTTTTGACGATTACTATACTTTCTCTATACTACGGGTAAAAGTGAATTTTAGTGTGCACACAACTGCGCCAACAATCCCAAATCGCCAATAAAGATGGCGGACAAAATAAACAAATACGTTCACGGAACAGTTACGGTTACCATTTCCCGCCATCTAATTGGGACTTTTTACTGATAAGTATTTTTTTTTTTTTTTCATACTGCCCAGTGCCTTCTACAGATGCCGAAGGCATCTGTAGAAGGCACTGGCAGAATTTTTTAACTTAAAAAAAACATCCTACGGCTTCGCTAGCTCGGAACCTAGTAGCTTCGCTAGCACATTGAACATAAAGACTGTGTGGATAACAGAAACATTACATAACCAAGAGAAAAGAAAAAACAGAGAAATAAGCAATCGGAACATTCTCCATACAAAATTTCAAGCAAGCATCCTTTCCTAACTTCATCAACTCGTAATTTATATATATATATATATATGTGTGTGTGTGTGTGTGTGTGTGTGTGTGTGTGTGTGTGTGTGTAACATTATTTTATATGAAGCAGGATGTAGTTTTGAAGACAGTGAAGAGACTTTTTATCTTTTTAAATTCTTTTTAATCCATCGGGAAAGCATTATTATTTACAAGCAAAGACGCGGACATTGTGCGTCCGCTACAGCGCGTTGCAAAAACAGAAGTGGGGAAGAAGAAGGAACAAAATAAATTATCCCTCGTCTTATATAACATTGAGTATGGATAGGGAAAATATAATTTTACAGTACTAATATATTATTAAGATTCTGATAGGGATTTCTGAAGCATGCCAATCACATGTAAGGGAAACACAGGGATCTTTTAAGAAAGAATTTGCCTCATCAGCGGTATTTTGCCTCTTCACGCAGAGTGTGGGAAAGTTAGACTTTTAGCTGACTCTGCAATTTAACAAAGCTTCTCTTGAATTAATTAAGTAGAGACAGTGGAATTGGAATATTTTAGAATAAAGTTACTATGGGCTGAATTAAGATAAAATCTTGAAAATTAATTAAATTGAAATTAGAGTTAAAATATATATATAACTCACTCTTCATCCATTCTACAGGTTCGAAATACTCCCGACATAACACATTATGAAGGGAACCAGCCGTTATAACACCAAAAGAATTACGAGAACTGCGGAGAAAGCCATTGCAGCTGTCTTTTAAAGTGAGAATGCAGACGATTTTTTTAGAGCGCATACTGACAATTAAAAATTGCAAAAGAATAAATACTTTCTGTTCGTATTCACATTAAAAAAAGAAAGAAGAAAATAACTTTTAATTATAAGCTTAACTTTCTTTATTTAATAAATTTTAATTATAATAAAGAAAAAAATTATAATCTTTAATCGATATTTTTTTAATATTTTTAATTTAACATTTTTCATAATGTAATTGTAGTTTATGTACAACTCAACCATTGCAAAAAGTAGTAAACAAAGCAGCAGTACAGTTATAAGAGGAATCCGATGGCTTGCAATATTGGCGGCAAACAGCTGGTGCACACTAATCTTCACTTGACGATTACTATACTTTCTCTATACTACGTATATGAGAAAGTAAAAATTATCTATTCAATGATAAAAACTTAAATACGGTATAATTTATTTCCTAATTTTAATAAATTTTTAACAATATATTTTCACATTCGTAACAATTTTATTGTATAGAAAATCAATTTCAGGTATTCATTTCCAAATTTTCCACAGTTTTGAAATGCCGAATCTGAGAAGTTTTACTCTCCATCTTATTTATATTGAGTAAGGCTAAATTTTAGTTATAACAATTATTGCCCTCCGAGATATACATTATATTCCTGTATTAGATTTTTTTAATTCTTTCATTATTTGTTTTGTCTTCCATTTTTATTTTTATTTTCTTAATATTTTTGGAAAAGTTATTATTATTTTTTTTTGCTCTAAAATTCAAAAGAGGATTACATTTTTTTTTTAAAAAAAGATTAATTAATTACTTTAACTCCGAAGAAGATTTTCACTCACCAACCAGGAGGAGAAAAAAAAACTATATCCTTATATTTAAAATATATTTCTGAATGCTTATTTCTTATTTATAGCAATATTTATATCTAAGTTCAGAATTATAATCTGATCTCAATTTACAGATAAAAGAATAATTATTTTTTAAAAATTATAGTAGAAATAAATTTAATAAGTACAAATATCTAGAAAATCAAACTTCACACGGCAGTTTTTTTTTTTTTTTTTTGGTCTTTTTTGTTGTTGCTGTTCTAAAATCGTGTTTTTCGGAGAAAATATTTAGATACGAATCACGTACTGATGAGATATGAATATTTTTCTATCTTCCCTACATATGAACTGGACATTTAAATAAAAAAAAAAACAAGAATGCACTTAGTTTAACTTGTTATTCGGAACAATATCCCGTCTTATAGTATTCATTTTATATTTTTGAACTTACATTCTGTTTTACCATTGTGAAATCGGGTCCGAGATGGCGCCATATGACATTGTCAGCATGACAGAAGATAGAGTTAAAATATCATAAAAAAATAAAAAAAGTTTTTTAAAAAAGTAGATACACAAGTAAAAAAAATAAAGCAAAAAGTGGGCATCGAAGCGAGGACCCGCAACATACGTGTCATTCATGTTTCTGTAACCACTCTATTGCACGGCCGCATTTAAAAGCGAGAAGTTGTATATACTTGGTTATAAAAAAATGTTTTTTTGGGTAAAATCACATTTTCTTTTCAGGAAAGACACTTATATAAATAAACATAAAAAGCAAAACCTTATTTAAATATAAAATTTGATCCAAATCGTTAGAGCTGTTTCTGACATACACGGAATAGATTTATATATATTCAAGAATTGCTCATTTAAAGTTATAAAATATTAACAACAATAATAAGAATAAACTTTTTTTATAGTAATACCGAAATATATGTTGATATTTTTTAGAATCCTTTTTATTACTAACTCTTATTACTCAATAGTAAATCTCTCAAAATATTGGCAAATAAAATTGTTCAAGGAATAATGAATATTGTGTCAAACTATTCTATAAATAAGAAGTCAGATTATTCTATAATATTTAAATAACTGCAGTAATTGAATAATAATGTACTCATTATTTTATATACAAAAGGGAAATAAATTTTTAAAATGCAAAAGAAATTTATTTAAATCAGCAAAAAAATTCCTTATTTTCATTACAAATACACTGAAACGTAAAATAAGAATTTTTTTTTCTTTTCTGCTTTACAAATTAGTTTTACTTTTATGCTAAGTAAAGTGCAAAAAAAAAAAAAAAATGCTTTATTGATTTTTATTAGAAAATAGCATTCTAAAATTTTTCAAACAAATTTAAAATGTTTTTTTTTTCATTTTATATACTACTAAAGATAACCCGATTTGTTTGTTATTATTTCTTTAAAATAATAAAAATAGGCAAAAAACCATTTGCTGAAGAATTCGAAAATTTTACTAAAACCCGTAAGTCTAACCTGTTGTGGAATAACATATGATCAACTGTTTCAATCATATGAAAAACTGTTTTAATGCATTACAATAAAATAAAGTGGAACGAAACGATTCGTTAAACGTAAATATTATACTCACTGTTTGCATCAGTCTTGAAATTTTTTAGAGAGAAAATCCCCACTGAAATCAAACATCATTTTCAACCAGATTTCTAACCGACGTCAAAAGCATAGCATGGAAATCTGACCAAACAAAAGATAGAATTATGTTGATCATTGCCATGCAAGGAATGAGAAATTAAATGATAAACTAAAAATTATTTTTTTTACTTATTTGCAAACTACTATTGACATTTCACACTAACGGTTCTAATCTTACTGTTAATTTCTCAAAATGTAATAAATAATTGAATAGATGCAGACGATTTTGAAATAAGGAAATTTATCGGTGGTTTTTAAATCTGGCTATATTTATATTCATTTTTATTAAAAAAGTTTCAGACGATAAAATTTTTGGCTTCATAATATTTTATACAAAAGTAGTTTTTACCACAAACATTAAAAATATCAGATATCAAAGTATTTTAATGCTAAGTAAAGTTGAGTAATTAGTTAGCTCTCAATTTTTCTTTGATCTTGATGATATTGTTTTTTTGTGAATATATGGGTAAAATAACAAAATTATTTTGTAACGCATATGATCAGAGCCCATTTAAATCTTTCATTTCATTTATAGAATGCTCTTAGTATTTTAAAAATAATTAAATATTCTCGGCAAAAAAGATAATTTAGCAGCCTCTCTTTATATAATACTAGCCGCCTTTGGCGACCAGCCGGTTCGCCAGTATTACCGCTCGCTACAATTTTCAATTAAATATTTTAAGTAACTGGTCTCTTAAAGGATTCTCAAATAAAACATTTTTAATCTTCAAATTTTGATAGTCATAACAAACTTATACTGTTTAGATCGTTTCGTTCAATTTACTATATAAATTTTGCTAATTTTTTGTCATTTCCGGCAAAACTTCAACTTTAATTTAAAGTGGAAATGATGAAATTGCAATTAATATAAAGATATTTTTTAATAAAACCAAGCGTTTTATTTTATTTATCATATTTATTGTTATTTATTAATTATTATTATTATTGAATGTGAGTATTGCAAACAGAATTGTTCGGTATTTAAGTCTTATGTGAACTACAAAATATTTTTCATAATTTATGTAATATCTAAAGGAATAATTCAACAAAAATTTCTCAGATTCAGCATAAAATTCAGTTTTTAGTTTTGCTTTCAAAAGGATTGAAATGAAATCAATAATAATATTTTGTTCCTGTATATAAATATATTACAAAAATTATGAAGTCTAAATTTAATGCAGTAAGGTATCATATTCTGAGAAATATTCTGGACACACCAAATTTTAAATAAATGAATGAATGTTTCTATTTTCCACGATCAACTAAGACTTATTTATGAAGTTTTGAATGTTAAAAATTTAGAAAAACTCACCATTTTCATAATCTTAGGCCAATTAATCTTGAGAAACCTGCGCGCTGATTGGCGTATATTCTTTGAAGCGATTGATGGAAAATCTAAAATTATCCTTTTTTTATTGAATAGTGATATTCAAATTTTCATAAATCAGTCAGTTTAAGTGATTGATTTAGTTGATTGGAAATTAACTCTTTTTATTTAAAATATTAGTGTTTCAAGAACATTTTGTTAATCGTGATTTCCACAGCAGAAGCTTTATGTAAAATCAAAAATTCGTCATTTATTAGAGCTTTTATTGAAACATAAAATATAATCATTTTCCATCTAGATCATTTTAGCAGATCTGTGTCTTACTAAAGGTTTACAAATCAGCAGTGTTGAATGGGTATCCTGTTCATATTAAACAAAACTTGCCTTAAAATAAAACTGATTTATTGGATTAATAATATAGACAGTGTAAAAGATCATAAAATAATTTTTCTTTAATTTAATTTTTAGAAAAAACAATATTTCATTTCCAAAAAGATTTAATTTATTTTTAATTGGAGCTTTAATCAATGGATGGCAACACTTTGAAAAAAGCTAATTTTTCCCCATGAATGCGAAAAGTGATCGTGCAGCTTAAATTTTATTTTTATTTTGTACGAAAAAAATTGTTGAAAAATATAGTTAAAATATTTTTTTAAAAATTCATTAAAAATAGAAATTTAATTTTAAGGTTAAAACATTGGTATCACTTAAAAGATAAATTTTTGATCTTTAACGTCATGTAAAAATCTTTTTTGTGCGGTAATATTTTCGGAAGTTATAGCAGAAACACGCCAAAATTTCGCTTAATTTTTAAATAAATAAAATTCTAATTAAAAATTCGAAAAAATAACTCCCAGGTGCACATTCCCGGCCTCCAAAGTATACACGTGCCAAATTTGGTAGCTTTAGGTTGAATGGTCTGGCCTGTAGAGCGCCAAAACACACAAACACACACACACATTGAGCTTTATTATAAGTATAGATATCTGTTAATCTAAAAGTCTCATCGAAAGCAATATTTAAATAATTTTTCATAATAAAATTATTTTATGATTTGTCTGAGTTAATTTTTAGAAGGCGTAACGTATTCAGAAGTATTATTTAATGCAAATGTAAACAAATTCTCATTTATATTGTCAGAATAATAATAATAAAAGAAGAATGATCTCAAAACAAATCTTAAAGATTTTCCATATAAATCTGCAAAAATTTCAATAGTAATAAATTCAATTCAATACTTTCGTTTGAAGTTTCATTTAATTTGTTTTAAAGATATCAGTAATACAGAACCATTCCAGTAGAAATTGGGCTCATTCATTATTCAAGTGTTTGCCGTTACTTTTATCAGTACTGATAAACCTTTTGAAATACTTGAGGAGATAAATACTTCGATCTTAATTTCTATTGCAATGTTTTTTAAGCAGGCAGATATCTTCTCGAATTCATCAGCAAAAACAGAAATTCGTTATGCTCTATATTTTCGTTATCAAGTCCTTCTCCCTTAAAAACATTTGTAAAATAGTTTTGTACAGAATTTTAGCAATGCGTAATTTTGTCAAATAGAAACAATTATATATATATATTTTATTTTCTCATATACAAAGTTATTATAACCACTAAAAATTGAGGATTTTTTAAGTTCTAGACTTTTTGAATTTGAAAAACACATTTCTGGACTTATGATTGGGTGTTAGGTTAGTCGCAGGAACATGAAATGTTTTTATATCTGACTGAGCATACTATAATTCAAAAACGCTTTGAGTTAGAAGAATGATATGTGACGTATGTTTCAGATCTGTAGGAAAAAAACGCGTCTCTTGACGTAAAAAGGAAAATGTAAAGTTTTATGTTGATGAAATTTGATATTGCTTTTATTTTCATGACTGCAGTTGTATGTAAAATTTTGAGCTAAACTTAACAATGGATTGATCATCTGTCTGCCTACTTATTCGTATATATCTGAACTTGATAATTCAATAATACAACGAATTAGATATATTAAATTTCATATGGTATGCCATTTTATGACAAAAATTGTAGATTTGTATTAAAGTCGACTCTGTCGATCGAAAACAGGGCATGGAAAATTCATATTCAATTTTTTCCATTGTACTAAGAAACATCCGCAATGGAGAAACTCTTGAAACAGGGATGAGAAACTTCCGATATGTTGGTTGGTTATCGCTTCCTTGGGGGGGGGGGGGGCATAGTATCAGTGCCTTGTTAACTCTCGCCGATGACGAAATGTACCTTTTAAGGGAGAAGTTTTATATAGTCGGTGATGATCATTAGAACTTAACCATAATTCCCACCACATTGCTCTCAGGAGAACGGTCATTAATTTATCTTCTAATGCCCTCGGGCAAAGAGGTTGTGATTTCTATATGGTTATACTACTAAATATGAATGATTACGAGAGAATATAGTAAACAATTAGTTTTGAACACAATAAAAATGCAGTGAATGGCAACATGAAATGGAAGTATTACCAATTTATTACTTATGGATGTAATTTCCTTCATATTGAGGCTTTTGTCTGAGTACTGGATCAGTTCGAAAATCCCGATAGCATAGAAAGCCATCGGCCCATATGAGGTTGCCGTCAAAGTCAAACTTCTCAACACCGAGAAAACTCTTCATGGGTCCAAACAGATGAAAATTTAAATGCGTTAAATCAGGGCTCTATGGTGGATGTTACAAAACATCCCAACCGAATCCTTGAAATTTTCTTCTTGCTCGTGCAAAATAGCATCTGCTAAAAATTGCTTGGATTTTGTGGGTTACTGCAGTTTCTGCGATGTTTTTTCCTTGCAATGTTAAAGAGTTGTTGCATTAACTGTAGCTTCTGCTGCTATAGTCTAAAGCATTTTCACAAACTTAATTTTTGAGTCTATTGGATTTCTTATAACTTATGACAGACAACCATAGGCAACTTGTAATAACTTCACATGAGCAGTTGCTTTTCTCAAGCGCTTGAAATCTCAAATGAACGGACTACATTAACGTTTATTCATATACCAGAGTTCTCTCAGCATCTCCAAGATAACGTAATGTAGAGAACTATTCTAATAGTGATTCAATAGCTAATTTCCAAACTGTTATAGACAGCAAGATGCTTTAATTGATGTAAAGAATAATATTTTGTGTTGTTTTAGTAAATAAATATTAAAGAAATTTCCTTTAAATTTTTATACAGAGCTCTGGTCTTATTATACATACGTCAATTCATCATTCTTGACACACTAACATTTTAAATAAAAAAATGCTCCATTCTTCTGCTATTCAAACTGACTGATTTATGAAGCTTTGAATATCACTAATTTAGACAATTCCATTGGTTGTTTCAAAGAAGGTTATCCAATCATCGAACTCCATTTATTCGAAGAAGTTATTGATTGGTTTAAAGGCGAAACCCATACCTTCAGATTAATAAATTTCAAATATGTAAAACATTTTTATGTTTTTCAGATGTAAAATACACTGGTGTGCAAAACTTAAGCAACAGGTATGTTTTTTGCCATAATGTTACTGGGATGAAACCGTGTCCCGACCTCTCTCCAAATCAACTGGCGTTGGGAATCGCTTGTAACATCACGGAAAGAGACCGTTTCGGTGGTCCTGGAGTTGTCGTCTGGGGAGGCATTATGATGAACGGCCGGACTGAGCTCCACGTATTCGACAGAGGTTTTGTAACTGGAGATCGCTATTGTCAGGAGGTGATCCTTTCCCATGTGCGTCTGTTCCGAAGTGCCATTGGATCAGACTTCGTTTTTATGGATGACAATGCACGGCCACACAGGACTCATGCTGTTGAGGAGCTCCTGGAAAGTGAAGATATCACTCGAATGGATTGGC
>JAPMOR010046909.1:110776-128179 GCA_026543865.1 Argiope aurantia | reverse complement strand
CACGGCCACACAGGACTCATGCTGTTGAGAAGCTCCTGGAAAGTGAATATATCACTCAAATGGATTGGCCGGCGTGCTCCCCTGATTTAAATCCGATAGAACATGTGTGGGATGCTTTGGGGAGACGCCTTGCGGCACGATTACATCTTCCTGGGAACACCCGACAACTTAAACAGATGCTGATTGAGTAATGGGCACTCTTACCTCAAGAACTGTTGGACAATCTGGTGCTGAGTATGGGGAGACGGTGCGAAGCAACCATTGCAGTACGGGGAGGGCATATCCCATACTAAGGAACATCTGCTTGCTGTTCTTCCTCTTGGACAGACAATCATGTGTAACGATACTATGAGTTCAATAAAGCCTTTTTTTGTTTGATTCCATATTGTATGCATTGTATTCATTTCTGCGCAACTATGCTTTCGTCATTCTTTCAGAACAAAATGCTGTATCTCATTTCTGAATTTCATTTTTCTCAGATGATTTCTTGTGAAATATACCTGTTGCTTAAGTTTTGCACACCAGTGTAGTTAAACTCCATATAACTCCATTTATTCGAAGAGATTATTGATTGTTTTAAAGTAATGAATTTTAAGACTTCATAGTACGGCCAGTTATGATTACGGAGCAGTAGAATTTTTTTTAAAAAAATAGTAATATATAGCAAATATTTTATTAAATATGATTAAAAAAATGAAGAAACTGTATGAAAATTTGAACTTTGTAACTTTTTCAGCATTGAATTTGTTAGATGAAATAATACAAAATAGTAATCTTGATGTGATTTATAATATCTTTCCGCCCTTAAATATATGCTTACCTCTAATGGTTTAGAAATTAAGAAATTAAGTGTTGGGCCACAATGAAAGAGGACACATTAGAACGTTTACAAAACCGTATAACAAAAAAAAGAGTGTGATGATGTTATTCGTCTACTTTACTGATACTTCATTAAATGAAAAAAAGTGAGATTAGAAATATTAATGGGTTCAGATTAAAGAATATGAGGACCAAATGATATATCTAGGCACACACTCTAATTTTCCGCTTTCGTTTTCTCTATTTACCGTATGGTTAAGTATATCGAGTTGATGCATTGTAAATGCAATTACATTCATAACCTTTACTTTAATTTAACAGAATTCATGTATGTTCTGCCTCTTTTCTCAATTGCATAAAAAAATATTTCAATACGATTTCATAAGTGGGCCTATTATTCACATTATTTTTATGTTATAAGTTATACGATATTTAATTTAACGCAGATAATATCCTTCTAGCTGAATTATGTAACCTTCCTTTTTATTTTCTCGTATAAGAAGTATAATAAAGAAAAAGTATTATAAGCATCAAAAAATTCGAACGCAAGATTTTGACGAATAAATTCGTTGCAGACCTCTCTGAGTTTGAAAACTCATTTTTGGCATTATGTCTGTCCGTCTGTTTATTGGTCTTTGAGCTGATAACTAAAAAATGCTTAAACCTAAATGGATGAAATTTGGCATAACGATTTGAGACTAAATTTGTAGATTTCTACTTAACTTTGAACGAAACCCTTTCAGAGGAAGTTTGTCTGTCTGGCTGTTCGAGTGAAAGTGAACTTAATCACTATAAAACAATAGGAGCTAGATAGGCGAAATTTGGCGTTTTGGTTTTGCGTCTGACATAGATTGTTTTTAAATTTTGAACCAAATCTTTCAAAGGTTTGACTTTGATATGTTACTCTATAGTTTAGCGTGTTTATAAATGTAATGAATTAAAACAATGAAATTCGGTATGGATCTTGTGACTGCAGCTACTGTTCTTATTTTGGTTTCTATCGATTTCAAAAAAAGTATTCAAAATACATATTTGTACGATTGATTTCGTAAAGATGCAAGATTCAGGCCAAAGAAATTTCTTTTGCAAATATTGTTCCCAATGCTCTGCAAGCCAATCGCAGCCTTATCTAAGGCTCACAATTTTATGCATTGGGTGAAGGATAAGATCTTTATTAGAGAATTTGCGATAAAGTTTTGGAGAGACCACTCCAGTTGATTTTTGCTGCAAATGTCTTTATGATAAATATTATTTTTTGGAATCGAAGCAACGGAAGAAATTTAGAATTTAATGTTTAGTTTTTATTTGACGAGGGAAATCTTTCAACCAATTTATTTAACAACAACTATTAATTTATCACATTGAATGATAGAAAATTGTCTCTAATTAAGCGTATTTTTCTAATAAATTTCACTACGAGCCAAATTCATTAAATTCTAGAAGTTGTTCATGAAATAAAATATTTAAACACTTTTTATACATTAATCAATGCGGAATTTTGAAACTATTTGAATGTCACTAGCAGAAAATTCACTTATTTTTGTGAATATTGATTAAATTTTGTGATATCAAAGCTCAGATCGAAGATTCTTGTTTCTGTAGATAAAATTTACTTTAGAATTCACTTTTCTATGAATCAATATTTGGTTACAGCATATGTTTGATTAAATAATAATTTTTCTAAAATTTGTATTATATTTGTATTATATTGTATATATATCGAGCCCACTTTTGATGAATTTTGTTTTTACCTTTATAATTCCACTATTGCGATTATTTTTCTTTATTTAAAAGCAAAGTAATAAGTCACCCTTTTCATGGAAACAAGACCCTTAAAACATGTGTATTATTTAATGTTGATGATGAATAATTATAAACAAACCCTGAAAATGAATTTTATGTTTACAATGAAATAACAAGTACTGGATCATTCTTTTGCAGTTTTTCTCGAAGTTTCAACAATAAGGGTTCTAACAGCCAGAAGCAACCTGTTGCGGCAGACAAACCTCCGGTTATGTAGAACATTCCATCATAAGACCCCACTTCATCCCGGAAATAACCTGAAAAATAGGAAATAATTCATGTGATTAGCCTTATACGGTAACAAAAAATGAAATATTAATAATGTTTGGAAAGTCTATTAAAACATTGATTAAATAGTTTGCAACATTGAGACAAATATTAAAAGATTCAATTAAAAATTTTTATAACTGGAAATTGAAATAGATTACCATATTTCAATGGATACTATTTCCAGTTCCTCTTGTTCCCCAAATTTAAAAGTTAATCAAAGTGGAAGAAATAGGTGATTAAGTTTTTATTCAAGTGAAAATACTTATTTATAATCCTCTGTTGAGAAACGACACTAAGGATGGATTAACTAATTCGAGTTAATTAAAAAATAACCGTTGCAAACAAATCGAGACAGTTTAGAGTACATACAATTAGTTTGAACCCTCGTAATCAAAACATAATTAAGACCTCGCATGTCATTTAATTTCCAACTCTCCGGGTTATTTAATTCGCATAATGCCAGCAGTTGTACTTACTGGTTATTTGTTTGACATAATACTACAAGCGGCAAAAAAAGACTTCAGTAAGTGGTCTGTATCATGAGAATCATTACAGACCATTTATGGGACATCGCAGACATATGGCAAATATAATCTCTCATGCTATGGTCTATGCAACAATGCTATGGTCTATGCGCTATTAGTTAATGAAGATGAAAAAGTATGTATCTGTATGCTTTCTCTATACTCTATTTGACCTGCAGCTACGAAACTTTGCACATATATATGTTGGAGGGAAAAATGTGAGCCTCGAAGAAATTAAAAAAAATTTTTTTTAAAGAGTTTTAATTAATTATAAATGGAATTAAAGTTAATTAAATTTTTTTAATTAAAAAATGACTTTTTATATTTTTTAAAAATTAAAACAGTTAATTAAAAATTAGTAAATGGAAATCTAATACTCTTGAATTTTGTAAACTTTCTCAGCATTAAAAAGGTTTTTAAAAATGTTTCCTACAATAGAACAATTATCGTTTGGGAACTTTGAAATTATGATATTGGATACAAATTTATTATTCCAGAGACATTCATTTCTATCTTAGTCGCTGTTTTTCTTGAGCACTGAAATTATACCTGAATATTTATAAGATTTTTGGTAGATTCAGTAGATATATATGTTATGGTCAGTGTGAATAATCGTTTATTATTAAGGCTAACCGGTCAATGTTAATAATTACCTCTTCTTTTGGTCAAAGTGAGAAATATCGCAAATTTTTCACTTTAACCGGTAATTATTAATAATAACCGAAGAAATTTGGGACAAAGTGAATTTTTCGCTTTTTTTATGCGTTGGCAGCAGTTAGACAATATCATTTGACTTTTTATTTTGCAAATTAGACTCCCGATTCTTTCATTGTCAGTTTCTGGCATTTATATCAAAAATTATTAACTGAATATCAAACTACATTTATGGATTCGAAAATTAATGGGAAGTAATTCCACTCTAGCTATATAATAAGGTCTATCACAATTTTAAGTTTAAAAATATTTAAATTATTTATTATTATTATATACTAAATGTTAAGTTTAAAAATAAAAAGTTAAATTCCCCCCCCCCCCCTCAACAGAATAGATATTGGAATTGTTCAATGACCAATTCCTTCCCCCACCCCCAAAAAAAGACGAGACTAATTAATTATGAAACAACGAAAAAGAAGTTAGAAAAAATATTATAGAAAAACTTCTTAGCAAATTTAAAAAACATATACAAAGATGCACACCCATGTCAAAATCCTATATAAACATTTAATCACGCTGACCAAACTTCATCAATAATTACCGGTTAAAGTAAATAATTTAAGATATTTCCCACTTTGACCAAAAAGAAGCGGTTATTATTAATAATGACCGGTTAGTATTAATAATAACCGATTATTCACAATGATTATTAATAATGACTGGCTAGTATTAATAATAGCCGATTATTAACAATAATCGTAACATATATACAATCTGACAGGATATTTTTCACTCAATAACATAGACTTATCCTTTAATATTCGAAATCCCCACTAACTTAACGCTTTATGTATTTTTAATTTCTTTATTGTTTTATAATTGTTCAGCTATTAAGTATGATAATCTATAGAAATCTGATTTCTTCAGATTAATAAACCAGTGATTCATCATCGTGGGAAAACTGCCAAATGGATCTTTTACCTATCAGAGGTGGAACTGCAAATGATAGTAAACCACTGAAGAAGGCTATGAAACCAATGGCCAATGACTGCACGGACTGGAGATATTTTCCAACCAATATTGGATACATAACTAAGTTAGCCCCAGACATCACTCCATAGATGACCATTATTGCCATCAGTGTGTCAAAACCATTGAATAAAGGCATGGCAAGGAAACACAGACCCTGCATTATTTGAATAACCATCATGAAATTGGAGACTGACATGAAGTTCCTGTCTGTTACCCAACCGAAACACAGCCTTCCCAGCAGGTCTCCTACAGAAAGCATACTGATGAAGTATTTAGCGATCTCTTCTGTGACGCCCTTGTCCATAAGATAATCAACAATGACCGTTAAGGCTGGGTCGAAGAGCATGGCAAAAGCTGCAAGGGATAGGCTGATCATGTGGAACATGGGGTCTCGGAAAAGTTTCATCGTGCCCTTATAGATGGATGTTTCTTGCTGATGCTCTGGTGGAGGACCTTTAATAGTGAGGCTTACTTCCCCTATGGAAATGGTTCGTAGTCTCTCTCTTGATACAACTTCATCTCGATTCTGAAAAGTACAAAACAGATCTATAAACAAAAAATGAAAAATAGGTAAATTGAAGTATTTTTTCTTTTGGAATATTTTTATTGTTCTAAAATTATTCTTATTAAAATTATTGGGTTTTTTTAATATATAGAATCTTTGGATAATATGTTCAATTTAATTCAATCTAATAATTTAGAAATAACATCTTTTGAATAAGAAATGCATATCGATGGCAAAATTACAATTTTTTTGTAGATATATAAATTATGTTCTTCTTCTAAATAATTAAAATTGCAAAATGGAAACTGTAATTATGAAACCAGAAAGATTTTCTTTTAATGATTTATGAAATTTTTTTCCTTTTCTTCTTTCAATTGCTACTCGTTTTTTATTTTGTGAAATGAAACTATTGTTTATAAATAATTTGTGAATCCAGATATTACTGATCTATCTTATGAATTCTCACAGTATTTTTAAAATTTAAATTTAGTTCCATACTTGGTTTTTTTTTTTTACAAAAATAGATACATTTAATGTTTTGATTGGATGGGGAACCAATTACAAATGAGCCGAATATCTAAAAATCTATTTATATTTTTAGGGTTTTTAAATAAATGAATTTAACAAGTAAAACAAATTTAATAATTTCGTTCAATCAGTAAAGCGTTACATGTGACTAAAATCATGTGGAGGGTTTTTTATCAGCTTCAAAGAACAATGAAAAGGACTTATTTATGGAAAAGGCCCTGTCTTATTAATGGAATTGGCTCAAAATTTGATACAGATTTGTAATTTTGGTGTAAGGATTATGTACATAATATTGTAGGCCAGTGACTGCCTTAAATCTAAAACTAAATTAACACAACACTGAATATTAGCATAACACCAAGATAACACTAAATATTTAACATAACACTAATATAACACTCAATATTTAATATAATACTAAGATACTAAATATTTAACATAACATTAAATGTATAATGTTTAAGCACGATGGACATTTGAGTGATTACAGCATTAATCGAAAAGTGGCATTTCGAGTATTGATTCGTTCTTACTGACAACTGTCGTTCCACTTAATGGAAAAACATTAGTGTATTTGTGCAATATAATGTTCTTTTTTATTTTATACGAAACTTTCATAATTAGATATGCAATACATAATTGGGGCATTTGTTGAGCCATTCAGTTTGGTTTTAAATTTTAAAGTATGCAAAAAATTGACCAATCAGAATTATGTATCTTAGTTTAGCTAGTGGAACATTTCTGGTATTTTATGGATGACATAACGTAATTTCCAGTTTAAGTTGCTTGAAGGTATAAACTAATGCAGAAACAAATTTAAAGGTACTAGAATTTTGAGCTTATGTGAATTTGTAACATTTGTATTAATTTTTAATGTCAGTCAAAATCGGTAAATTTCTGGTAACAAATTATTAAGCAATTCGACTAGAACTATAAACAATTTTTAATATCATAAAGTAATCTGACTTTTTAATCTTATAGCTCATTATCGTTGAACATTTGTGTTATATCAAATGCTTTCATACCTGATCTGATTTCTTTTTATTTAGCTCAAGACTTGACCCTGCATAACCAGGATTGTCTATTCCGTACGTCGTATTGTTTGGATCACGAGAAGAATTTGATTCTTTGTCTTTGTCTTCATGATATGCACTAGAATTGGAGGAAGAACTTCTTTTCACAACGCTAACACTCTGATTATCAGTAGATGTTTCATCCTCTTGTATAATAGACATGGAATGAGTGGATTTAGATATCTTCTTAGATATCGTGGACACATTCGAAAGCTGTTTCTTAGCTTCTACTTTTTCTTTCTCTTTTATATCCCTTTGGATCCAAGGTGGTTCTTTTAGCATGATGGCGGCGGGTAAGACATGCAAGACGAGACCACCTGTCACTAAAAATGAGCCAGCCAGACCCAGAGTGTCCAGCATGTATTCGGTAAGAATAGGAAAGACAAATGAACCCAGACAAGCGCCGGATAGGGCAAGACCAGAAGCTGTGGCACGGTATTTCTCGAAGTATTGAGTAACTATAACTTGGAAGAGCGTGTTTCCCAAAGCGACACCGACTCCTAGAAAATAAGAAAAGATTAACAGTGAATAACATTAAACTTTAAGCCAATAGCGATTGAATTTCCGATTATATTTGTATTTTTGTTATAGCCGCTTTAGATACCGTGCATTCCACCCCAGAGAATAGTGATCCAAATGACATTTGGCGCAAAAGTACACAAAATGATGCCAAGGGAGGCGAAGATTCCACCAACAATTGTTACATCTCGTGGTCCGTAACGCTGACCAATGGCTCCTACTAGTGGACCTAAAAAGAAAATAACATTAAGATGATAATAATATTAAATAATAAATATGACTTTTCTGCGAAATTTTCTTTCTTTTAGCTTAGCCAATTTTCAGCATTCATGCAGCTAGTTGTTCAGTTGATAAATGTAGGCTAGAAAGAAATAAAATATTTTAGCGAATTTAGCCAAATTACATAATTCTCTTCATTGATAAATTATTACTCCAATGTTAAATATTTTTTAATAGTTGAAGTAAAAGTCATTGAAAAAGAAGATTTATGTTGTTTTATTATCCTTAATATACTCAACTTTCATATATAAGAGTTTTTTAAGCATTATTATGTATAATCCTTATCTTTTCTCCAAATATTTGCACACACACACACACACACACACACACACACACACACACACACACTCACACACATCTGGCATAACAGATGAGGTTGTTCTACTCATCGCCCGACTTAGCCTAATTGGGGACCGGGACAAAAGCTTCTTTGCTCCCCCTCTTATGAAATATAGATTAATAAATTATAAAATATAGATTTCTTTGTGTTCAGACGATAGATTAATGCAGAAGCTAAAATAAAACTAACGGATTTTACACTGTACTGATATTTTGTTTAAAAAAGTTCATTAAAGAAGGAAACATAAAATAAACTTTCTATTCAATTTGGGGACCCCCTCTTCCCCGTATGCCCCTGCCTTAGCCAGTCTTTGGTTCTCTTAATAATAAGTAAGTTAGGTGAATCTAATATGCTCCGTGCAAGAAAGTAAAACGCAATAAGTTAGAATATATAAATATGTTATATTTTGGATGATGATGGAACTCACCTAGTAGGTTTCTAATAGCATTTCTCATGGTAAAAGGAAGATTGGCTTGAAGTCTGGACACGCCGTAAGTCTCTATTAAGGCCACATAGAACAATCCGGTCGCTCTGCTGATTCCAGACAAGAGGGTGTTGATGACACATGCAGCGGCCGCGATCGCCCATGATCGTGCACTGTCCGGTCCCTCTGGCTTTCTTTTTCCGGCCATGGTGTAATCTATTAGCCACCTCGTTCAATACAAACGGTTCACTAACAATAAGATTAAAAATGAAGTGTACACTTCCAAGTAAATAAATATATACAGTTTTTAAACCTTTATTTAGATGCATGCATAACAATTAAGAATATATATTTCTATAACGAAGATAATTGCTTTTAATGCTCTATGATAAACAGCAAACCCTCGATTAGCAAATGTAACAAACCTTCTATTTAACAGAACAGGAATCAAGGATTTCGTTTTTAATGGGAAACTAATGTTCTTGATTTCTTATAGTTTTGTAATAATTATTTTCTTTCTTATTATGCGCAATGTTAAGGATTTTTTTTGTGTTATTAATACGATATATACATTAAATTTTTAAGAAGCATATTTGGTGGATTTGAATGAGATAGTTATTGGAGAAGAAAATATTTTCAGAAATCAGCTCGGAAATTTACAAACTATTTAAAGAGCCAGATATTTTAAATTTATAGTATTACAGGGATTAAATGTGCAGAATACTTAATAAGTTTGGATGAAAATCGTACCATTAAAAAGATCTTTTTGGCTGAACGCTTTGGTGCCTCAAAAAAAGAGGAAGATCAAAGCTTAGGTAGTTTAAATGCCAAGAAGAGGACATGAAAACTATTAATGCGATAAATTGGAAACCTTAGCCAAGAACCTTAAAACCTTAACCAATGGCGTGGAATAGAATTCTGGGGAAAGGCAGGGACTATCCGGGACTGTTGTGTCAGGGAAAGTAAAAATATAATTGAAGATTTACAATCACGTTAAGCAAGCCAGTTTCAAATATAATATTCTATTTTATATAATGTTCATAACATGACGATTTAACTGATTTTTTTGACGATTTAAGTAGTTTTATGATGCCACGTATACATTTTCGTTTCGGTTTATTCGTTGAACTACTACATAATATACACAAGCACGCGGACACACACATACACTCTTACCTTTTATATATAAACACACTCAGACAAGCATCCATTGCTGCTCTCTAGATTTATATTTATTGAATCACGCAATGAGAGCACTTCATATTATGTATCTTTGGAATCGAAATGAAATTTGCGCATGAAATGCAGCATTTTTTGTTCTATTACTATGATTTAGATCAAGTGGAGTTTTTAAACTATTGAGAAAGAAATTCAATGTGGGAATATTTACAACAAATTACTGAGAAGACTAGTGAAAAAAATATTATTACTAAAAACTAGAAAAAAAATTAAATAGGAGAAGATGTTTTAATATTCAGTCTCTTTATCTGCTGCATTTGGTAGCTGATAATTATTTTCGAAAATCTTGTTTCAAATTAATTTTTCCGTTTATTAAATGTTTATTTATGAAAATTATGAAAATTGAAATATGAAAATTGTGATATAGTTATCAAAGTATTTTTTTCCTATATTCAAGTTATAAAATGTTTATCACAGAAAAGAAGATGTTAAAACTGAACTAAAAATTGCAATTTATACTGTGAATAGGCTTTTATTTTATAAAAAATAATTAAACGTCCCTTAATTGAACCAGTAATTATTGTGTCAGATTCTCAGATCGATAATGCTACATCAGAACTGAAAAGAAAAGTTCAATCTCTTAATAATTTTTTTGTGTGTATTAGTTCCATTCAAATGTATTATATTTCGTTTATATTTCTGTCGAACAAAGCAAGAATTGCAAAAATATATTTTCAAGATAAAGCATCATAAATCTTATAAAGAATGAATTCCTAAAAAATTTAAAATGGTGTAATTCTAAAAGTATTTGAGTTCGAAGTGGTAGAAAACCTGGCCGGTAGTTTCGTTTTTTATTTTTGATAAAATATAATTCTATAAATTTAATTTCAAAATCTTTGACTGTCTATTTCTTCACTAGAAAAAGAAAGTTGATTTTTTCCTTAGTTGACTGAATTATATTTTACTGATAACGTACAAACATATAATCAGGATAAGGAATAAGTAATGTGCTGCAATTCTATATGCGAATAGAAGAAATAGTTTTGAGACGCTGACAAATTTTCAGATCATGAATAAAATTTCTTAAATATATTATCTTCAAATTTTGCTTATTTAACTTGATAACAATTTTAAAAACATGTGATTTTATATAAAATGATTAATAACAGAAAAACAGTAAACATGTTTCAAATAACTTTTTTTTATATAACTTAAAAGGATATATTATACAAATAATATAAACCTGTTAGTTTTTATTCATAATTTCAGCTTTCGACTTCATTTTGATAATTAAAAGTCAGTTTCTATTTTTAAAAAAGTCGAAACTGCAACAAAATCTAATATGCGTGTAAAACAAATTTTTTTGAAAATCAAATTTTAATAAAACAACAAAATTTAATGCATATACTTTAAAACTATATATTTCAATGATAATATTAATAAAAAAAATTAAAGAAAAAAGGTCATGGAATTTAAAATTTTTAAACAACATTTTTTATCTCAAAAATATAGCTAAAAGATTTTAAAAATTATTAAAATGTTTAGAATTTGAAGTTCTTAGTATACTTTTAATAAATTATCTAATTTAGCACTGCCTAATTATCTAAAGATTTGCATTTTTAGATAGAAAAGGTGGATACTAAGTGGCCAGTAGGAGTTCCCCATTTGCCGCAAGTCACGTGTTTTTGTCTCTTAACTCCAGACAGGCACAGAAGAGAATCAGAAGTAATCCTTATTCTTCAGACCTGCTGGGAGGATACATGAACAAGCAATCATTCTCCATCAAAGAGTGGAATACTGCCAATTTTAAGATCTTAATGGCAATATGAATAATATATACTAAGGAATCTTGTGATATATTTCCGTATCATAAAACATTTCTATACATAAGTTTCCGAATAAAGTATTGAGAGAAGAATTTATGATTCATCTCGAAGATCGAACAATTGTTGGATGAAGTCCCTTTCCTACGCGCTAAGCAACCTGGGTAACTCCTGTAGCTCCATCTGGTTTTCTCGATAACTATTATAAAATAAAGCATTAAATAAATTATTAATATATAGATTTTTTTCCCTTTGTAAATTCTTCAAAAATATGCAACCAAATGAAATGAATTCATTCTATGCAACCGAATAAAATCATTTTGAGAATATGCAAATTTATTGATGTGAATTTGTAACTATCGTATTGTTGACAATATTAGAATATTTTCCATAAAAAAAATCCCCGTAATGAAATTTTTGCAGCATAAGTAAATTTTGCTAATGATAAAGGAGAATACGTGTATGCATCCGTAATACGTTTATGTGTTTTGGCATTCTATTGGCCAGACCGTTTGAAATAAAGCTACTTAATGTGATATAAATATAATTTGCAGAAAAGGAATCTGCATCGGATATATATATATATATGCATGTATATTAATTAAATAAAAAGTAAGAGATATTTTTGTGTTTTTCGAAATAACTTGTAAAAACAACATTGCATAAAACAATGCAAAACGTTTTAAAATTAAAAAATATTTTAATTGATATCAATTTATTTGCCACATAATTTTCTTGAAATTAAAAAAAAATGAACAATTTTATCACTATTTTTTATTATTCACATAGTCCAAGGCGTTTTCATTGTTTTAGCAAATATTCAATGGCGTGATTCTTCTATTATTAAAAACTGAAAAAAAATATTTTAACATTTTCCTTTTCTATCCATATTTCTTCTAATGATAAAAAATAAACAGTTCTATGTCAGTCTGTTTATGTGAGAAAGTGTCAAAGTTATCTCATATGTACTTTAAAAGGTGAATTTTTTGAAATTTTTAATCAGAATTTTAGTTAATTAAAATTAAAGATAAGTTTGCCGTTTTCTAAGATAATTTCCAAAACTATTACAAAACAAAAATATTTTTTGTATGATCTTAAAATTAAAAATTTTTTTATCAATCCAATAAAGCCAATTTTTTGCCTTATAAATTTTCGTATTTTTATTTAATGTTATGGTATTTAAGTATATTAAGGTATTTCTAAATAGTATTTTCGCATATTTTACATCAATTAGGCGAATATTCATTGTTGAAATGAAACTCAAATCGCTTTTATTGTTTCTACTAACATTTATTTTTGGATTTTTTTTCAGTTGTGTATGATCAAGATATGAACTTACCTAATTTTTTGTAATCTTTTATAATTCTAGATTCTAGTTTTATTTTAAGTAAATTTCATAAGGCATTATTTAATAAAATTTATGAAACTTTGCTGCAATTATAATTAAGATTTAATTTCAAAAACTTGCCTTCATAACAAATGTATCCTTTTATTAAACACTGTTGCTCATCCTTATGATACTATTGAATTCATAAAGATATTGACAGAAAATTAGGGAAACTAGATGACCAGAATGGCTCAAGGCTCGTAAAATAATATGATTTTCAGGTATATTAATTTTTGAAGTTTAAAAGTATTTTGCTGAGTGTGCCATTAAGATCAAGTAATACAAAATACTTAATTGGAATCTGTATCAGTGATTCAATCTTTTATCTTTATCGATCAGTGATTCAATCTTTTATCTTTATCGATCAGTGATTCAATCTTTTATCTTTATCGATCAGTGATTCAATCTTTTATCTTTATCGATCAGTGAACCAACTGGTCTCCAAAAATAGCTGCTATACAATAAAATATGATAAAATGAACAGTCTAATTTATATTTCGATATAATCAGCAAAAGTGTTTCGAATATCCAAATGTATTTTTCGGACTTTTACTGGTAACAGTATTGTTTGTACGAAAATTAAAGAGTAAGTTAGAGAAAATTAGATGCAGAGACTGAATCTATATCTTTCTTTCTTTCTTTTTTTTTTGTTTATAGAATGCTTTTATCATTCTGAAATTATCACTTTCCGTGTCAAAATAATTTATTTGACCTGTTTTGTATTTGTTAAAATTTTGAATGATCTTCTGAAATATTTTTAATACAGCAAGATTCAATATTCTTTTCTTACATAATATTACAAATATATTTAGCTTCGTAATATAGAGAAGAAAATCAATTCTGAGTTTGGTACATTTTACTTTGCCACTTAGGTCTAAAATTTCATATAAATCTAGAATTATGATATAAGAAATTACGAACCAAATTTCATCTCTCTAGGATTTATTTTTTAGCTATTGCGTTATTTGGAAAGACAAACATAATACTTGATGTAGATCTATAAATTAAGTTACACATCTATTTTCATTTCTCATTTTTATTTTTGAGGTATTTTGTTCACATACACAAGGATACACAAAGAAACAGGTATTTTAAACTCTGGCAGCTTTCCACTCAAAATTAGAAAGACATCTACAATTTTGATGTAAAAACCATGCACTAATTCATCAATGTTATTTGTATAATAGTGGTGATATATACATGATTAGTTAGATAAAATGTCGAAATGTTTTGTTTAAATGTCATACATCTTAAGATAATAGAAATTATTTGAATTTTACATTTCTTGCTCTTTGCATTTCCTAATTATCTTGTTATTACGCACGCAAACGGAAATCAGACGTATTGCGGTTGAATTTTATTTGAAATTCGACAAAAATTGTAGCAGCAGATATAAATACCACACATCAAAATTTTCATCGCTCATATTATTGCGATTTTGAATTATTATATTCATAGTCAGATCAGCAGACGTGAACTAAATTTTTCAGATACTTTGTGGTCTGCCACGGAGAGATTCATCAAAATAAAAAATTCATTGATGACGATAATATTATCTCTTTTTGAATATCGTAATACAAAACTATTTAGGGAAAGTAGTATCACTTGAGTGCTCTGTATACTATCTAATGAAGATGAAATCCTCCCCCCCCCCTCCCTTGGGTTAAAACTGTGGAACTTGGACAATGACATGAAAGCCACGAGTACTCAGATTTTTAATTTCAGAGTCTTGCATATAGGCACTTCGTGCTACGTATAATAAAGAAAATCGAATATTCATTTGGGCTGTTCTTTTCGACTAATCTAAACCAAAATTTGACGCAGAACTGCAATTGTAGCAACAAGATCGCATGTCATTAATCTAAGTCGGTTTGTTTCTGAGTTATCATTACTCATGCATGAAAAAGTATAGTACAGACAAACAGATGCTTAATTCCTTGACGGATTTGATCCAACATTTAATGGAGATCTAAGTTTAAACCCTAAATATTTGTACCAAATTTTACGCATCTAGCTTTTTACGTTTTATAACTATCGGTTTCATTGACGCTCGGAAGCGAAACAGACTTTCTTTGAATGGATTTTGTTTAGAATGTTATAGAAATTTACAAATTTGGTGTAAAGATCACTTATTAAATTTCATCCGCATATCTCATAAAGCATTTTTGAGTTATCAATTTCTAAAATCAGTTTCTCAGACTTAGAGAAGACTGAAACATATAGAATTCAAAATCTCAAGCTGGATTATAATACTTTATTTGTATATTTCATATACGAAAAAAATAAAAGATAGAAGAATTTATGAAATGAAAAGTTCCGCAAAAATTCCGTTCATTTCCCCCCTTTTCATCTGGAAATATTATAGAATATAATCAAAAATACTCACTTGTTCTTATCAAGAATAAAATGTTCCTAATATATAGTAGCAATTTCCTACTGAGTTTATGCAACGAAAGGTTTTGCACTGAATATTGCAAAATCAATAACTGAGAGCTGCAGCTGTCAGAATATTCCAAAAGACTTTTATCATTTCAATGCGGGAGTTGATTGACGTCAACTCTTTATGAAGTGCAGTTCACTTAGATTAAACTAACTTGTTCTTCTTATGTCACTTGAATGAGTATCTCTAATTATAATAAAGATCATTGTGTGCGTGTGTGGTGTTGACTCTCTGCAGTCCTACCAATTCAACCAAGAATTACCAAACATGGCATATATATACTTTGAATAATGGAAATCTGCTGAGGCGAGTTTTCTTTTTTATTTAATTAAAAAGAATACACAATTTTGTCGTTTTTCTGCAATAACTTCTGAAAATATAAAAAGTACAAAACATATTTTTTAGATTATTTTAAAATTAAAAAATTTATCTATTCATTGATCCGCATTGTTTTGTTCATAATTTTCTTCTATTTTTAAACAATTAAAAAAATATTTTTAATTGTTTAAAATATTATACAAAATATTTTAAAAAATATATTTTAATCGACTTTTAATTGCACTTTGATTGAGAGGTTATAATAACAAGGACTGATTAGTAAAGAGAGTCTCATAACTTCTACCAATGGCCAATAGCTTAATCGGGAACTTAGTTAATTTGGCATAAAGTCTATAACATAGTTGGAACATAGGTTCAAATTACGAATCTGTGTTCAAAAACATACAAATTAACAGTTTTAATACCGTAGAAGCAGAGTTATTAAGTTAATTTTAAAAAATTGATATTAAAATGAATTGCAACATTGCAAGTAAATAAAATGCATATTATTTATTTCGTTTTTCTTGAAAAACTCTTCGTTTAATTTCTTTCAATTGTTATTTTGCTTTTTGTTTATTTTTACATCACCAATTAATAAAGAGTAATCTGTAAAAGCGATGCATTAATTAAGTTAAAGAGTTGATAACTATTCTGACACATTGATTTTATCCTTAAAAACATAAAAAACTGTATTGTGCACATTGACATATTCAAAAAATCACACATTCCTCGATAATATTTTAAAATCAGTTTATTTAGCCCAGCGCTTAACTACTGAAACGTGAAGAATAACATTTCAAAAATCTCTAATCTCTAATAATAACAATAAAATATGCGTGTGTGTCTATGTTTATTGATGTTCAATCTTTCTTTCTACAGCTATCAGACAAGTCAAATATATACCTTGGAAGGTAGAAATAGCGTACCATGGAGTGATTTTTTGAAAATTTTATAAGAATTTTAATTATTTAAAAATCAAATTGAATTTCGCCGTTTTTCCGCAATAACTTCCAAAAACATTATTATACAAAAATGGTTTTGGGAATATTTCAAAATACAATTTTTTTTTTCTTTTTAATAATAGCAATTTAGTAATGATGCATTTTTTTCTCGGTATTCGACAATTAAAAATATTATTTTTTTTCCTAATTTCCGAAAACACAACATAGTTACCTGAAACGTTTTCATTCTTTCATAAAATATTTAATCGCGTTAATTTTCTTTTCTTCGTGAAAGCTAAAGAAGAATGATCCCATTTAATATCTGTATAATTTACAAGACTAATGAAAAAGTGATGTGAAAGTATTACGAAAGTTTGTTGAGCCAGGCATTTACGTTTAAATAACGCTATGATGTCACGAGACTATTAGAAATATTGACGCATACAATCAAGGGAATATATATATAAGGCAATTGAAATAATACGGTTTTAATGTCTGATGGAATAATGTACTTGAAATTTGATGGAATAATGTACTTGAAATTT
>JAPMOR010046909.1:81429-104524 GCA_026543865.1 Argiope aurantia | reverse complement strand
AAAAAAAAAAAAAAAAAAAAAAAAAAAAAAAAAAAAAAAAAACTCTTGAGCAAAGCTTAGTTTTCCAGATATTACTAAAAATTAATAAAGTTAAAGATCGGAATGTATTACGTACTGATTTGTTAACTGCTATATTCATACTCAGAACAACTCTCCTTTAACATAGTTATGCAGATCAACTGAAGATCTTGAAAAAAAAATATTTCTTCTTCGTGATTTCCTTTCATAGCTTCCTTAGACCGCGGTGGCCTGGTGGTAAGGTCTCGGCTTCGGAACCGGACGGTTTTAGGTTCGTGACCCGCTTCCACCGAAGAACCGTCGTGTAAGGGGGTCTGTTGCACGTTAAATCCGTCATGATCAAACGTCCTCCCGCTGGTGTGGTATGGAGAGGGGGGGTGCCAGCTCAGGTGTCGTCCTCGTCATCTGACCGTGGTTCAAAATTACGAGGTCAGTCCCAAAATAGCCCTAGTGTTGCTTCAAACGGGACGTTAATGTAACCAAACCAAACCAAACTAAATTCACAACTTCCTTTCATTGATTTATTGGTTTACTGAATATATCGTCTTTCATTCCTTCGCTAATTTTTAACAACATAACTGAGATTCAGTTTTATTCATGTTTCATATTTTTGAAAATGTATATTTTTCGGAAGAAAGTCCAAAATCAAAGCGCATTCGTTGGCTTTCGTCCTATGGAAAGTGACATCAAATAATTCTCCAATGACTACGTTTTTTGTGGAGGTAGTCAAGAGATAGACAAGAGAAATGCTATGAAGTATTGTTATTATTCCCTGAATCTTAGGACATCTTTTGTGAATGGACTGTTATGAGAACAATAAAGGGCTCGCTACTTCTCAGGGCTGATGTTCAAGCAAATATCCTTGCAGTGGCACTGCAGTTTAAGTACATCATCAGAAGAATTCAAAACATAACAAAGCTGGATAGATAGTGTCCAGATTTATTTTTTGGGGAAAAATAAGATATTCTCTAAAAATATAACTGTAATAAGACTTTTTCAGAAAAAAAAAATTAATTTTATTTTTGAAAGAAACAAGGTATGGTTAATTATTTAAACGTAAAGGCATTTAATATTGAAAATGCTATCTCATTTGTGTTAATATCGTATTATGTTGTATGTTCTCATTAAGCTGTAGGCTGTCTTTTGATTCATCTCCTTCTCAGGAAATGAAAAGAGATAGAAATCTAAATAATCTACTTTTAATCTGGTTCTTTTCGGAATTTTCATTCACATTAATAACTAAATTTTATCGATTATATTCTTGAAAATTGCTTCTGATGTTGAGGTTCATAATTGTAACTGTAGTTGCTGTTTTTCTAAAGAACCTAAAGTAGAATGTGTTATATTGCTATCACAAGTGAACTGTTTCGACATGCTAAAATCGTACAAAATCATCCTTATAATCAGATTTCCTCGACGGTTAATACGGGTAAAATAGTGAAATCAAAATTGTACCTACTATTTTATTATTACTTAGACAATTCAGAAGCTTCTATTTTGGTTCTTCTCATAAGGATCTCAATTCCATGAACATTCTAGGATGGTAGAAAAAGGGGAAGTAAACCCTCGAAGTTCGGGTAAAGTCCGCAAGCGGAAGTACTTCCTGCTCTTGGAACCGAGCTTGTTTTGATGTGTATACCGTTTTCTCGTTTCATAGTATAATGAGTAAAACTGAATATGCATTTTTAACCCCTTTATTCCGAACAAATGACAACAAAATGTTATATAAATTAAAACATTTTTCAACAAGAATGGCATTCCAGATTTCTTTGATCTAAATTTTGAGTTTTTGAATTAGAGCTTCCCCCCCCCACACACACACACATTTTCCTAGATTATAAAAGTTATTACAAAAGAATAATTGAATATGAGATTATATAATTTATATCGTAGAATAGTCATGTGCTTAATTTTTTTTTACTTCAACAGATAGTGCAACTAATGCAGAAATGAAAATTTCATATTAGATTGCTCTCTAAATGTCGTGAAAGAAAGAAAGAGTTCGATGTGTTCTTCGGTTCCATGAATTCAAACCGGCCATGACTGCTCATTGCCAAATTGAGGTAGCATAAAAACAATCGTTTACTTGGCCATTTGAAGATTCTGATACATAATTATGATGACAACTGATATGATCGCAACAGCAAAAATATTGGACCAGATGGCGAGAATTTGTAAAACGCCTTAATATTCTTCGAGCTAATAAGGGTGCCCACATTAAAATTTATTAGCGTAAGTGGTTTTACTAAAAAAATTTATAAAGATCTTTACAATATATCGGAACAACCGTATGTCAATTTATAATATTTTTCACAGTAATTTTTTGTAATCAAAGAAAGAGTTTGTCACCACCCCGCAATTTTTAACGATAAAACTATACATCGGTCTATAGATCTTAGCGTTTTTGAGTTATCAGTTCATACGGAATATACAAGATAGCTAGATAGGCTTCCCTCTATTGAATTTCGTGTAAAATATAAAAGATATCTGTAAATTTGGTACAACCCTTCTTTCCACATCATTGCATTTTTAAATTATCATGTTGACAGACAGATAGACGGTCATAAAATATGTTTTTTTTTAACTCAAGGAGGTTTTGAACATATTATTCGTCAACATCTTGGGACCAAATTTTCTAAAAAGTATATATTTAAGAAAATGAAAAAAAAAAAAAAGCAAATGGCATAAAAAGGTGCAAAGATGACCTTCAGAAAAAAGAAATAAGTGACTAGCTTCTAGATCAAAATTAAATCTTCTCTTGCAATAATTTAATGATAATCATGATACATATTAATTTCGAATTGATTGTAGTATGAAAATACAATAAACTCTGACAAGGAAGACAGTTATTAAGGGAAAAGCTAAAAGTGTTTTTTTTTGTCGTTTAGTTCTTAATATTCTTAAACGCTTATATTTAAATTTGGACATTTTTAATATGGCTTTATTTATTTTCTCTACAATGTTTAATATCGAATATTTTAATCGCAATTATTTAGTATGGACTCGAGATTTTGACGGATTTCCATGTATCAGAACCTCTTTGAGATCGAAAATTACTTTTTGTTTTAGAATTATGTGTATCTTTGTATACGATAATTCAAAAATGCTTTGAACTAGACAAATGAATTTTGGTATGTGGGTTTTTCTTCATATTTGTAGATTTCTTTCAAATTTTGAACGAATATAAGTTAACACGATGACTATAAAGTGAAGAGAGTTGGATGGAAAGAATTGGTAGACAAATTTAACATCTAAAGTGTAAATATGTTTCAAATTTAGAAACCAAATAAAATTAGGCGTTGAGTATTTGTCGGTTTGTATTTTGATAACCATGTGGACGCGATAAGTTAAAGAGTAGTGACTTACATATATAAAATTTCATATGTGATTTTGTGAATACAATTGTAGTTCTACGTCAAATTTCGGTTGCAATAGCTTGGAAAAAAGTTGTCCAAATTACACATTTTATTTTCTGATACTTGGGTACTAACTCTGTCTCGGGGAGATCGCATACTAATAGGATCCTTTGTAACTATTACTCACAAATGGCATATCATTAATAATACAGAAATACAATGGTTAAACAGTATACGAGGAAGTTCTGGAAGACTCTCCTGCTGTTTCTTATGGTTGAAGTTGCATTTTGTCTATTAAATGATATGTAACAACGAAACCAATGTTATTTTTACACAAATATCTTTCGTTAAAATTTAGATTGCGGACCTGAAATGAATAATGAATAAAAGTGAAAAGAAATGTAAATTAATCACTATGTTCAGCTTTTACTATTTTTATTTACTTCGTGTGTGATAATTTTTCTCCTAAAATAACAGTAAAAAATTAAATAATTAAAGGAGATTCGGGTCTCTATATAAGAACCCTTGTAACATAATAACGTCTTAGACTTGATTCATCAATCATTATTTTATTTTTAAAATCCACTCTTCATTATATTGTGGCAATAACGTACACTCACAGAAAAAGGCATTTGATGTAATATTTTATTACAGACACTTTTACAATGAAAAGTATTGTAATAAAATGTACTCAAAAACATTTAAGAAAATTTATTAAAATTCTTTAAACTAATTGAACAGGAATAAAAGTGATATGATTAGAAAGCTTATTTTTTGTCAAATATTAAAGTAGTGTAAAAACAGGTTTTGTACAATGATATGCTCCAATGTCATAGAGGAAAAGCATTAAAATTTTGATTGGTTCTTAATTAAATATCTCATCAAAATTCCTATCTTTTATTTATGAGTAAGCACTAGTACACAAGGAGGGACAACTTGCCGCATTTCGTAGCTCTAAATGCCTGTTACAATGCATGACGTAAATTACAGAGAGTGTGCCATCTAATAAACATTATCATGTTAAAATAAATTTAAGACAATTAAATTAATTTAAATAATACTCCGTTTTATGCAAACAGAAAATTAATTTTTGCACTATATAGAGTAAATAAAATATATTCTGATTTGTGCTCCATTATACAAATGGCCTTCCATGATTGAAGAACTGGATACAATAAATATAATCGTTTGTATTTACCCAAAATTATGCTTGAATTTAAAGATTTTAAAATTTACACTGGTTTTGTAAAATAATGTCAGAAGTTTACATAATTACTTTAGATAAGTTAAATTTTGCTATATTGAGTTTACATTCGATAACTGTTTTCTGTTTTTACATGAAAAAATATCAAAGACAAAAGCATTTTCTCAGCAATTTTTTTAAATAACTACTTAAAAAATTTATAAGCTGTCATTCTGAATTAAAACATTTTATTAAATTGGAAAAATTCTTAAATTTTATACACAGAAAAATTTATGCAACGAAAAAATGTACAAAAATGCAAAAATATTGATAAGAGAACATTCTAAAATATCTCTCAAATTCCAGATATATGATACAGTTTAAACAGAGAAAACAAGTATTCCAAATAAATAATATAAAAAGTAAGTATTAGCAAGTATATGCAATATGACGGACATCGAATATTTTAGCAAAAGAATAGAATAACAGAATAGGTATAAATTTAATTTGTCAGCAAAGTCGTATTCGAAAGAATCAAGATAAATCAGAAAAATAATTTTGGATTCAAAGAAAATATAATTAGTTTGTGAGTAAGGGAGTAAAGGTTAAATACATGATTATGAGGATATAGAATAGAATGCGCACAAAATTGGAAGATATTTTTTGGCAAAACTATAAAAGATGGTAAAGTAAATTAAATAATTTTTAATCGGGTAGAATAAATACTAATAAGTGGAATATTTAGATGGAAATGTCGATTTTTCGCTCAAGATATGAAATAAAAATTACTGATCTATTGTTCATTGCCGTAATCAAATCTGACTTGTTGATTTCTTTTTTATGATGCTCACGATCTTCGGACTAAAAGCAAAATGCCAATAGATTAATTTAAGTTGAAAATATGTGAAACAGAATTGGTGTTTGAAGAATATTCTGAACATTGTGGGACTTTTGTATAAGGGATGCTATCTGAGCAATCTTCTGTAAAAGATGTTCATAAAAAGGCTTGTTTAAATTCTTTTATCTGTTGCAAATTTCTCTTTATTAATTTCTTTAGAAACCAGCTAGTAATTCTAATGCGGCATTTTTATTCACATATTGTGGGAAGGAAGATATTTATTTTGGTTCCATCGATTCCTTTTTCCAAAATTTCACAGATATTTTTGAATTCTATGAAAATGTGTTCTTTTTTCATTCTGAATTTTCTTTATGGTAGGTCCCAGAACTCCATTAAATTCCAAAATAACAAAAGAAACATGTTAACAAATTAAGATGATAGTATTATATATATATATATATATTTCCTTGATATCAGTTTTCCATCAAGGCACATTTATGTTATTTGGTAGCGATGAATATGAAATCCTTTCTTGAACAGCAGCTATTGGAAAAAACTAATGGCTAAACTATGCAAGAAATTGTAATGACAGTCATGATGTAAATGTCGCTAATGCTTCTTATAGCTACTACATTGGGATGTAAATTTTATTTTTGAATATTTCTCATGATCAGCTTGGTTTCTTTTCTGTTCCGTTCTCCAGCGTCTTGAAGTTATTTTTCACTATGCATGCGCTGTCGTTGTCTTGCACCTGTTTGCTGTAGTAGTACCTCACCACTATAGGTTCCAAAAGCCAAAGCCCACCCGATAAAACGGATATACCTCCAGTCAAATAGAACATTCCGTCGTAGGATCCGACCTTATCTCTGAAATGGCCTATGGAGTTAAAAAGCATGTCTCATGAAATCATCATAATTAATACTTTTAGATTGCAAAAATTTATAATTTTCAAAGGAGATGAGAAAATAGTTACCAAGAAGATAAGTTGAAGCATGATAGTAACAAAAATTTGCTCCGTCAGACAAATGTAGAGTCTATTTTGTTAAATATTTTAAACAATATGCCTAGAAAATTCTAGCAAGAACTAGTCTTATACAAAGTAATAATTATTTTTTCCCTCAAAAAAAAAAAAAAAAAGGAAGAAATGTTTTTATTTCAAAAAAAAAATGTAGTTAAAAAAGTAAAGAAAAGAAGAAATTACAAATAAAAGCTATGTTTATTTTTAACGTATAGAGAGACAAACGAATTTTATGCTTCTATTTCTATTTTTTCTAATAGAATGCATCTATTCCAATTTATTTTTTCTGGATTTTATGCTTCTAAAAAAATGAATTGGAATGACATGCATTTTGATCAAAGTTTTACTGTCCAACTCATACAAATAGTTAGAGTTGAGGGCTTACCTCACGAACTCAAATAAATAAATATAATAAGTAAAAATATTTAAAAAGTTAATATATTGCTTAAATAGCAAAAATAAAATATACAATTATATAATAATGAATGTCATTTTAATATATATACCCAATATCAATATCCCAATATCATGTATACCAATATCGATACCCCAGTGTCATATATACTTAATATCATATACAATACAATCGATGATTCTAATGACATAGATGCAAGCAAAATACGAAGTAATTCTAATTTTTTGCAATAACTATTATTGTAAGTTTATATATTCAGAAAATACAATAAATTGGAGCACTGGACTGCCAATGGTAATAATATGATCGCTAAGAACCATGCGAAACGTTTAGATGCATGTTCAGTTTATATAGAAAAATTCCTCAAAAGGAGGCGAGGTTTTTCATTGGTTATGGAAAATGAAACAATGCCGTTCTAATGCTGCCAAGACAGCCACTAACCTACTTACTCACACGATCGCTTCACATTCTACATGTACCCCTAATGGGGTTTTTATGTCATAAGATTAAGTCTAACGTATTATTTTGAAGTGTCAGACACATATACAAAAAACATAAAACCTTTTCTTACCGATCATGGGTGGAATGGCAAAGGAAACGATTCCAGATAAGAAACCCACACAGGCCATAGCCACAGACTGCGAGCTGTAGTCCACGTACTGCAGCACGAGGACGGGGAATAGGACAAGAATCGCACCAGCCGTCATGCCGTAAAGAATCAGCAAGACCATGAAAGAGGTCAGAGTCATGGCAAATGGAAAGAGGGCGATGAAAATGCCTTCCAGGACTAGGACCAAGGTCATGAAGGCAGGAATCGTCATTAGTTTTTTGTCAGTCACCCATCCGAAGCACAGTCGCCCTGCAAGAAAGAGAACAAGGAATGACATAATCAGTATGGAATTGTCAATTTCTCTATTTTTATATATGTGTGTGAAAATCAGTATTTTTTTTCTTTCCATAGACATTTCCGATTCATTTTTGGATGCTTCAACGATGACATAATTTTCAAATTATTCTCATGTTGGTCTCCTATCAATGTAAGAGCATACCGTAATTTGCGATTCAAACAAAAAGGCTGTGACAATTCTTTGTAATGAATGTGGACATTTTTTCATGGAATTTCATTTCAATCACGAACTGATATATAGAGCATTTTTAATTAGGTACCTCTTCAAATATATTGATCCAATACACATTGAGCAATTTATCTTTTGACACAAAATACGATAATCTTCATTTGTTGCAGAAAATGACATATTAGCTAAGTCACAGAAATTGACTAAGTTGTTTGTAATACTTTAAATAATCCTGAATAATGTATTGATGCTTTGTTTATTAGTGTTACTTTTATCTGATTTAGTGCTGATAATACGTAGAAAAGCTTTTTCCGATTTACCTTTTCTCTGGATATCAGGGAAAAAAATATAATCATATGAATCTCCAATTCTTCATAAGAAATTCGACATTTACATACGCATTCGACATTAAGTCCAGTTTGGTTTAGTTTAGTTATATTAAGGTCTCGTTTTAAAACAACACTAGGGATGTTTTGGGATGGACCTTGTAATTTTGGACCATATGACGTGGAGGACTCCTGAGCTGGAAGCCCCTTTCCAAACTTCCACACCACACCAGCGGGAGGGCGTTTGGCCTCGACAGATTTTAACATTCACCAGACCCGCTTACACGACGGTCCTTCGGTGGAAGCAGATCTCGAATCCGAACCCTCCTGGTTCCGAAACCAAAATCTTTCTACCAGGCCGCCGTGGCCCATTGCAACATTAAGCCAAAGAATTTACACAAGACACTTACCAGCCAGATCCCCAATAGCCATGGCATTGATCAGATATTTTCCATTGGATTCCGGAATTCCCTTGTCTATGCTGTAATCGACGATGACAGTGAGGATGGGGATGAAAATGAGGATGTAAGTAGACATGCAGAAACTGATGAGCACATATACAGGATTGGTGTAGAGTTCCGCTATGCTCTTAATGCTTTGCGAAATGGATTGAGTACTCTGATTTTTTGCTCTTATCTTCGTATTGGCCGCTTCCAACACAGGTTTCTCGCTGTTCGTCTTGTTGTTGGTTTTCTCATCAACTTGGCTGGAAATGGAATAAACTCCAGAGCTAGAGTTAGAAGAATCGCTGCTTTCTTTCTGAAATGGAAAGTTCTATTTTTTTTGAAACTTGCAGAGACGAATGGAAAAATGACACATAAATCGCTATAAAAGCTGTCCGGCTGTATCTTTGTATCTACTATAAGCACATTATGCTTAAAGTTGAACAATTTGCTTAGTTTAGCCTATCATTAAAAAAATTTAAACTATTATTTTATTTCCCTCGTATGTTCCAAATGCCACCGAGATTCGGTATTCTTGCGACTATTTGGTTTTTCTTTATGTTTATATATATATATAAATTATCGAATTTTTAATAAGCTAATCTGGTTATTGCAAATTTGTTAAACCAAATTTATCTGCAATTAATAAATATTTTGTTTGAAGATAGTGTTAACATATTATTAGGTAAAGCTGAAAACAATACTCTACTTTTAAAATTTCACAACTATCATAAAAATTAAAGAAATATCTTTTTTGCATATCTTTAATACTAATTATGCTTTTCTTACTTTATATCATTTTATGCGCCCGCTGGTAGGCGATTAATTAAAAAAAATCTTTAATCGTAATCTGATGTGCCGATTGTCTGTGAATGTTAAATACAGCATTATGAACCCAAATACGTTCATTTTTTTTACTAGTGATTTGACAAATAAAATTTCAATCTTTTCCAGTGGAGATCACTATGTCTTTCAAGAGGGAGAAAACAATTTCTTCATATTTTTCGTCGTCACTTAAATTTGAGCTCAAACAATTTGTCTTTTGTGAATTAATCTAATATGTACAATTTAAAATTAATGAAAAATTTTTTCTTATCAGAAAGAATAAAAATATGAAAATAAAAAACAAAAAATTCTTCGAATATTAGAAAGGGGGAAAGCGTGGGAAATTACTGCAGAATATGTTGAGAAGAAGCACCCTAATAAGTCAGTAGCTAAAGCACTACAAAATTGTTAACGATAACACTGCATCCCAATGTCGCCAAATTTTGAAGTGTAGTCAGATATTTTTAGACAATTACAACCTTCCGATTTGTAAGAAAGTCGATCACAGAAATTAAAAGCGTAAAGAAGAAACATTTATTCATTCGATTTATAACTTCATAAAAATAGATGTCAAAAAGGACCATGAAAATTATTTTGTGTTTTTTTATGACAGCGCCAGAATGAAATAAATCATGTCGTTCTTGTTATAAAAATGGATAGTAACTCCGATCATGATTAATATTTGGTGTTTCTTAGTTAACAATACCAAAAATCTGATCCCACAAAAGAAATGCCTCCTCTTAAGAGAAGGTTTGCTTGCTAAATAACGATAATAATTAAAAATGTTTTTATCGTATCATTTTAATTCTAAGATTTATGGAACAAATATTGGATATCCTCTTTTATAAAACTGTTCAGCTTTTAAGGTTTCTTGAGTTTTATTTTATAAGTTTAAAATTGTAAAATTTCGATCATTGTATAGAAAAAAAGGATTCAGATATTGGTTTATGATATGCGCAATGATAAAATTTAATTAAAACTTACTAAAAATATGTACTTATAAAATTTAGGAACTTAGCCATCGATTTTTAAGTTACTTTCAATTACTAGAAATCACCATTCGCATTTTCAAATAATTCAATCCATCATAAAATTTTCCTTCACCTGCGGTACTGTTGTCTCCTGTGGATAATGACACTTCTTTCGATAGCCGGTGCAGACAACATTCTCGTCAGTGTCTGCCCTGTTCCTGACCAACCCCACGACAGGTCCGAACACCCCACTTTGCCTTTGCTTGTTGAAATTCTTGCAAGAGACCTTGCACACATCGATGCTTTCAATGGGGCAGTTGCTGAGGGAAGTTGTTCTGGCCAGCTCCCTCTCCGCCTTTTCCTCGGATTCATCCTCCTCTAGCTTTGCAGCTGAATCGTCCACAGAAACAACCGTATCAGAAGAGGCACTCGCAGCATTCTTTAAGGCCCCTGAAAAAGTTTTTCATTTTTGCAAATGTTACTCGCCATTCTCTATTAATAATAAAAGGATGCATGTGTGTGTGTTGGCGCTCTACAGGCCAGATCATTTGACTTAAAACAACAAAATTTGACACTTGCATACTTTTCAGGATATAAATGTGAATTTTGGAGCATTATATAATTTTGTTTAATAAAAAATTAAGCGAAATTTTGACGTTTTCCTCAATAGCACCATAATTTATAATGACTCAAAAATTATTTTTGCATTTTCTTATAGTTATAAATAATTATCTTTTCATTTCCATGAATTTTTTTTTGTTTATATAAATTTTCCTACTTTTAATCCATTTTTGGAACATATTTTAAGTGTATTTTACAAGCATATATTTCATTGCTAAAGCAAAATTGAAATAATTTTCATTATAGCTATTAATATTTCATTCTATCTTTTCCTCCTTGTTGATGATCAAAATATGAAGGGTTGGATTATTTTTCCATACTTAATAGGGTTTTGTTTAAAGTAAAGCTTTTAATAAAATGTTTGAAATTTTATGCTATTTACAACTAATGCTTAACTTCAAAGTCAAAGAATGAGGAGAGGTTTTTTATGTGCGCCCATTTTGAAATACTGCTGTTCTTTCTTGTGATAGAATTAGATGTATAAAGATGTCGACAGAAAATTAGAAAATGTGTAGCCTTATAAATAGAATGGTTGAAGGTTTATAAAATAGCACGAGTTATATAATCAATTTTTAAAATTTAAAAATACTCTGCTAAGGTAGCAATTATGACATAGTTACACAAAATATTTAGTTGACATTTTTAGCAACCATTAAGCCTGATGAATGAAATACTCCCCAAATTCCCTGATTTGTTATGAAGTAGTTTTGATTAACTAGTCAAACCAAGAATAATCCACTTGATCTGGCATAGCCAGCCAAGGGCTGTTCATAAAGAAGAAATGTTGATTATTCCATTAATTAAAGCCAGTTTGGGTCAGAATGGTGTAACCAAGACAGAAATCTATCTGAACTTCAATAAATTGCCTTCCTGAAGGAATTCCTGACTCACACTTGTGTCGTAATTGGAAATCAAGAAAAACTTCTACTACTTATCAGTCCGCATTTAGTAATTTCAGATAAAGTGTATATGGATCTGTCGATTTTTTTAAAAAATATAACTAGTATAAAAAACCTGAATTCATTTCTATCATTTCCATCCAATCTTCATTGTTCCTATTTGCATTCATTTGATAAACATAGAATTTTAACTTTATTCGCAAATTCTAAATCACCCCTGTATATCGGTTTCTCTTTATACCGCCTTCTTAAAATCTTCTCTTTCATACTGGCAAATCATCTCTTTTTTATACTTATTGCTATGGATATTGCAATGCCAATCACACCAATCAACAATACAATTAGTATAAACAAGCGACATCAAAATTTAATTTCTTATGTGACATTGACACATTCTTCATATAAGTTAGTTTCATACAAACTGAAGTATACGCTTTTAATAATCCAAACTATTTAATTAGGAAATCGCGTAAATAAACAGTTCATTGTATAATTTTCAAAGGAATTTTTATTAAGAAAATTTATCGAGAAAGAAAATGAGACTTTCATACTTACACAATCGTGCGTACGCTTCTGGATATTTGACCCACTGGGGTACACTGAGCAGCAGAGCGGGAGGCAGGACATGCATGACGATGCCCCCTAATATGAGGAATCCTCCCGAAAGTGCGTACTTGTCCAGAATAGCTTCGATCATGATTGGAAAGACCAAGCTACCTACACACGCTCCAGACAGGGCGATTCCAGAAGCCGTGGCCCTATACTTCTGGAAATATTGATTGACCACAACTTGAAACAAAGTGTTGGCGAATGCGAAACCCATACCTTAAGATGAATAAATTGAAAATAAGTAAAACATTTTTATGTTTTTCAGATGTAAAATAATTAAAATAAATTCATATAAAGTTGTCCATAATACAAGAATTAGGTAAAAAATATAACCTTCCAGTGAAAATAATCATCAATATAATTAGGTTTAAAGTAGTTGCTCAGTAGCATGGATGTAAAATGGAAAAACTTTGAATTTTTTTTTCTCCTTTTATTTCCTATAAAATTTAATTCATTGCAAATTTTAGGACAAAAATTTAAAACTCATGAAGTATGGACTGTTGTTAACGCTGTATAATTATCTCTTCTATCTACCCTTATTAACGAACCTGTTTCCTAAATCTAATGTGTCTTTGATTGACTAATGATAACGAAAATATTTTCGACCGCATTTTATCTTCGAGTAATGATTAAGTTTATAGATTGTTATTTTCAAAATCGACGCTTTTTACTAATTATTTCATACAATTTGAAGCAATTAATATTTTTCATTTAATGAAGCACAAAATCTAATGAAAGCACTGAAATGCCAGTGTTCCAAAAATTAAATGCCAGAATTTCCATATATGGTTATAATTCTATCTAACCAAAGAATTACAAAATATTTATTTACGGGTTTAATACTTCAAATTTAGCAAATTTTTTTAAAAAATTTATAAATGCTTTGATTTAATAAAATTTTAAATAAAAGTTTAATTTGTTTTTTTATTGTTCCATGTCTCTTCCAATTATTTTATTCTTTATTATTTTAGAAAAAAAAGTCATTGTAGCTATGTATGTGTGTTTACATATTCCACATCTCCTCCTAAACAAAGGCGCCTTATTCAACCTAATTTTAATCACTTATTTATAAGACATGAAGAAAAAAGTTGTCAACTTTTCAAAGCATAAAAATTAATTGATTATTCAGTTACGTTCAAATTAACTTGAATTTCGTCTTTTTTTTTTTTTTTTTTTTTTTTTTACTTTAGTCGTTACTACTGTTTTTAAAATTTTTCTTTTGCTTTAATATTTATTTAGATAAAGCTCAAGTTAGTTTTAAAGCATTGATTTAAACATACTTAAAACTAGACTTCAGGGAATCGCTCAACTATAGACAACTTTTTTTTATTAGCTATCTGTGGTTTTTAAAAATCGTTTGGTCCAAGTGATATTCTTATTTTAATTTAATTCAACGATGAAACAAAAACAAACGATGAAACTTTTAAACAATACAATTATTTTGTTTATTTTATATAAAGCTAATTTTTACGTTAAAAAATATTATACTAAGAAGGATTTTAATTCTATGCAACATCTAGTTTACCTAGGTTATAAAAGAAAATAACTCGCCTAAGGTTCAACTATTTTCTATTACTTTACGATATTTATTATGCTGTATACTTCTAAATGAGAGCTCGTTGAATCTTACCGTGTATTCCGCCCCAGCAGACAGCCAGCCAGCTGATATTAGGGGCTACGCTACAGAGGGCGGCTCCTGCTGCAGCCATCAAACCACCAAAGAAAGTCACCGTCCGAATGCCGAACCGAGTTCCGATAATTCCCACCAAGGGACCTGTAAGGAAAAGAATATGAATAAGAGTTTAGGCAGTTATCACTTAGAGAATATTTCTGAGAAATTGCAACATCTGAGTCATTGTTTCTTTTTCTTTACAGACGATACAAATTTTGCACTAGATGGACTTTTTTCTTTGCTTATTACCAGGCATACGATAAACCATTACAGTATTAAGGGCTACGCTGCGATTTACTCCTAGAATTAGGTAGTATTTTGATATAATTGCAGAAAGTTATTCCTTTGTCTTAAAAGTATATGGGATTTAAAGAACGAAATATTTCTTATATTTAAACAAATGAAGAGCTAATCTTCCAAGATTATTTGTGTTTTATAAAATTCGAAGAACTCAACGTAAGGGTTTATTAAAAATTAATTAATGAAATGTCAACTATCTAGGAATTAAATATGCGGTGCCTTTGTTATTTTTAAATGATAACTTGATTGTAGAAAAAAAATGACTGATATCAATAATATTAGCTGCAGATATATTGGAATGCATAATTTTTCCTGTTACATATATGACATTTCAAAATAACCATTGACAGTGCTCACCCCGAATTTTTTCCGCATAATCCCTAATAAAAATACTATTCCCATCCTATATGAAAATTTTGGTCCATAAATGAGACAGTGAACGCCACGAGTGTTCAAATTTTTATTTTCAGATTTCCTCGTAAGAGCACTTTGTGCTTCATAGTACAGTAAAGAAGATCGAATATGTATTTGAGATGCTTTATTTTTAACTACTGAAACCAACTATAATTTTAACAACTACTACTTAATTTAACTACTTAACAACTAAAATTTTAACAACGAAATCACATGCCCACATTTCGTTTTTTCTTATGTTCTTGAGTTATCGCATTGAATTATTACGTGCATAAGAATGTACAAACTAACTGATGATTAGCCTTTCATCGGATTTTATTCAAAACTACAACGCATCCCGTAATGACTTCGCTTACCAACTCCAAGAATCACGCTGTTATTCTTTTTTATCCCAACTTGCTTTACTCACTCGCCATATGTTTATGAATTTCTACTAATAATAAGAAATTATGAATATATTTATTATTAAAAGTGGATTTAAATTATTTCAAATCGCATGAACTGTTAACATTAATTTTTCGTCTACTACTAAAAACTAAATTTTCAATTTTTAAAATTAAAATTTTCTGGTAACTGAAAGATATATATATGCAAATGTTATCTAAGAAAAAAGTTTTATAGTTTTAAAAGGAAAATTGAACTTACATCTTTTTCCTTTGCTTTGATAAGACATGTTTCATCAAAATTCGGCGGCATTATGTCAATAATATTGAAATAATCGCCGAAGACAAAAATGTTAAATTTATTTCAATTGAATCACTCAATTTCATTTCATTTATTTATTTAATCTTTGTTTTATTATTGTTAAAAGCATTCTATTTTATGATTTGAAGCATTCTATTTTATGATAATGAAATTAATTTAAATTCATGAACTTTTTTATAGATTCAAACAAATGAAAATCCGAAGGTGCCAAGTTCAGGCTGTATGGTTAACGACTCAAAATTTTAAAAGCGAATCCTCGTCGTTTTGGAAGAATGGGGGAAGGGGGGGGGACTGAAAGGATAACTACACCTTCTGATTTTTATCTATTGTGACATATGAAGAAGTTCTTCGGCGATCACAAATTTGACTGACGATTATTTTAAATGGCGTTCTATGATCCCTGGATTTCCATCACTTGATAAATGCCTCAGCATAAATGGTAAATTTGTCGAAAATATATAAATTGGAAATATTTTAATTTATGTTTTATGTTGTCATTCATTGCATTTTTTTATAACTGTGTTCAAAATTATATACATTATTTATTGATACCCACTTGTATTTTCAGAAGACATAGATGGAAAACACCAAACACAAAATTAATCCTTAATTAATGTATTTTAATTGATTTATGAAATCTGAAAGGTTCACATTGTCACTGTTATCCTGAAGGAAACTTGTTTGGATTTCATCAAAATCGAACAAAAATTATAGATTTATATAAAGGTCATGCAAGCAAGCATTTATATTTACATATCGTATACAGATAATCATTAACTCTCTAACTGCGTAATTCTTTAAAATCACTATTTACATGCAATGTTTGGAAATAAGTTCAAATATTTTTCAAAGAAAGTGAACTGATACTGTTAAGAATTCAGTTAACCACGTGATCTTCCTGGGTAGAGCTAGCTGCCAATCATGTATCACTTGGTCTCCTTGTTGTTTAGTATATATTTTTTTTTCCAGTAGAAGCGAACTTGACTCGTGTACTAGGGGGAGTGTGATCTCGGCTCTCTCTCTCCCGAGAAATTTTGTATGTAGTTCTCTAGACTTACTACACTATGGCGTACTCATGTGCCTTTTGTTGTTGATGTTACCAATAAATCCCATAAAAGACAACATGTGTCATCAAGTCATTTCACCCAGACCACAATCTTCACTATCGAATAAATGATTGTGTAATCATGAAATGCAGCGATAATTTATTTACAGATACTATATGTTACACGAAAATAATTTAATATAATAAAAATCTGTACTCCTAAAAATAAACACTCTTAACTGCGAAAAACGTGGAACGCAACAGGAAATGGATTGATTGCCAACCTGCCGAAATCACGGGATGCGCAACTGGAAGGTTAAAAGTCGGCGTGAGTATGTGAGGAGGGGGGGGGGCTTCCCAAAACTTTCTATCGTACTTTTTAGCTGCAGATATATTTAAGGTGTTCTTGCTGTAATATGCTCAATCGAAGTAATATCAATAATAATAAGCTCAATCAAGGCAAATATTTTTTTTAATAACCAAACCATGCAACCTGAATGTTTTGATGATTCTCTCTTATATTAAGAGATCATAAAAGCTATTTTGGAATTATGTATGCGTATTACTTTTTGGTTTACGATGTTTGGAGGAAGTATTGTAATCGTCAAAATTAGGACTCAAGATTTTGACGAATCTCTGCTCTGAGTTCTAAAAACACATTTTCGCAGTTATGTCCGCTGATCTTAAGCTGATGAGAAGTAATTCTTTTACAAATAATATAACTCAATGTTGTTTATCTCATCAATCTTAATTTTTTTGGATTTTCACGTTGTTGGCATCTTCATCGTTGTGAAGAGGTACATTTAAAGAGATTTTAACCAAAGCTAATAGAATAAACTCATGTTCATATTTATAATCGTATGTTTGGCGTTGTATGGTTAAATCTGGCTCTTGCGCCATTAATTATACAATTCTATTCAATTCAAATATAACTATTTAATTCAAAATAGTATTCTTTAAATGTTTCAACAAAGATATGTTTCTTTAAATGTCTTCGCATTTTATTAAAATTTGAAAACTGTTGGTTGCATTACTTAGACTTTAATTAGAAGTCAATAATATTAAAGAAAATATATTTAATCGAATAAAAATTTATTTTGAATATTTAACAATTAAATAAAAATACATTTACTTCTATTCCTTCATATACTTAGTGTGGGAGGAGAAAGTATTATGATCATTGAAAAATTCGATTCCTAAATTTTTGTCATATGCCATCTTTAAATACTCCTAAGGTTCGAAAAACAAAAAGAAGAAGTTCATATTAAAATTAGCGGTTTGAGAAAAAGAAGGATTGCTAGTTTTCTCCCTGAAACTATTTAGCATATGCTTTAAATTTTTACCCCCCACCCCCCGTAAGGTCTCAGACAAGGCCATGAAAGCCACATGTATTTAGATGTTTATTTCCAAGAATCTCGCTACATTTTGTGTTTCGTAATATAGTAAAGAAAACCAAAAATGCACTTTGGATACTTTTTTCTATTTATTGAAACCAGAACAACAATTGTAACAGATGATGCATGTGCTGTCATTATATCATACCAAATGATATATGGTATGATATTCCATACCATATATTGTTCGGAATGTCATCTTATTGTATTGCAGTAAGGTAATTATAAGGCAAAATCACATACCAAATTTCATTCATTTAAATTATTGGGTTTTTTAGTTATCGCGTTTGCATGCATGCGGAAATATAGACCAAAAGACTGTAAACTGTTTGACCATTCTAGTTCAAAATTTGATAAAGAACTATATTTTAGAGGCTAAAACGGAGAAAAAATTTCATTTAACTAATTTGTTACGTCTTTAATTATCTCTTTTATATGCATGCAAAAGTACAAACCGACACATGATTAATTACATTGATGGAATGGTTTGGTTCCAAATTTGATAAGCATTTAGAAATCAAATCTGTTTATTAAATTATTTGCATTTATGTTTTTTTGGATATTGAGTTCACTTGTGATAGCATAGCAGGAAAGACAGACATAATGCGATTTCGTTCAAAATTTGATAAAAAACTGCAAATATGCTATTCAAACTACTTATTAAATTTTATCTATCTTGTCGAAGCGTTTCTGTGTTATCATGTTTGAAGATTGACAAAATTCAAATTCCGGGTTTAGGTAGTTCTGAAACGTGAGTTTTGTCAAAATTTCAGGGTCGAATTTTTTGACTTTTGATTGTCTTCTCTTTGTATATTTGATTATGAGAAAATAAAAAAAGAAAGGCGATTTAAAAGGGCACTAATATTATAAGAAATAACTGAAGAATTATGTAATATTTTTTTAAAATCTCAAAGGCTACATTACCTGAGAGACTACGTACTGAATTTCTGAGGGTGAATGGAAGCGTTGCTTCCTCCCTTGTGCAACCGTAAGCTTTAATGACGGCTACATATAAATATCCAATCATGCGAGCTATTCCAGACAATATCATATTGATGACACAGGCAGCCAAAGCGACAACCCAAGCATACCCTTTGTCGGGCTCTTCGAGTTCAAACATTTTTTTCCTTTGAAATTTGCGCACAAATCAATCACATTACGAGGTCTTGAAATTATAAATGGCAAATTGTGAAGAATATTCACTGTTTTAAGAACATTATTATAAGAGTTTGTTAAATAAAACTATGCAAATCCAAGTGTTTGCAATATTTGTTCAAGCGCTCGAGTCACACGACGGGCTATAAAAGTATATAAGTCTGCAGTTCCTGTTTGAAACGTTTTGGTGATAAAATAGAACCAGAATTTCGATGAGCACTTTAATATTTCGCGCAGTCATTCTCGCATTGTTTATGTTTTGGAAAATTTCCATTTCATTGTGTGCTTTTGAAGTGTCTGGAAAATATTTAACGATTTATCTCGAATAGAATGTGTGACAGTTACGCTTGATAATAGGTTTTCTGATTGTAATTTTTTCTATAACCGTGATTTTATTATCAATTATATTTGGTTTCTTTGTAAATCAATACGATCCAGAAATTTTTTTCGATGACATATGATAAAAACCTCTATTGTTTTTCTTGTAATTGGAGCAAATACTTACTAAAAAGTTTATCTAATAGTTGCGAATTGATAAGGAACCAAAATATTTTTATCCGGTTAGCGGGTAACTTAAACGTTTGTAGTTATTTGAGAAAATCTTTGATTTTCATGCGTGATACATACATATATTGATTACTGAGATAAACAACAGAGTAATCTGCTCATAGCTTTCTCGCTTAATCCCTAACTAAGGTATAACCCCTCTGCACCTCTTCCTACATAAAAAAGTGCGGAATTTGAACAAAACTGTAAGCTTTATGAATGCTGAGATTTTTATTTTCAATGTTTCACATTATAAAAATTACGAGAAAAATTTGAGACAGAACTGCAATTGTGGGAACAAGATCTTATTCTAGGTTTCCTTTTTGAAAATCGATCCATCACAAATTAAGTTGCGAATGTACAGACTGACTGATAGTCACCGCTTTTGACGGATTTAATTCACAATTTGCCAAAACCCTACACCCTACACAGTATGCCAAATATTATTTATCCACGGTTTTGCGTCTTTGAGTGCGTTTTTGAGCGTTTACATTCATGCAGATGTACAGGCCGACAGATGATCAGTCATTCGACGATTTTGCATCAAAATGTAACAAAGATCTATATTTTGGATATTTGTTTAGCTCAAAGGGCTCTATATTTAGATCTATAATTCACTCAAATAGAGACATTAATGAGTATCGTAAGTTACACAGAATATCTAATAAATACCTGCGTTCAGACGCAATTTAAATGTATATTACGACGCTTTTATCTACAATAAATCTATCGAATTGTAATCTCAAAGCAATGATAGACATGAGCATTTTTAAAACAGATGTTGCTTAGTATAACGAGGTGATTATTCGCTTAATTTCATTATTCTTTAAATGTTTTATAATTTAAAAAGTTGTCTTTATATTGTTTTTAAAAAAATTTTGCTGTTAATAATGAGAACGACAACATGTGCATGAAAAATGTATTTAATATCATTGTTACAAACCGTGTATAAATGCAACTATTAAACAATGAAAAGTAATGTTGTAAAATGCACATAAAATATGTTTGTGAATTTATTCAAACTAGGCGCCTTTGTCGACAAGCTTGTTCGCCCAAATTATTGACTTTTAAGATGTTAAATTATTCATATGGAATGCTCTTTTTAAATTTCACTTTGTTATTTGACACAACTGGGAAACACGAATTCAATAGGATCAATTTTCTGTAAATTATAAAGTTATGTATTACAAAATAAAAGATGGAGAGAAAATTCCACTGTGGAGTTGATAGCATACGACTAAATGCTTTGAATGGATGATTCTGAGTTCCATCGTAATATTTAAATACACTGTTGCAGATTATTATTAAAGTGAAGTAAAAATATAATTAATAAAGGATAAATTCTACGGAAATGGAATTGATATTATTAAAAAGATAATTTTTTGAGTTGTAAGTTAATATAAAGACAATTTTATTAAAATATTTGTTTTGAAGATACAATCAATTTCTATAGGCAAATCTTGGCGATTACCTGATAAGATTTAATATTTAGTTTCTCCCAATCATGTCAAAATCCTGAAAACTCATCAAAAGTTACCGGATCCAGTCATCGAGTTGCAAGAAATGGTAACAAATGGCTTTTAGATTTGCAATAAAAACATTAAGATTACATTTGTTAAATAGCCATTAAATAATTCAAATTTGACGACAGTACAATAATCTTAAGTACAGCTCGATTATCCTTCTAACGATGGTTAAGCCTATTTTTCCCACGATTGAACTTTCTGTTTAAGATCTATTTTTTAAAAATCTTTTTAAAAGCATTTTCTTTCCTCTGACTGAATGAAGTTTTTGGTATCAAGACAGGTAAATCATCTGTAAAACACTTCCAATAATATTTTACAGCTCTATTAATTAACTTCGCGAAGTTTTAAATTTCACACAGTTCCAAAAGCTTTCAATAAAACGATCTGAAATTTGCACGATATGTTTACATTTGACTGTTGCCCTTCAATAATAAGTAAGTAATGAAAGGGATTACTGTGCCACATACACGCCAGCGTTAATGGGAATAATGGAAACACCTGTGAATGAAAGTGACATTTTTGAATTCGCTTCGCAAGCATTAAAATATAATAATAGCCACCAGGTTTTTTTTAAAAAAAAAGAGCAATGTATATATTCTCGTAGTATATGTTAGCTTTATAAAAGTTCTGTAATTCTTGAATTTTTTTTCAAAAGCGTAAAATGTCAGACCTCACAGATTTTCAAAGAGGTGAAATTGAAGGAATCTGTCTAGCTGGAGCAAGTCTGACCAAAAAATCCCAACTTTTAGGCGTTTCTAGGTACGGTGTCTAAAATTATGACAGCATACACACAGCGCGGGAAGACAAGCTCGGCAAAGCGAAATAGTGGGCGGAAAGAGAAGCCCAGTATAAGAAACCGACGGATATATATATATATATATATAATGACATTTTAAAATTTAATTTAATCCTAATTAATTTCCTAAATTTTCAGCCTAATTCAGCCATGTCAAAGTCATTCTAAAATATTCTCTTATTTCCTGATCCCATTCCACTTTTTCTTTCTAATTAATTAAACTAAAGCTTTGCAAAAATGATTACTTCAGAGGTTCCACGTGCCGAGTGAAGGGATTCCTCTGTTTCTCTTGTCAAGGTCGCCATGTGTGAGAAATTCCAATCATAATCGACACGTATCAGAAATTTCATGTTATATAAGATTAGGTATAAAATGTTCAGTTGACCTTCATTTTTCTCTTTTCACTTTGAGTTGTTCTGTGCTGTGTGTGCATTCGTCGCTTCTGCTTGTAAATAATGCGTGCTTCTCTGGGATGAAATAAAATGACGTCAAAAAATCGAAAGTCTCTTCAATGTCTTCGAAACTGCCGTCTGATTAGAAAATTATATGCTTATATATATGTGTAATGATATTTTTAACTCTTAATTTAAACCAAATTAATTTCCAAAGCTTTACCTTAATTTTACCCATAGAAATTTCATTCTCTTATTTCTTGATCCAATTCCACTTTCGGTTTAATTAATTCCTTTTTAAAAGTAATGTGCCATCAGTACTACGTATCAAATGAAAGTGATAGTTCCGTTGCCCTTGTCAAAGGTCAAAACATGAATTCCATCGGCACGTGGCCAGAAATCCTATGTTATATAAGACAAGTGAACATTTGCTTCGTTCCTTTTTGCTTCTTCTTACTTCTGCTTTTGCGCTGCGCTGTGGCGGACGTGCCTTGTACGCGTCTCTGCTTGTAAATAAATTGCTTTCCCGGAATCGATATTAAAGAGAATTGA
>JAPMOR010046909.1:66389-81329 GCA_026543865.1 Argiope aurantia | reverse complement strand
TATGCAGTAACTTGTTATTTCGATTAAATATAATTATAATTTGATATATAACTGTATTAATATATTTATATATTATAATAATAATAAACTTTACCCCTTTGCACTTGGAAAAGTTATTCAATGCATAATTATTTACTTACTTACTTAATACAGGGATTTGTCTATTGTTCCGCAAAATAAATATATATAATTGTTTTAAGTTGAATTTCCTTTAAAAATTAACCTACATCTTTTTACCATTCTGTAGGCGTTTTTAAAAATCAAAATTGAAAAATAAATAAATAAAATGTCAAAATGATACACTGTCTTGAATGGTGAGTGAGAGTCACCATCCGAATGCAATGGGTTAATTGTAAATATAAATAAAAGGGAAATAGATAAATAATCTCATATTTCAAATTTCTCACGGAATTATTCCCATGATGAAAGAAGAATCAAGAATTGAAATATAATTAAAAAATAATAGATACTATTAATAATGACAAACAAGATACTATTTTTCAAATTTCAGATGCTTGCAGAAGTTAGACCTCATTACATGGATATGCATCCCAAAAGAATTATCCCGTATCTAATTTTTGAAGAATTCAAAGTATCAATGTAGTCTAATTGTTAAATATTTTAGACACAAATGGTATATATCTTGGAGAATACACATTGAATTGCTTTAGTTAAATTGATAGAAAAAGACAAGCCTTTTGTTATACACTAACAGAAAAATAAATTGAATGAAAAAAGAAAAGAAAGAAAAAGAAAGAAAGAAAAAAAAAGGCACCAGTGTAAGTGGCTTTCCCAAAATGTTTTCGTATGATATCTAATAAAAGTGTTACGACCTGCCTCCTGCGTGAAATTAGGGACCTGGATTAAGGCTTTGCATAACATTGGGGAACAATAGTTATGATTTATAGAACTTTTTATCGAATCTATCGTTTAATCTTTGGGCATTAATCCCTGACATGTAGCTAATACACAATTTTCCCTTTTCTCAGCCTACTAAAATCGAAATATGACATAATACTACAATTGTAGTCAAAATATCAAAGCACAGAATTTCGTTTTTTAAGTCATTGAGCTTTATACATGATCAACATTTTGACAAAAAATTTGATAAAATCTATTTCTTATATGCTTAACCTACACATAATATTTTATTTTATCCTTCATTTTATTTTTATGTTTATCGTGTTCACTTGTTCATAAAAAATCTTTTTTTAGGATCAAAAAGATAAAATGTGGAAATTTGACGAAATTTCAAGTTTTGAAGAGTACAGTTTCACTTTGAATACTTCGACTGGAGAAAGAAAAAAGCAAAGGAAATTGAATATATAAGCTGTAAATATGGTGAGTTTTTAACATCCTATATATTATTTGCTAGTCAGATTTGACAAAAATTAGTGACAGGCATTAAATCTGTGCTATTTTAGAAGTCAAGTACATTGCTCTTTTCATTATGCATATGAATTACCCTAATGGAGTCATAGTCAGTTCCATGATAGCGATTTTATAACTTTCGAGTTCTTTTTTGCGCAAATACAACTTTCTAAAGACGATCAGTCCCATAACATCATGGCGGTCTTAAAAATGTAAATATATGGTTTATATATTTTATAAATTTTGATGTAGTGAATTTTCACTTTTTTTATTCACCTCGTAATTACAAAGATACTTTATTTTTTGACTTTCAATAATAATGGAAATTACGCGTTTCGATGTAACAATGAAAATAGTTTGAATTTCAGGTTCAACAGTATAATTTATTTTGGGAAATTAGGCAAAAAATATTTTGATGAAGTTGCCAAAATTCACCAAAAATTCGTATGATTATTAAATTGTCATCATTAAAAAATAATTTTTTATATTGTAGAATGGTGTAAAATTCACTTTTGTGAGTTAATATTTTCGGATGTTATTGCGGAAAAACTATAAAATTCCGCTTAATTTTTATTAATTAAATTCTAATCACAAGTTCAAAAAAATCACATACCCACAGTGTCGAATTTGGTAGCTATAGGACAAATGATATTATCTGTAGAGCATCAACACACATATACACAAACTCACACACACTCAACGGTTTTAAAGAGTGCAAAGCGGAAACACTATAACCATAGAAAAAGAAAAAGAAAAGAAAAATCAATTCATATTATGCTAATCCACTTCCATTTCCTTCATGATCCGAAAATATTTTTTAGATATATTTTCATCACTTTGGTAGTTTTAGAACAATTGGTTGGTCCAGTCTGTAGAGCGACAATACACACACACACTCGCGCTCTCATCTTTATTATTAATAGAGATAGTAATAGCGATAGAGATAAAGCGATTGTTGAAAATAAATAGCAAAAAGAGGGCTCTTGATTTCTTGACGTTAAATATATTTCGGGATAAATTTATAGTCGATGTCCATGCCATAAAATAGAATATGAATATTCACTTGAAAACTTAATTAATGCTTTCTTCCTGTAAAATAGCGAAACCATTGAGCAATTTTACTGGAGAATAACATAGAGTTTCTTAAATTTTTAGTCTCTTACCAAATAAGGATGAAGAAATAGCTCTTGGGGGTCAAGGAAAAAAATTTAAAGAATTCAAACTTGTCAGATTTTCAAATATTTTTAGCAAAAAAGATGAGACACTGTTTCAAATTTTCAAAATTTCATTATAATTTTACAAAAATAATCTTTTAATATTCTTGATTTTTTTCTACTAATTTATTCAATAAGTGTCTTGACAATCAATCAACAGGGGCTACGATTTAATAAAGCTGAACCAGATAAAGGCTACCCGGGATGTTTTAAAGATCTGATTGAGAAAGTACTGAAATAAACCTTCTTTTTTTATGAAGTAAAAATAATTACAGAGTCAATCTAACAATTTGAAATATGCCAATATATCCTGCAATTAGATTTTCTGATTATTTATCATTTGTAACTAGATTTCTTTATTTTCTCATTTCCAAATACGTTATAAATATTAAATAAAAACTACTTTGAGGTTGCACTATAATACGAAAAGAATATGTATTTTTGTTAAGCAAATGCTTTTTTTACGTCAGTTTAGAATTTTATCTCATTCAGGTTAAGAATACATTCATTTGACGCAGTTAATCAAACAAATATACAAGCTAAGCAAGATTTTATTCAAAGCTTATTAAGGGATAAAAAAAGTTTGATAAAGAAATTATGCTTTTACCAGCACTGTTCAATGTTATTTTATATTTTTCATTTCTTTTTTATCGATCCAATTATTTCCATTCATTCTCTATAGAATGGTACTCAATAAACAAGCAAACTTGTTTCAATATTTATATGCACTTCGTACTTTTCATATAAAAAAACATGTCAAAATATCTTACAGAAATAATTGTTGGCAATAATAATCATTATCAAGAAATAACTCTGATTTGAATTAAAATAACTGAAAGTGCGAAGCTTAGATGAATAAAATAATACTATTACCTGAAAGACACCGTACTGCATTTCTAATCGTAAATGGCAATGTCGCATCAGCTCTTGAGATGTGATAAGTGTCTATTACAGAGACATATAAGATACCAATCATACGAGACAATCCAGACAATATCATGTTGATGACACATCCCGAAAAAGCAATCACCCAAGCCCAGCCTTTGTCGGGTTCTTCCAAACCTATCATTGCAATTCAGCAAGAGGCAGCAGCTTACAGGATTGAGAACGTGCGTCCACCTCTTCAGTATCAAATGCGAATGTTCAAAAGAGGAAGTCAAGTTCATGCTCATGTTTCTGTTGTGTTTGGTTAAGAATTAACGAATATCTGAAGAAACAAGCAACGACGAATATTTAACTGCCATAAATTTAACTCTTAAGTTCAAAATCTTTTGTTGATAAAATAAACTCAGATAAAGTTAACTCGTTTGCAAATTCACTTTAGTGTCGTCGGTTTGTTTTGAAAGAAAAATTCTATTTGCATCACATTTCTGCTAAATATTTAGAATAACCTTTGATCAGTTATTTTTTAAATGCAATAATTTTGGATATTTTTCGAGGTTTCTTACACTATTTTAAGTGCATTCATATTCTGATGAATTTGATGAGATTAAATAGATTAAGATCTGCGTTTTGAAACTGTATAATTTCTAACTGAGATAAGACAGATTATTAGAGATATTGCCAGAAATCGAGTTAATATTCTAAAGTAATTAAATGTTTAATGAATCTTAATTTATTAAATATTCATTTGACATCAATATTAATGTTTCGTTTCTGCAATTTTTTTAAGAAATTTATTTTAGGAACAAAAAATTTTAAATGGTAACAAAATTAACAACTGAAATTTAGCTTTCTATTAAGTGCACAAAGTATATCTAATAAATTAAATCTCTCATTCACTGTTGAATTCTTTTATATCTTCAGTATAGATATCAAAAATCATTCTGTCTACCCATTTCCAATGCATAAGAAACCATTATTTCAATATACTGAAAGCCAGAAAAGAATATTTTAAGATTTTTTAAACTATTATTTATATATTTTTTTATTTAGGGATTGCAAATTAAGAAAAAATATATTAAAATTTTTATCACTTGAATATCTTTTGTATTTGAAATTAACAAAAATATTAATGAATTAAGAAAAGTTTGTTTGGTGAAATATAATTTTTTTTTACAAAAAATGAAAAAAAAAGACAGTTAACTAAAGTAAAAACTTTTAGAATAAAAACTCTAATTATATTTAACTTTGCATTAAATTTAAGTATTTAAGTTGAAATAATATTTAGCACAATAGAAACCGTTCCATTTAATTTATAAAAAAAAATTCCGATGACATTTCATATTACTTCAATATTCTTCGTGATTCAGTAATTAATAAGTTGTTTAGTTAAAAACGAAACTCAATAGCTTTTATAAAAGTTATATTTTTTAATGCAAATGTTTTGATTAAGCATTCTGATCAGCATTATTCATTCAACAAATCACAAATAATGCAGGAAGAATTGAATTATTATTAAAAAAATTGTCCACTGATTCCCATTTTATCCACCTTAAAAAAATACGCAACAATTAAATATTTCTCATTTAAAAAGTATATATTGAATCAGCTACAAAAATCATCATTCTAAAGAAGCTTAAAGCTTTCTTCCCATTATAAGTTAAAAGAAAAAGAATTTTATTCGCGAATATTGAAAGCTTAAAAACTACTTCTTATCTTGCTAAAAAAATTATTATTTTTACTAAATGAAAAATTGTATTTCAATCCACAGAGTAGACGAATAAGAGATATTATTTAAAACTAAATGATTTTTATAAACAATAGCAACGCCCTCATTCTTGGAAATTGGAATTACCAACTGAAACAACCGTGGCTATATTGTTCTTGTTGATTCCAGCTCTGTGAGCTTGATACGACAATAAAAACATAATTTTAGATATTTTTCTTGTTATTTTACACTTTAATATTTTTTTTATTTAGCATTATTATTATATTTCTATTCTTTTTGGTTTTGGTCGATTCTTATTGCTTTTTTAGAACCAGCGGCGTGTATAAGAATACAGAACATGTTAAAAATCTGGAAAAGACATTAGGAAAAATAAAAATAAAATTATCTTTAAAAATATCCTGCGAGCATGTTATTATAGATTCCTCCAGATGAGATCAGGTACGATTAAAACGAATTTTAAAATTTTATCCAAATGGGTTTTAAACAAATATCCTCGCTCTCTGTGGTTCAATTCCATAAAAGCAGAGACTCTAGAGGAGGTGTTATACAGTCATAAGGACATTAACTCATTTCTGCTTCTGATTTCAAATATAATTTTTAAAATTCATAATTGAAAGCAATTTTTGTAGCAAAAATACAATTTTTTTTAACATTAACCCATCGAACAAAATTGACGAATCCAACTTGTCATGAATCTTCTTGAGCAAAACTAACAATGACGAGTTGCACTCGGCAGAAATTATTGAGACTTAGAAGTTAGATGTGTTGACTTTGATTCTGAAATACTTATTATAATCTTTTCTACAGGGTTACTTTTATTGTGTTTTGATAGCTGTTTCCTTAACCATTAGAAATAGAACATAGGGTCAATGAAGGTAACTGGAAACATTAAGTTATTGGGAATTGTGATTGAAATTGATACAAACTAAGTCTTAGCGAGCTAGGAAATAGGTTTTTCTTTTTTGTATACTTTTATTTTCTCTGTTTCGTATACGTAGTAAAGTACAGTGATCATCAAAAAATCGGAAATTTCGACGAATACTCCACGTTTTAGACATCCCTGAGTTCCAAAAAGCACATTTTTAGAAAATATCTGTTCTTCTGTGACAAAGATAACTCAAAGACGCTTTGAGTTAGGCTGTTGAAATTTGGTATACGGTCTTTACACCAAATTTTCAGATTTCTATCAAATTTTGAATAAAATTTATTCAGAGGAAGTCCGTCTGTCCAGCTATTCGAATATAAGTTAACTCGATAATTACAAAACGAAGCGAGTTAAATAAATAAGATTACACATATTTAATATCTATAGTGTAGACACCTGAACAAATTTTGTGTCAAATCTAACTGTGGGTTGACAGTCTGTCTGTCTGTACTTTCAGACACGAATAAACGCGATAATTCAAAAGCATAATGATTTAAATGTACCAAATTTAGTATGGGATATTATAACGACAACAAGTGCAGTTTTGTGTCAAATTTTTCTTTCAATTGGTTGAGAAAAACGCATCTAAAAAATATGATTCTTGGATGCTATTAACGCGTGCCAGGAATTAATCGCCAAATACCTCGCCATGCAAAAATGCCACCTTCTCGCCAAAAGGTAATATTTCGCAACTATTGTACGTTATTGCGATATAAAGCGTTCTCTGGCATGACAAGTTTATTAGAGAGCATACGAGAAAGTTTTGGGGAGACTACTTCCGCTGGGTTTAGCGAATTTTTCTATTATTTATTTATTTCAATTGTACACTGCCTAAAAAAAGTAGAAGGACAGTCATTTTCTGTAAATTTTCTTTTATATTTTTGTCCTGGCTGATAGATTCTTTTGTAGGTTTTATTTAACAATTTTTTTATTTATTTTCATGTAAAAATGAAATAACTACAGCTATTTATAATTAAAAAGACGAGAATATATGGTTTAAAGTGCGTAAAAAAGTAGAAGGGCATCTACTACATTTTTTTATTTGGTGGAATGTGCACCAGTAGAAGAATAAATATATACTTTTTTTAAACTGTTTTTTCTCAGAAAAATGTATTTTGTTAAAAATTTCACTGATGCTTTAATTTCAGAATGCCTAGAGGTATATCCTTAAATGATTTTCAAAAGGATCAAATTGTTGCACATAAAAATGAAGGTAAAGGTATTAGAAATATCGCTCGTATACTGCACGTCGGCCCCAATACAATTTCTAACTTTATCAAAATTCCAAAAGAAACGGAATAGGAAAGAATACTGGTAGGCCTAATAAGTTAATGCCTCGTGATGAAAAAAAAACTTACTCATGAGCTTAAAAAGAGTAATCGAAGTGTTGCAAAAACTCGAAATCAAGCAGGACTTCTTCATGTGTCCAAACAAATAGCATACAACTACATCCAAAGATCCAAAGGATTCGTTTTCAAAAAACGGAGACATTATCCAAACTGGAAACAAATACATATTAATAATCGTTTGTCTTGGGTTATGGAACACATGTCATGGACCACAGAATGGACTGCTGTGATATTTTCAGATGAAGAACAGCTTAACTTAAATGGTCCAGACGGTTATCAATACTACTGGTTACTATGAAGAATGCAGAACAACATTATTCAACTGGACAAATGGGAGGAGGAAGTTTGATGGTCTGGTTAGCAATTGTTTATGGAGGAAGAACAAGTTTGGTGTTTCTCAATGGTAGGCAGAAGCATACAGATTAAATTAATGTTCTGAGCTTCTTCCGTATGGCTCCGAATTAGGAGGAGAAGAGTGGATATTTCAACAAAATAGAGCCTCAATCCACACCGCTAATGGAATTAAAAATTGGTTCCCTGCAAATAATGTGCAGGTTTTACCATGGCCAGCTAAAAGCCACAATCTGAATATAGTAGAAAATAGCTGGGCAATGCTTGTTCGTAGAGTATACACTGGTGGGAATCAGTTGGAATCGCTCTCTGAGCTTCGAGTGGCATTAAATACCTCATGAAATAATTTTTGTCAAATATAAATCCAATCTTTGTACGATTCATTTTCAAACAGAATATTCGAAGTCATAAAAACTAATGCAAAGAGTATTCCTTACTGAAACCGCTTATATTTTGTTCTTTTTATAACTGTCCTTCTACTTTTTTTTACACGGTTTCAAATGAAAAAAAAATCATTTTTGTTGTAGTTTATATTTTATTTTTGAATATCATGGTAATGATACTAATATTTTTTCGGGGGAATGACCTAAAAACTAACTTTTATAAAAATAATTGAAGTAAAAATAAAAATAAGAATTTTTATTTTAAAAATAAATTGAGTGTCCTTTTACTTTTTTTACACAGTGTAAGCGTAATAAAAAAGTCAAATCAAAAAACGTTTAGTGGCAACAATAAGTGTCGTTCCTAATTTCCTACATCAGCTATTTGTATGGTACACTGCTAAATTATAGCTTACTTGGATTTGTAGTATAGAACAGCCACTCATAAAATTTAATTTTAATTTTTAGATTTTCTAATAAAAAACGGGGCAGGTCTCATCGACTCATTTAAGAATGACAATTTTCATCGTGGGGTAACTTATAACAGACTTTTAAGGTCATGGAAACGTATATTCTTCATGAATTTTGAATGTTTTATTTTATGACGAGGAATAACATTGTGTAGAAACACAGTAGTGCTCTGTTGCGTAATTAAATTTTTTATTTTATGCTAAACTAATAACTGATATTTTTAAAGAATCCAACATGTCATGTACATACATAATGCATTTAACATGTAACGATTGATTATTAATAAGGGATGACGTGAAAGCGTCTCACACACAGACAGACCTACAAATATACATTCACCTTCATTAACACTAGAGATATAGTAACACAAACAAGCAAGCTGAACACTTCTTTGAATTAAAACCTGTTCACCATATTGTTGTATTATCAGCCATTTTGATACCTGACTTTGGCAACTTGGCACTGTTGGAATCTTTGGCGATATGATTGGATACTTTATTGTAGATTTCATTCAAACAATTTTTCTTCTGAATTAAAATTTTCTATAAACTCTTTAACATTTTAGTTATTTTACATTTTTATTATCTAATTAGATGACAGTTTTTTCAGGGGTGTACATTCTTACTGATTCAATTAAAACTCTATAGGATACTATAATTGTTTGGGAATTGTGTGCAATTTTTACATCGAATCATAGTTTCTTTCAACGATTTGATTTCAGTTTATAAATTTCAGAAACGATAATTCATTTTCAATATGATACATAAAACGAAGATTAAGGGCTTAGGAAACATTTATGTTATTTTAATAGGAGATTGAAATAATGGAAGGCTAAAAATAAATATTTGAATAAAATCATTGATATATAAGCACATAATGAAAGAAATAAAAGTTCATTTGTTATTATTAAAAAGTTTGATGTAAGGATAAAGTGCGGTCCCGAAAACAATTTTTTTTTCTTTTTTGTCGATTTTTGTTCAAATGTGGTATTTCAAATTTAAAAATAACCAACTTCTTCGAGTTTCTAATTAATGAATTTAAATAATTTACTTGGCAGTTTGAAAAATTTTATGAGAATCCATGTACTCCTTAAAAATTCTGTGCTCGCCATAGTCGTCTTTATAGGGTTTCTGATCAATTGGGATGATTGTGGCGTAATTATTATGAAAATATTAAGCTTGTTCTTAAATCTTATTTTTTGATATAAATTGATTGCCATTTCTTAGTAATGGCTAGATTTAAAAAAAAATCGAAAATATATTTTAGAAAAAATAAAAACAAAAAATGAATAATTAATGGTGATGACAGTTGAGTCAGATACTCTAAGGCATTATTTTCTGTAATTTTAAAGGGAAGGAGGTAAAATATGAAATGTTTTTCATTATTCATGGTTTATTCACATGATGAGCAACTTCAGGTATCTTTGAAACAAAATAAGACACTACTTATTAATTAACAGTGAATGTGCCAAAATTCACCAAGCGTTGCACCAAAACTAAATTGGCATTGCAACCTTATAACGCTATTGGGCTCTAGTGTAGACTTGGGTGCCCCTTCGATTGGCGACAAATTTCAGCGATGTAGCATTACTTCTGGTTTCCATAATGTCTTGTTTTCATTGACGTTACTGTTGGGTTACCAACCGAAAATTATCTTGGCACCGATCTTGGCGTCAAAAAAATCACCAAAAAATCAAGGGGCACTCAATTGAAAACTTTTATCCGCTATTGTAATTACAATTAATGGTGAAAGAGACAAAACTCTAACTAAAAAAACTAATAAGTATTTTGTTTGGTAGTTTATTTTCGCGAACAAATCGCCAATCCTTCATCGTTAATTAATAGGTACCAATCAAAAATATTTCACAATTTCTTAAAAATCATTTTTACCATTAAAAGGAAATGGTCAAAAATTATATAAGAAATCTACTTTAATGCATCACTTGGTTTATGACCCATGCGGAAATTGTACAATCAAGCAAAATAATAAAGCTAACAATCCTTTAGTGATTGTCGCACAGCATTGTTTACCTTAATAGTCATCTAATTTTCTGGCATTGGTGACTTGGCGATATGAAATGCACATTAAATTAGATTCCAACCGTAGTTTCTTTTTTTATATTAAAATCGCTCTTTAAGTACAGAAAAGAATATGGTATCTGATGAAATTCATATATATTGTACAATCAGCAAATGTTAGGAACATGCGAAAAATGTTTCAAGCAATATCATGATGCCCATCATGGTGGTATATAGCGACGTCGAAGTACAGTGTTTTCAATTTTTAACGAATTTCCTTTTAGAAAAAGCATATTCGAATTTTGCCAAAAGTGATATTGAAACGTGAATTAATATAGAATACTAATTCGGGAAAAATCAAACAAATTATGTGTTAAGAAGCATTAAAAGGATAAATATTTCTCATTTAATCTATTAAGATAAAATAGCCATTTATTGCTGTAGTTTTAACCTGAAGAAATCTATTTTCAGTAGCATATCTCAACTATTGTTTGCACTTGAAAGTTTTGTTAAAAATAATTTAGTGTTCCCTTTCACATAGCCAAGGATGTCAACAATGCCTAGTCGCCAAATAGTATGCGCAAATATCAACAAGACAAAAATTTATAATACGAATCAGCAATGGCATTGCCAGAAAAACTATTCTGTTTTGGTTACCTTGTTTAGGTTACCATAATTGGTGACAAACTAAACAGGCACACTAAAGTAGATTTCAACCAATTATTCACCATATGCTTGGCGTCATATAGTTCAAGTGGCGTCATATAGTTCCAATTATTCACCATATATAGGCGTCATATAGTCATATATTTTCTCTTTCAACTCACCATTACCAGTTGATAATTTCTTCTCAGATAAATAATTTTGATTTAGTTCTAGTTGGTTTTGTTATTAATTTCACATTTTTTATAATTTACAATACGAAAAAGGAAATTCGCACTATAAAAAAATAATGTTATCAATGAATTTTGAAATAAACAAATTAAACTTTTAATAATAATATATTACCTGACAGCATTCGTATTGCATTTCGGACGGTAAATGGTAAAGTCGCTTCTTGTCTTGTAACATGGTAAGTATCTAACACCGCTACGTATAAAATGCCAATCATTCGAGACAGTCCAGACAAGATCATGTTGATGATGCATGCTGAAAAGGCGATCAGCCATGCTCGACCCTTGTCCGGTTCCTCCAATTCCACCATTTTCTAATTTAACAATTATTTCCCATAAGAATCCACTGTCACAGAGCCCACAAGTCTTCCTATGTTTTAAAAGATGAATGAAATTATGACACCTTTTTGTCAAATATTCCATCAAGGAAGAAAGTCCAAGTTCAAACCACTCGAGTTGTTTGCACAAGGATTTGTGGAGAGGTGAAGTATTGAGCAATAAAGGATATAAATTTACTTTCTTATTCAAAACGTAGTACAGTGATAAACTTTCTAACTTTATTCTTTTGATAAATAGAAGAAATTTGTGTTGCAGTTTTTGTTCTTTTGGATGATCATATTTTAAGTGAATGAGCGAAACATATCAGACATCAGGTAAACATCAACAGGAAAATTTAAACTAATTTTGTGCAACAAACCTGGATTCCATAAAAAAATGAAAAGTATATCATATAGTTGATGATACTTTTACAAAAAAGATTGTAAATAATCACAAAGTTTATAAATAATAAATGACGGTTGCAGTTTAATAAAACAAATGTCTCATATTTTTTTTTTGGTAGCTCATTTTTCTGACAATCAACACAAAATTAGAAATTGTATCTGAATATTAATACATATTTTTTTATTTACGAAATGTACGATAAAATATTATTTGTGATGGTTGTAGAATTTGCTACCTAATTTTTATTTCAAATTTGTATTTTTGGAGAGAAAAAAATGTTCAAAATATTATTTTGTAGAGCTTTATATTCTATTTTCACAAATAATCATTTATAGCAAACGATTTTTTTCTTCACATATTTGTTGCAATAATATTCCATTTTAGATTAAAAACAATATTTAAAATCTTTTTTATTTTAGAAAACAGCATTATAAAATTGCGTTGATAAAAGAAACAGAAGTTTTGCAGAAGTGTTTGTTTATTTTGTGCGCTATTTTTATTGGTGATTTGGTATCCTTGGCGCAGAAAGGGGCACACTAAACTACATTTCAACCGAAAACTTTAATTAAAATAATTTTTGCCATAAAATCTTTTTGTCAAAGTTATCGTATTTGCCAAATTTTCTATGTTTTGCTATCTGATTAGTTTGGAAGAAAACAAAAATGAATGACGGAGAAGAAAAAAGCTTGATACCTGAACATTTGTTTCTTTAAACTAGTAATGAAAACGGTGGAAGTAACTTATTCAATTTAACTATGTCTGCTTTTTTTTTATAAATATGCATATTTTGATCGATAACTTTGAAGATGCCAAAATGAAGATCCATTATTCATATGTATAGAGTTAATGGAACTAAACCAGATAACTTGCCAGAAAAATTCTGCGTACAAAACATTCAAGACAACATAGTAAAGATTCAAGAGCCAGCTAAAGTGCACTGTAGTGAGTATATTAATTTAATTCTTATTTAGAGTATTACTGGAACAGTTAACTAAATATCAGTAACAATTTCAGAAAGAAAACACACATAGTTTTAAAGTAATAATAATAATAATTTAAAATTATATAAACAGTTACCAGAAAACGTTTGCGTACAGATGAAAAAAAGTCTTCAAAAAACAGCTTCCATGAACTGTCAATTAATCTTTATTATCTGGTTGGATAACCTTTATATCTGAGAATCTCTGTCAATCGTTAAGCATAGATTGGACTAGCCTAGTGGTTTTCTCAGATGAAATATTATTCCATTCCATCATAATCACTCTTTTCGGGTAGATCCTAGCACAGCCCACAGCCCACCTCTTGGCGCCTTTTTGAATTTTCGCCAAACGAGTGGTGATAACGTTGCCAATGTGGCAACCTAGACGGATTTTTTTTCTATTTTTATTTTATCTTTTATTATTATTTATTTATTATTTTATTTTATTATTATTTATTTATTATTTTATTATTATTTATTTATTATTTTCATTTTTTATTTGTTTATTTTATTTATATTTGATATTTATTATTTTATTTATATTTGATATATATTATATTGATTTTTGATATTGAATTACAGCGAGAGCTTTACGTTATGGACAGTTTGTTTTGGATTATTATCTTGTTAAAGCCAAATGTCATCGCCAAGGTTCAAATCTTATGCGCTCTGTTTCAAAATTTCTTTTAATGTATTCAGATATCCCATATGATCTAATGAGGAGTCTATAAAAGTTAATCAACTACTCCATTTGCTGCAACGCACTCTCAAATCATTACACCACCTCCACCGTGTTTAACTGTAGACACAAGATTTGGCTTCTCAAAAGCTATAGATTTCTCTATATACTAACGGGTCTTTCCCACAATGGCTCTCTATGAAAACAGCTCAGTCCATTATAACCGCAGGTGGAGAAAGAGGGAAAACGGAGTAGGAATAATATAATTCGGAATAATATCAATAATACAACAATTTATTTAAAACGTTTATATTATATAGAATCTTTTAAACTTGAATATATATATATATATATATATATATATATATTGTTACGAATTTTCCCGGAGTTCGTTTGGATAGTGGAAGTTATATAGTGTGGAGAACGCTCAATCAGCAGGCGGCAGTAGAAAAAGAAACGACGTTTATTTACACGAAGACACACAGGACAGCACAAAAACGACAACTATATACAGCACAGAAGACGATTATCTTCAGCCGAGACGTGCAGCATACAACAAGACTCTACTGCAGACAGTAGCGCACAGCTTAGTTCAGCACTAGCTTGACTCCGTCGCTGCTCTGCTAATCCCTAGAAGACCAGTTCTTCACTGTCGCTTCCGACTACGACTACTACTACTCTGACTGCTACGGCTGCCTCCTTTTATAGGTCTCAGAAGGCGGGGCTAGAAGCCTCTCAACCAATCAGGAACGTTCGAGGCGTATCTCGGTTCCTACTGGACGGATTGGGAAAATTCTCGATGTTTCGGGTATAATCTATTTTGGCGCCAAAGTCGCCAAATGGTCGCGAAGTTTGTCGCCAAACTGTGGTACCTTCAACGCGATACCCGGACTCCGTCCAATACAGATGACTGTAAAACATTCTTTCCGATGATGGAGCCAACTATGCTGGGAAGCAGAATTGCAGGTTTGTAACA
>JAPMOR010046909.1:0-61389 GCA_026543865.1 Argiope aurantia | reverse complement strand
TATTTTGAGGTTCTTGAGAGTAGGTAATAAATTGCATTATGAAGCAATAAGCAGTAGTTTCTCATCATGTCAAACAAATTCATTTTCACGTTCTTTCACCACTTTTCAAATCAATAGTTGAAATACGTGTTCCCAATTATCTGCAATCTATGATGGTATTCGAGAACACACTGGAATAATTTCAAAACTTCTTCTAACTCAGACTGGTTAACTAATAAATTATTTGGAGCAAAGCTATTGTTTAATGAGCTCTGCAGAACATGAGTAATATTCATAATAATATAAACTTCTCCATCTCATGCTGTTACTTTAAATTTAGTAAAAACACAATATCTTCAGAATTTATTCCCTTTTACCCCAACTACTTATTATTGCTACTTATTATATTACTACTTATTATAAAATTATTATTATTATTATTTTGGATTTCCTATTTTTGAGTTTGAAATTTGAAAGATTGATTTGATTTAATTAATTTTATTTATGCATTCAAATTGATCGTTTGAAATTGGAAATAATTAATTTTCAATTGACTACACAAACTTTTCTTAAAATTCGACTATTAAATTATCTATGCTAATGATAAAAATGAACATATATCGTGTTGACGCGTTACAGGCCAGACCGTTTAACATACATCTACTAAATTTGGCACGTATAATTTGGAGGTCGAGAATGTGCACTACGGATCAATTTTAAAAAATTTTAATTAGAATTTTAGTTAATTAATTTTTTTATATATTTTTTCACGATAACTTCCGAAAATAATGTTACAGAAATTTTTCACACCATTTCAAAATTTTAAAAAATATATTTTTTTCAAATTACCAATTATATTGTCTCCTACATTTTTATTAAATTTTGTTAATTTAAAAAAAATTACCTGATTTCCAACAATAGGTTGTACAGTTGCCCTGAAGTTCATTATTTCATCAACTACTAGATTACGTTATTTTTTTCTACTGTTTAAATCTAACGAACAGGGTTTCCATTTATTATCTGTGTAATAGAGACATATAAAAAATTATGTTACAATATCGAAAAATTTAGAAGATAGATGAATTCGATATTTACGCTTTTAATATGGCCATGATGCCATGGGACTGATCTCCAATAGAAAGGCTCATGTGCACAATAAATAAACGCATGTAAGAGACAGTTAAAACAGCATAGCTTTAAGGTTTGATAATTTAGCGGAATTCTGAACAAAATGTACTTTACAGAATGTGATTCCTTAGAACCATAGGATCGCATAAAATTTTGACTGCATAACTTTTTGAAGTATATTTATTGATCGATACAAAACGAAATAATATTATTTACGTTATTTAAATCTTTTTAAAAGTAAAAATAAAAACTGAATTTTATGATGATTCAAAGAAATAGGATGAGAAATTTTTATTGAATAATTCTTTGAGATTATTGCAAAAATCATGAATATTATTTTGTAGTGTACATAAAACTTCAACGCCGAACGATTCTGTTTTCTATGCTCATATTTTTTCAAAAAAAAAAAAAAAAAAATGCTTTTGTATCAATTGAAGTTTAATCACTTCAATTAATACAAAAGCATATCAGTTTTAATTTAATGTCCTACGGGAGCTCAGAGAAAATTAAAGAGATATGTAGTACAATGAATAGAATGTCTTAAGGGTTTTATAATAGTATTGGCTATATAACTATCAAAATTTGAAGCTTAAAAGCTAAGCTATTAAAAGACTAAGTTACACAAAATATTTAATTGAAAATTTTAGATGGCATTAATTCCTGCGTACCAGATGGGTTGACGGCCAAACAGACTTTACTTAAATGATAGTCGTTCTAAATTTGATACAGATCTATAATTTTAATGTAGAAATCATATTACTAATTTCATTTAACTGGCTGTTTGTTTTTCAACTATCGAGTTTATAATAAGATCCAGAAGCAAAATGTCAAAAATAATTTTTGGATCTAAGGAAAATCTAAAAAGTAAAAATTAATCAAAATGTCGAAATTGAAGTTTTCAATGATTGTGCTTCTTTCTGTTTATATGTTTTGAATATGAGAAAGTAAAAACATCACAATAATAGAAAGGAAAAGAAAGAGCTCTTTAGCTAGTAACTATTGTGAAATGGTGATAACATAAGATTCGCACTGAAATATACAGGAAAGAATCCGTTCATAAAAATAGTTTTCCTTAAGAACGTTGCAGAAAGATATTATGTTCTTTGCTAGAACAAGATAGTATTCTGTCTCTGATGGTCTTGTAAATTTTTACATTTCAACTTGAAGTTCATCAGATAAGGACAATTCTTGAAGAGCAGATAACGGTAATACACCTCATAAACCTTGCAAATTACTCTAAAATATCTAAAGGGACAAAATTCTGTCACTTCCTATCTTTTGCATTGTGTAATATTAGAGTAGATGTTACTGTTAAACTAGTAAACACTTTTGTCAAAGACATTCGGCATGCACGTGAGAAATCACAGACAAATAATTTTATTTGATTTTCACAATCCTATTTTATTCTTTAAAAATCAAAAGAAATACTTTCATATAAGGAAATTCATGGCAAACAAAAGAGTATATTGTATTAAAATTCGTACATCAAATGAAGTGTTAGAAAGGATGGTTTCATCAAAAGTAAGTTGTGTTTGTTTTTTTGATTTAACACAAAGAGTAACAAAATTCATTTACTGTAATGATTTTGGTGTAGTTTATTGGGGAATTTTTTGCAGTACATATTCATTTAAATTTATGGAGGCCTTTTCCACAATGTAATCAACTCTTGTTACTCACATTAAAAAATGACGACTGCATTTACTATTATCATCTAACATTAGTTACAAATTGTTTGCGTTGTGATATGACGAGAAATCCTTTTCCTATTCTGCAATATTTGAAATAGATTACAAAATTAAATCTACTTAATGGATTTAATATGCCTTACTTGAAAAAGAATTAAATTCATCAAGTTTAAGTTGCGGTGAAAAAGAATATTATTCATTGTCATTAGTTTTCATGAAAAACAAGAAATAAGTAAACAATTTTCTGATGTATTTATTGTGAGATGTTTCTAAATATTGCCTGCCTGCTACTGAAGAAATTTTTTTTAATTGGAAACCTGCAGACGAATTGTCACGTATTTAAAAAAAGAATCGAATTCATTTTATCTGTTATTTTTTAAATATATATGATATTCCTCAGCTTCATTTCCAGTGTAGCAGCTCTATACTATCTACTAGTGAATATTTTTAACACTAATACTTTTATTCAAAAGTTCTGAATTTAAATATTTTTAAAACTAGTATGAAATTTCCCTTTTTAAAGTAGAGAAATTTTCGGACAACTAACTACAAACGGTTTAAACCAGCTAATGATGCACCGTATTTCAACTATGTTTCCTTTTTGTCATTCAAAAAGTATTTTAAAAATGTTTTTTTCATTTAGTAAGCTCGTTTTGTATTGTCTTATGTCAATAGTCAATGCAAGTAGAATGACTAGGCAAATTAGGCAGCTGCCTAAAGCCTCTGAATAAGAGGAGCCGCAGACAGGCTCATTTAAAAAAATTACTATTAGTTTCCAAATAAATAAAAGTTTAAAAATAAAATACATAAATATGAAAATTAAATAATATGACGATAGAATGGGCTTATATTAAATTATTAAAATCATTAATAAAAAATTAAAAGTATGATTAATAAATTATTTATGATTCATTGGAATATTTATTTTTCATTAAACTGGTTATGGAATATTCCACTTGATTGGTCTTATAAAGTAATTAATTTTTACTTTTATAATCAGTTGAATTTTATTGCCTCTCTATAATTTATTGTAATAATTACATATTTTTATTTCAAAAGCAAAGTAAGCATTAATTAATAATCATAGTTAATATTTCAAGAATATTTTATTCCTTTTTTCTTTAATAAGCATATTTAAAAAAAAGCAAATATATTTTCACAAATTTATTAAAATAAAATAATTTAAGTTACCAGTATGTTGATTAAATTAAAAATAAATTTGTTGAAATGTGGAACTAAACTAACCAACAATTTAAGAAGCAGACTCATAATGTGAAGAGCTCTGAACTGCAAGATGCCTGATTCGTCACTGCATGACAATACTATCTTATATATAAAGATTGAAAAGAAAAACAATTATTCTACTATTAGTGGAAACGATTCTACATGAATGTTAAAAAAATGTCTTAGTGAGAAAAGAATTAAATTCTTCGCCTCGCCATAATCACGCATAACAATTGTGAACAAGGTGATAATAAATCTCAAATAAAAATGTGATACTATTTAATTATTTTCTTACTATGGTCTTTGCATATATTTGAACTCGGGGTCCTTATTTCTGCCAAGAAAATTAATGAAAAATTATTTTTATATCTGTATGTTTGTTATATGAAATTTACCATTGGGAAACTCTTCTATTAACATAACATGAACATAAAACAAGGATGGTCGTTCGCCCTTGAATATCAATTTGTTCCTTGGAATGAATGACTGCTAAAAATTTTGACTAATTTGATTTTAACAGCTGCTTCAATAAAATAATCATATATAATAGAATATATTTTGCAAGCCATATTTTAGAAGCCTGACACTGTTTTGCACATTTTACCAAATATTTTAATAATTTTCTACCTGTATTTTTATACATTTAATTCTATCTCTCAAAAGGGTAGCTGTATTTAAAAATGTTTCATCATTTTTATTTCTGAAAGTTATCTGGATGTATTTTATTGAACCAACTCAATATAGTAGAATAAACTGAATCTGCATATCTTTATCGTTGATAATAAAAAGAAAATCAGGATGAAATATTTGTAGCAGCAATAAAACAGTTAGAGGGGTTTTTTTTACAACAATGAAATGTATCGTCGGAAAATAATCTATACTTATATAAAGCTCAATGTGTGTGTGTGTGTGTGTTGGCGCTCTACAGGCCAGACCGTTTGATCTACAGCTATCAAATTTGGTACATGTATACCGTAGAGGTCGGGAATGTGCACCTCGGGTTCCTTTTTTTGAATTTTTAATTAGAATTTTAATTATTAATTAAAAACTAACTTTTCCGCCAAAAAATCTTTATTTTCCCCACCGCCAAATGAGTGAGGCTTCAGTTTTTTCCCCCACTCTAATGAGGCTATGGTTAACATTTTTCGGCCGATTATTTCAAACGATTCTGTTTATTTTCTTAATGTTTGATGCATTTAAAATTAAACATTGTTAATTAATCGATCTTTCAGATTCATTCTGAAGTACTTTTGAATTAAAATAACACAGAATAAAGGAAATTAAAAATTTCTGATCTGTATAGCGTTACCCCAACTGGCGTAGAAAAATTTACGCATTTGCGTTACCGTAACTGGCGTTGAAAATTTACGCATGCGCATTGTGTTCTGATTGTTGACAATATTATCAACGGATGATTCTTGATTAAAATTATTTTTAGGTTAGTTGCATGTTTTTGTAATTAAATTGTATTTATATATTTTTGGTTAGCTATATATTTTTGGTATATGTTTATAGTTTTAAGTACATCGTTTTTTAAGTAGTTTTTTTTAAACCTGTTTTCGACCGATTATTTTAAACGATTCATTTTATTTTCTTAGTGTTTGATGCATTTAAAATTAAACATTGTTAATTAATCGATCTGTTAATGATGAATTTGCGAAAATTTTGTTGACAAATTCTTGAGATATTACAGAAATTAAGAAAGATATTTTTAGTGCCCATAAAGTTTAAACGCTCAGTGACTCTGTTTTCAGTAATCTTATTATAAAAAAATGCTTTGTTTCAGTAAAAAATATTATTATATTAGAGCTAACAGAAAATTAGAGAGATACATATTACGTTATGACTGAAGGCATTTATAATATTATGAGTGAGTTATATGACTATCAAAATTTGAAGTTTTAAAATATTTTGAGGAAGAATCTATCAAAGTAGGAATTGCGTAAAATATTTAATTATTAAAATTTAAACGAACATTAAGATTGGCGAACCGGCTGGTCAGCAAAGGCGGCTAGTATTATATATTTTCAAAAATTGATTTAAAAACAGTCAAAACTTTATATGGCAAATAATGATATTAATAAAAAACGACCTTCTAATTTTAAGTTAATGCAAAAATAATTTTTGTGCTCCAATATTTTTGGAAGTTATCGGAGAAAAATGCCAAAATGTCCTTTAAGATTAATTGATTACCATTCTAATTAAAATTTCAAGAAAATCTCTCCAAAATGCAGATTTCGATCTTCCATAGTATTAACATTCCAATTTTGGTAGCATTTAGTAAAATAGTTCAGCTTGTCGAGACCAAACACACTGACATATACATATTCACCTTTAGTATTAGTAGAGAAGAAATGAAAGTAACCATTTCTTTATTCCTCATACGTATCTATTTATTTATTAAAAACTCAGATTGATCCTTTCTGCATTTGATTTAAGTCTGTTTTCAATGAGTTTGAATTTATCTTTTCAGCCTGACAGAATCCATGACGTAGTTAATTACCTTTGTATCTACCAGTGAGAATATAATTGAAAAATGACAATTTTCTTCATATTTTTTTATATCGCCGGTCTTTCGAATTTATTATGGGAACTGAATATTTCAGATTAAGAATTGCTTTTCTGTTCACATGATAATTGTTGCTATTATTTCTTACTTTATAGGAAGATGCTGTTTTGTGATGAATTTCGGCTAATTGACCATGGTCAAAAGAGTAGATGTTCCCGATTCGGCCAGGTCGTGGGCAATAGCCATCGCCGGTTGTTTGATAAACTCCCTGATGTCAGGCCTAACGAGATCGACCGGACTCATTTACGTCGCTCTAATCGACACCTTTGGAGCATCCAGGTTCCAAGCGAACTTGCCATTCACTGCCAGAATTATGATTAAGAATCTTGGAGGTGAATTTCATTAATGCAAACTTGTATCCAAAATTAGCATCTAACACTTAATTTACGATTAAATTTAGATTTATTTGAGGGAATGAAACTTTAAGGACTGAGGACACGTCTGCCTCACCTGAAAGATATTTCTGTCTTAAATGGTTAAGACATTTGTCTCTGTCAAAGTGATAATGGAGAATTTTCAAAATAATTTTTATTTCTGTCTAACCTCTTTGTGAGGTTTGCTTGTTCCCCAGTAACACAGATTTTGTTTAATTTGAATTCAACCACTTAGGCATAATTTATAATTTATGATTCTTTTAATAAAATGTTTTTAATTTCTCTCTTAATTTCTTTTAATAAAATTTCAAAATGCTTCACATGGATATTGTAAGCATCTACGTATATACATTTCTAAGAATTAATTAAAAAATTATGAAATCATTTATATTTATTATACATATTCTACTTACTTACTATATGCATTTGTTTACTACAACTTTCACTATTTGCCATTTAAAGGTTTAAACTTTAACAATGTGCAGTTCAATTCACCTAAATTATCTTATCATGATTTTAAACTTCTAGCTATCGAAACAAATACTTATCATAGATCTATATGAGTTAACAAATTAGGATCTATTAAGGCGACTTTTGAATAAAGGTAGAATTAATATTTTTTATATATTATCCACCTTTGGCGAGAAGCTGTTTCGTCTTCTATCTCTGCATAAAAAGCAATTGTAAAAACTAAAGAGCCATTCCCCTAAGAACAGCCATTAAAAACAATTTCGCCAACTGTCATATTTGGCGAATATTAATGATACTAAGTTGGTCTTCTGCTCTAAATCATCTTCCATTTTCATGAGAAGTATCAGAAATAGTACTTATCTATACATTCAAAGAAGGAAAATAATCTTGAGAGTATGCGCCAGTCAAAACCAGTAAATAAAGTATCTAATAAAGTAACCTATTTCGCCAAATTTTATTTCATATGGAAGCATATGACTCCTAAATATGTCGTCAAGGATCATCTGCCTTTCCTGCTACAATTTTGAAAGATATTACAAAATAAAGCTTAGATAGAGGCTCCAATCTCAGCAAAAGGATAGATTTCGATAAATTTCTTTACCAATTTTGCCCCTTTAAAGCATAGTTAAATAGTTAAAATGCATTATTATTATGCTATCATAATTTTAAATAGTATTTTCTTTTATTTTAATAACTTGTATTTTATACAAATTGATCCATATGATAGTATTAATTCTATTAACATGGCCGTCGAAGGCGGATAATATCGGTGGAATTAATTTAGTCAAGTAAGACAAAGCTGCATAAAAGGCAATGCATGTCAGACAGGCTGCATAAAATTTCTAGCTTTGAAATAGTAAGAAGAGGGTAGAAGGCATTTTTTTTTTTTTTGAAAATAGAATATATAAAAATGTTTCACATAATATTAAACACTTATTTAACATAACATACAAGATATTATTTAATCTTCTATCAAAAAATAAGCCATCTGCGTTTGAAATTTATATAGTGGCAATAAGTCACAATCACTTAATGCGAATTTAGTTTTATGTATTTGAAACTGAGTTTTTAAAATTTTGTTTAGGTATATTTTCTTTGGGAAATTCAAAAAAAAACTATGACTGGGCTTTAATTTCATGATTTGGCAAAACAAAACTGTGCTAATTATTCTTCTCTCTTCTCAAATTTCTTCGAAATACAATACAAACAACAATATTACTAAATAATGAAACACTTGTAAAATATCCAAAAATTACTCAAGCAACTGCATTTATTGTCGAAAAAATAGTCTAATAGAGATTTTGATCTTTCCTCTCAACCCGGTCTAGACTATTCAATCTAATCAATGTTGTGGAAAGCAGATTTCCATATTATTTCTCTTTGTGAATTTAGAATTTGAGCGTCCGTTTTGAATGTAACTTTTTTTAGGACCAGTGGTTGGAGCTCTTGGACAACGTTTCGGACCTAGAAACGTGACCTTGGCAGGAGGTGTCTTATCCTCCGTAGGAATGCTGCTCTGTGCCTTCGCACCAAACATTATATGGATCACTATTCTATGCGGCGGAATGCACGGTAACATATCTTTGTGCCCTTTTGCTGTGAAAAATGGTTTCATAATCATAAATCGTATTGTTTTACAGATTTCATATTAATAAAAATATCTTACCTTTAAATAGCAAGAAATTGTATTATCAGGTGTTGCAGATTTGTGAGCTTATATTATTTTGAGAAACAAGCAGCTATAAATACGAGTTTAAGCAATATTGGAGGAAAGGAATGAAGGAAAACGAAACGTTTTATTTTCGGGTTCTTTTTTTAATTTAAATATATGAATATTCTAGAATTATTAATTATGCTTTCCTTCTGACACTGCATGCTACTATTTTTTTTTTCAGTTTCAACTTTAAATTAAAAAATAATAATAATAAAGGGCAAAATTGTAAAGCTGATTTTAACTGAGATGACTTATTATGTAACTACTTTACATAGTGCAATTTACATGACACTTAATGGGTCATATCTTACAGTTTCGTATCTGTTTCTTTGGAAATGGGCAAGAGTTCTATAATATTATAAGATATTAAAATATTTTTAATACTTAGCCCATAATTTCTTGAAGAAACAAAAATGTGTGGATATTTAGTTTAAGAATTAAAGTAAGTGGAAAAGGGTTTGAATATGCAGTTAATAGTATTCGAACATTAAGCGCTTCAAATTTACACCACGATTTTCAGTTTCTCATGCTTTTTTTAAAATTGAAATCATTTAAATTTGTCTGAGAATTGAATATTTCTAGGATGTGTAAATAATTTATATTAATTTATGATAGTAATTTACATTATATTATTTACATAATATAAATAATAATTTATATTATTTTATGATCAGTATCTTTTTTCTAAAACATCTCATATGCCCGAAGTTATTTTAATAAAGAACGCCTATCAAATGTTAGTTGAAAGTAGTAAAAAAAAAAAAATGTTTACAGCGTCAATGCACCTTCAAGGTTAATACAAATTTCATTTAATTTATTTAAATAGATTTTAAAAGGAAAGTGAAGGCGGAACATTTTATTTTTAACATGAGGCATTTGCTTGCTCTTAGAGGCACTCATATCATAGTGTTTTTGCAATATATTTTATACTAACTTCGCCATGAATTTCTTATTACCATGAAAACTAATAATTTCATACCAATTCCCGTTATTTTAATTGTTCTTTGATGTTTTTCATTAATTTAAAAGTACAAAAATTCCTTATTTCAATTACAAGAACAGTCATTTCTACAACCATCTCTGATTCGACAGATATTTGTTGGAAAACAATTATCTAACTTGCTGCTAAATGGGAAAGAAGAAATTAATTTATAGATTTCGAAAAAATTTACTGAATAAAACAAGCAAATAAACAAACAAATATTTTATTGTTTTATTGCATTTCTATAAATTTCTTATTGTCTTTTCAGGTTTCGGAGTTTCTATGGCAAGTACTTTGGGTCTAATTATGGTGACACAATGGTTCATGAAGCACAAAGCCACTGGAACTGGCCTTGCATTTTCTGGATCGTGTTTCGGCTCTTTAATTCTTCCCTTTCTCATAGAGAAAATGTTAGAAAATTTTGGACTTTTTGGATGTTTCATATTGACTGGCGGATTAATCTTGAATGTCTTACCTGCTGCTCTTCTCATGAAAGAGCCTTCCTGGATGCAGAAGAGTACAAAGAAGACAGTTCAAGTGGTTGATACATCCGGTAATCCCAGTAGAAATGAATTGGAAGATTGCTCAGAGCTTCAAAATTCTTCAATAATTTTCAGATATAAAAGTAAAAATCAACCAACAGATTCCATTTTTAATAGCACCGATGGATTAAACAATCTATCTTTTTCAAGTTCTACAATGGACATAAGATGTGATAATATAAATCAGGTATAAAACTTTGGAAATGATTTTCATTGTAACTAAAGTTTTTTCAGAAGACCATATTTATGTCTTTAAATATGAATTTTTTGGTAATAAATGGTAATCTCATTTCATTTCACAAGCTTGTATTAAACCTTACTTTAAAAATATTCCAACAGATTTTTTAAGTTATTACATTTTACTACATTTCCCTGAATAAGTTTCAAATGGATAAAAATCAACATTTGTTAAAGTGATGATGAACATTACTGGTACCAAGAGCTTGTAGCCTGTACCGCGGCATAGGACGCCAAATATACAGGGGCGCCAATTCTTAATCATAAATTTGAAAATTCGTTTTGGTTATACGGCTGCTGGCTAGAACACAATAAGCAGTGCAACAAAATGCTATCTATCATTTTTATCCCCATACGATATTTTATTTTCACTGCATTTTAATCATACTAAAAATGGGGGTAAAATTAAATATGTATGAGAAAACGTAAAGTTTTAAATGTATTGAAATAGTGCATAAGTATTTTTTAAAAAAATATTCATATACTCTGACTCTTTAGAAGGTTAAACATATACATCAATATATAATGTATACGCCGCAATAACTCTAAATCCTTTGGAACCAGCCCTGATAGTGGGCTTCAAAAGTGAGCTTATGAGATTTCTCAAATATAAATCAGCTAGATCGGTCTCCTCCATACTTTCTCACATATTCTGTATTATGAAGGAGTTACCACCCTTTTCCTTTGCTTAAAAATTACAATTCTTGAGCAAAGACTCATTGAGTACTAAAAGTTTTATTTTCACAAAGTTCCATTCATAACATTTTATCTTCATAGTATAAAGAAGAAAGCCTAATATGCAATTAAATGCCCTTTGACTACCAAGGGAAATCAAGATTTGATACAAAACTATAATTTTGCTAAAAATGATTTTGCGCCGAATTTCATTTATTTATCCGTTTTAATTTATATCGCTTACATATTTGCGAATATACTGCCCGATCAATTGTCAACTCCTAGACAGATTATAGAAATTAAATTATTGCCATGCCTGCTTTCAGAAATGGAAACAAAATAATTAATTCAAAATCTGAAGAAGAATTTGTTAATCTTTACAAATACTCACAAACGTCAACTATAAAATACTATTATCATACAATGAATAGGAGTTTGCTTACGAATCATTCATTACATTAGGAGCATTTTAAATAATTTTCTTTTAATCAGTTACAAAATTTTGGAAAATTAGAGACTGTTTTGTCCTGACAATGTCCTTTGATTTGTTTCTCTAGAAAGATATCATACATGCAACTGAATTCATCTTTCAGACAGAAGAGACAAAATCCTGTGACGAAAAAATATCCCCCATTCCACCAAAAGCAGAGGACATGCAACAACAAACCTCACTTCTCAAAGCAATCCTCATAATAAGCTGCGATCCTATGTTCTACATGATCAGCATATCTCTGGCCACATATGCTATGGTCCTGGATCCTGTATACATCGTCTTAGTAGACTTCATGATGGACAAGGGAATGACAGAGAAGATATCGAAGTACTTCATCAGTGCTTTCTCTGTCGGCGATTTGGTTGGTCGGTTGAGTTTCGGATGGATCACAGATAGGAAACTAATGACGGTGAAAACTTTTATGATGATGATGCAGATTTCGCACGGAGTTTGCTATTTGCTGTTGCCAGTATTTTATGACTTTTACGTCCTGCTGTTCATTGTGACCCTTTTTGGATTAATCACTGGAGCTTCTTCGGTCATGATTCCAATTCTTGTACAAATATATCTTCCTTCAGTGCAGTCTTTGGCAATAGGATGCATCGCCTTTGCAACTGGAACCCCAGTTCTAATGGTCCCTTTTCTAATTGGTAAGACAATGTAAAATGCTGTTCTGTATGATTATTTGTGAGTTCTGTAATTAATAAGAAAAATAATTTTGGGCTTGTGAGAGTGCTCTCTCAAAATTCTGCATAACTTCTGAGCTAAACTTTCTATTTAGATATAGAATAAAATAAAAAAAAATCAATTAAATATTTTGAAGATTGACTAATTTTTACTTTCTCATATAAAGCATACAAAGAAATTTGTAGTAATCATCAATAAATGCAGATTTTGTTGAATCGCCATGTTTCGGACCTTCCTGACTCGGAAAAACACATTTTTGGAATTCTGTATCTATCTGTTTCTGAAAACGATAATTCAAAAACGCTTTGAGATAGACAGGTGAAATTTGGTATGTCGTCTTTACACCAAATTTGTAAATTTCTATCAATTTTGAACAAATTTCATTCAAAAGGAAATATGTTTGCTTGGCTATAAGTTAAAAAGATAAAATTTAAAAAAATGAAATGAGCTAGATAAATAAAATTTGTCCACAGATTTTACATATAAAATGCAGATGTGTATCAAATTTGAAGCTAAATACAGCTAGGGATAGATCGTGTTTCATTTGTCTGTACTTTAACATGAATATAAACAATATAATTCAAAAACGCGATGAATTAAATAAACGAAATTTAGTATCTAAATTTATGACTATATTTGTAGTTCTCTGTCAAATATTGGTTTCAGTCCGTCGGGAAAAAGACGGCCAAAATACATATCCAATTTTCTGTTACTTGTAAATTAACCGCATGCCAGTCATTAATCGCCAAAGGTCGGACACTAATAGGCTCTTTCATAACTATTGTTCGCATGTGATGTGTAGTACACAAGTACATTTACGAGTAATTAGACAGTTTTGAGATCTGTACAGCTGGGTTTTTTTTTGGGGGGGGGTTTCAATATGGAGAAGGATTTGGAACACATACATATTCAAATTCAAAGTATCCACAATTTTAATGTGAATACAATATACACAAATTCATTTTTCTAGTTTATTTTGTTCTTGAGTTATCATATTCACGGAAATAGACAGTTTACCAACTGGTGAATTTGAAAAAAAAATAGACACTGATCTGCAAATTTGATGTAAATACCATGTAATGAATTTCATTTATCTGACTGGTACCGATTTATTGTGTTTATAGTTGAGCAAATATAATTCCAAAAATGACGTCTTTTGTATTACAAAGAGTTTCAATAAGATATTCAAATTGAAGTTTTTGGCGATTAGAAAGCTTTCTTTTCTATTATTTCTCTTCTGTTCTCACATACAAAAATGTAAAAAAAAGAAGGTTGATTTAAAAGCAACAAAGAAATAATTTTATTACAAAAAGAAGTAATTATTTCATAAATAGCTATATAACGACAACATGAAAATCTCCTGGAAATAGAATGAAGGAGTGTTTCGTAGTTCATAAATACAAGTTCTTTAATAAGTTCCTTCAGTGCACATTAAATTCAGAGGTTCTTTATCTGTCGTCAATTTTCTGATATCAACAAATAAATCTTCAGAAGTTCTTGCAGACAAATAAAATCAGACTGTTCAAGATAAAATTTTAATCTCTACAGCAAATGATTTAGATCTCTTTGGATAAAATCATCATCTCTTCTGTGTCATCATCACTTTTGTATCCACTAATATACATTATTTTAAATCTTTGGAATAAGGTTGGGGGAGTTTCGCGCAATCTTACTGTCTAAAAACATAAATAAAACCTGAGGATACATGAAAATGTATTTTTAAAATTAATGTAATGCCAGGTTTACACTCGGCCTGCAAGACGGCAAGTAGGTAGCGCATGCGTAGGAAGGCTGAAAAATGCTGTTCGGCCGACGGGACAACTACAAGCCGCTGTATTGTATTTTTTTTCCTTACTGCGCATGCATTTGCAGAATTTGGCGGGGTTTTTTTGGAGTGAAAAAATTGATGACTTATCATAGATTAATGCCGACATTTTTTGCTCTTTCTTCTTTCTGATGCGAGGCTTTTTTTTTTCCATATTTTATTTGCGATTTTTTTTCTATAGTGTTCCAAATATAAGTATGTTGATTTTTTTTTGTGTAAATATCCATTGTTTTAATACGATATGCAGTGAAAAAGAAAAATTCAGGAACACCAAAACGGCAATTTATAGCCAAGCATGGAATATCTGAATTATCTTGTGAAATTGTGGCAAACGTAAATCACTCCCTTTCTGTGCATACGCTGCCTACTTGCCGTCTTATAACTGGCTGAGATTAAACCTGGCATAAGCAATATAATAAAAATTTATTTACAAAATATGAACAAACATAAATACTTCCATAAAAATATTTTTAACGAATGAAGTAGGATTCCAAACGATTTATTTTTAATATGCGTGTGAGCTGAATCGTGAATTGAAGCGTTGCCAGCTATGTATCAGAAACCCTGGATTATTAATAGGGGAAAAAGTTAGAGTGCGACAATAAATAAATGATGCAATTTTTCATGATGAGTTCAATGAGTTCAGACCCTGATTATGTATCAACAATAATGACTGTATGAGTTTATATTGTTGCATGTTGCCAACTTGACATTTATTTAAATTTTGGAAAAGAAAAAAATTAATTCAAAGACAAATTTGGCAGGGAATAGATTTTGATTATATTTTACTAAATTGTAATGAAATTTATTCCTGATCTTGAAATCTTCTTAAATCCATTTATGTATCCCCATACATGTCAATAAAAATATCTTGAAACTAAATGGATGAAATTTAGCATATATTTTCTGTATCGGAATCATTAGTATGCATGAAATTTCTTCCCAACTCCTTTAATTGATTGATGGTTTGTCCATCTACCTATTCGTATGTATACAAACGTTTTAATTCAATACACAAATTAATTTTTGCATAAAGTTCTGTCACCGAATTTCCCCGTTTATGTTAAATGTTTGACCCAAAAGATCAATGTGAAGAGGACAAAATGCCTACTGGTTTCTCTTTATTTTGTGAAGAAGCTAAAAGCATATTATTCATTTTAGAGAAATATGAGAAAACTCTATTGCATCTGTCATATATTTTTATAAGTATTTCTCTGTTACTACTGCACTAACACTAAGTCATTAATATTTGATTATAGCTTATCCTACGTTATTGCCAATATTAACTTTTAACTTCCAGACACGATAGAATGTTCCAAGGTTAATTCATAGCTTGCAAAAAAAAATCAATAAAATTTTATTGCATTATTTTTATGACAAAATATTTTTCTTGGAGAATTCTTTTATTGTTTTGTTATTGAAATTTAATACCTTCTCTTCATTTTTAGGCAATTGCGAAATAATATTTTACGAGATACTAATTTAGAAAAAAAAATAATAATAAGTTACAAGTAAAAGTTATTAAAAATTATTTTATAATCTCATTTTAATTAATAGAACTTTATTTCATTTTTTATGACAAAATAGTTTTCAGTAAAGAATTTTTTTTGTTGAGATTTAATGGCCTTGTCTTCATTTTAGATAACTGTCTAATTGCAAAATAGTATTTTATAAGATATAAATTTAAAAAATTAATAATAATTAGCTACAAGTCAAAATTATTAGAAATTAGTCTAATAATTATTAATAATCTTATATTTAAATGAATTGTAATATTCTAACGAATCTAATGATGCAAACATAAAAAAAAGATATAATGACACTGTCTTTGGTTCTTTATCGCTGAATCCAAGCAAGCCTGGAACTTATCATCGCAAAGCTAAAATACTGGTACAAATTTTTCCAAATACCATATTCTAAACAGGCCTTTTTACATTAAATAAAATTATCTTTTATATAAAACTCTATTTATATCTTATTTTTAATTTTCTAGGTTATTTTCGAGATGAAATTGGATCATACGATGGCATGGTATATGCTGTTGGAGGAGTTGAACTTTTCATCGGTTCCCTGTGGATTTTCGAACCACTGCTTCTGAAACTCAGAACAAAGATAAATAAAGAGAAAGAAATGACAATAATATCGATTTAGACGTAATTTTTTTCTGCTTTGCGTTCATTATTTATATATATTTTAAATATTTTTTGTAAACATACAGACATAATTCTGATTAAAAGATTTTGTTGAATGATTTTAGCAAATTATTCTTTCGCTGGCATGTTTTGTAATAAAAAATGCAAAAGAAAGATATCCATTCAAATTTTTTATTCATTTTTATTGCTTAGCGAGTTTTACTATCACGAAGTGAATCATATTAAATATATTTTTAATTGATAAAATCTGATTTTAATTAATAAAAATATGTAGAATTGTCATTAAGACAAGACATTAAGCATTGACATTAAAAAAGACATTAAGCATATACAAGATATATTCGATTTAAACAATGAAAGATATCATTTTTCTATTTCACAAGAGCCGATTCCAGGAAGACTTCATTTAGAGAAGGTTATATTTTGAATAGAAACACAGATAAAATGCAATTCATGCTTTTATCAAGAAAAAAGTCGCTGAGTTGTCAGAGGATGTTATGAAGCATTGTTATCTAAATAACTCCATCTTGGATACATCTTTATTCAAATAAGTATTTTTTATTGTTAAGTATCTATAACTCAGCTTTCCTGCAAAGCTGGTAATATGATTGAAAAGAGAAATTTACAGTAATTTTTTAATGAATGTTGAATGGACAGCAGGTCAATAACCAATAAGCACTGCAGTAAGTTTTTGAGCATTTTTATTCATTCCTACTTGTTTCATGCTTGCTGTACGATTTCATTTAATAAAGTTTAAAAGAATGAATAAAAAGAAACAATCGATTTATTAAAAATGACAACGAATAAGAAAGCATAGTTATACCAGAGAAAAAAAATAATGGAACAAAAAACAGTTACAATTACAATTACAATTAAATGTCTATTTTCATTAGTATTAATAAAATAAACTTTTAAATATCTGCTTTTATAAGAATTAATAAAATTACAAATAAACGTATGCTTTCATCGGTATTAACAAAAATTGAACGTCTATGGCGCCATCTCTCGGTTAATACCTAGCACTTGTAAATTGGAAATTTCATATTCAATTTTTCACTCACTTCTAGATAGGTTAAATGACTGAAATTTTTTTAATTTGTGAAACTAAAAATGTATACTCTGATTCGGATGTAATATCATAGATTCGCTATAAGGTGAAATCTAGCTTCAGACTTCTTCAGCTGCAGTCGAGGCTTTCTGATCTGAAATCATAAATGCTTATATTAATTAATTTAATAGTCCATCAATGCTAAGACATACAGATTGCTAAATCAATTTGCAGGTAAATATCCTAGAATTTCCGAAGCCATTCTTTTAAATGGCGAGTCCACATTATAATGCCGCAAGAATTTTAGTTTTTGTTTAAGGTTTATTTTGATCACAGTAAGCAGGGTACCATTTTTTAACGTCCTATAAAATTGCTCTTGAGTTTGTTATGACTTCAAAGGACTTTCTATTTTAGATACCAGGAATCTCTCGTGTAGAATTCTAAAGAGTATACCATCATTCTTCTCCCGTTTTTTAGTTGCTAAATTGAAATTGTGATATTTATTTGTTATTGAGAAAATTCTTTTGTATATCGAACTATTGCAAAAGTAAGAACACGATAACTAAAATTATAAATAATATAAATGTTATATCTAATGAGTGTTCTATTAAGCATCGTAATATGTATAAAAAAGTCAAGATATGAATTAAAGATATGTTTTAAACAATTGCATAACAAATTTAACTAATTTCTCTCATTATTATTTTCCAATTTATTCAATTCTTACTTTTTCACTTTCATTGTAATGAAAAACTTCTTGCTCTTTTCAGAAAAAAAATCAAGATAGTTTTTCTTTCTTCTTTCTCTTGTATTTTCACATAAAAAGATAACTTATAACAAGCGGTAAAAAAATTATTGTACTTGATTTATTCAATGAACAGCAGTAGTTAATGTATTCTTAATGTATCTAAAATTACAGTATAGGAGATATTTGTTCTATTTTGACCATCACCAAAATTGAACTTTTGAATTCTAATTCTGCTACAGTTTGGGCCGGAAAATTGACAGCTTGTGCAGGAACGATGTAAATGAGATTTGCCGAATCCTTTCTTAGAGAAATTTAATTAGGAGACATCCCTTAAATCCCTTAAATTTAATTAGGAGACAAGTACTTAAATCAATTAAATTTTTTGACAAAAGACTAATAGACTTATGCTGTTTTAAAGCAAATAGCAAATCACAGCACTTTGTTCTCAAAAACGAAATTTGTTTAGCCACAGTTTACTATAATAGTTAAAATTTCGCTGCTATAAGATCCTTCTTATCTAAAAATTGTCCAAATTGGGTCATAAATGTTTGTCTGAATTGAGCTACTCAGATCGAGCGAATCGAACTTGATCGAAGAATAACCCAAAAAGTAGTTACAACGAATGACTAATTCAAAAACAAAAATTGTAAAAAAAAAAAAAAAAAAAAAAAATCTTTCTGAAGATATTAAATGTTGGTTCACAAAAGAAAAACAGAAAAAAAAAAGCGATGGCGAAATAGAAGAAAAAATAATTATAGAGCCAATAATTCTTGAAATGTAAATGTCCTTCTCTTCTTTTTAAAAATTTGTTCCACCTTTTTTTTTACACTCTCTATTATTCAAAACTCTCTTCAGTCCTATTATGTAAATACATGCTTTACTTCCGTTGTAAATTTTATTCATAATATAACTGCACTTGTATATTTTCCTTTTAACTTAATTATGTTCGGAGTTTGGCATTTAATGTTCAACGGTTCTTAACCCGTTCAGCTCATGAACTTTGCCCACTTTAATGCGCATCGATACAAATAAATTGAAACTCGGATTCAAGCATTATGTAATAATAGAAATTTGGAATTAATAATAATTATAAAAATGGAATTAATAATAACAAAAAAATACTTTTGGTGTAATTGTATTTAAAGAATAGGGAAAATGATGACCCAGTTTTAATAATCTTTTTTACTTATTTTAAAGTATATTTTTTAAAGTAACTTACATTTTAATATAATAATAGACTGGCATACTATCATGCAGCATACATGCTATAATAAACATGATTTTTAAAAAAATTTAGAAACGCTCTATATTACAGAACTTTTAATAAAGTTATCAAAGTTGGCGCGTTGCTATTTCTTAAGAGGTAAGTATTTATTAGAAAAAGGTTTTCAAACATTTTAATTTCAATTATAATTAAAACAATAATTGAAATTTAAGGTTTTTCTTCAATAGCTTCGAAGCATCTTATTGCGTAAAAATCATTTCTGCATCGCATCAAAAAATTAACTTTCAAGGTATAATAATTCTATTTTTGGCACAAATGTTTTAACGGTCAAATTTAACAAATTGTTTTAATATATTTTTAATTATATTACCCAATAATATTTTTATTTGTTATAACTTTATGAATTTTACTAGCATACATTCCAACGCTATTAGGAACTATTTTAAGTGCACTTTATTAATTTTACATATCTAAAAGCAATTTTCAAAAACAAAGATAAATAAATCAAATAGTGCCATCAGTCAGAAAACGCCATCTCGCTGATGTTAAAAGTTCGAATCTGCTTCGATTTTTTTTTTATTAAAATAAGAAAAAAAATTTAAGTAAATAATTAAATATTTATTCGTAGAATAACATATTATATCTAATAAATGTATTAAAGGGGAAAAATAGCCTTTTAAATTAAAAAAGTAGAATTTAATAATATTGAAATAAATCTACTTCTCAATTCAGTCACTAATAGATGGCAGCACTAATGACGCTTTTATTATAACTGTCAAATTTTGTATTTCTCAAATTTTTTCTCACATTTCAATAGGTTTAGTTTAGTTTAGGTATATAAACGACTCGTTTTAAAGCAACGCTAGCACACTCCAATAGGAAACGGCATTTATAAAGTTTATAAACTTTGATTAAATTCTTTGATTCTCTAAAGTAGACACCGAAGTCTAGTCCCCTTCCCAGTAAAATTATAACACCTTATTTTTTTTTTTTTTTTTCCTAACAAAGGTGAATTTTTGTTTTAGAATTGTTTTTCCCAAGCGGTTGGAACCAAAATTCGACACAGAACTACAATTGTAGTTACAGCATCGCAAATCAAATTTGACTATTTATGTTATTGCTTTCATGCTTCTGAAACTACTGACCGAAAGACGGTCAACACACATTGTTGTATTTGTCACAAAATTTGATAGGTGCATAAAAAGATGCTTAGTCTCTGTACCGAAGTCTACACATCTAGATCTCTTCCTTTTGTAGTTACCGTTGTTGCGGTTTGGTATGAGTGAAGGATAGAACCTGGGACCTTGTGGTTCGCAGTCCAGTGACATGACCATGATACAAAATCAATTGCTCGGGTAGCGTAGTTGTTAACTGGCTTATAAGCTATTCACCACAGACTCTCCTTCCAGTGAATCGGAGGTGAGACGAACAATATGGCTGCTAAGTGGTGATGTATTGGCTGTTGATTCTAATGCGCCTGTACCCATTTGAGTAGCGCCAAGCGTTATGGCGAGCGTGTTTGGGTTGCTGCATCAAGTGAGTCTGACGACTTCGGTTGCGGGTAGAGGGCGCCACAATAGCTGTACGAAGGTTGAAGGTTCATCGTCTGAGGTCACCAATGTAGAAGATTGTGATGCACGAGGATAGAACCTGGGACATTGTGGTTCGCAGTCCAGTACATGACCATGATACAAAAGCAATTGCATAGGTAGCATAGTTGTTAACTGACTTCTGAACTATTCACCACACCTTGTTGTATTGGAACAGCCAGGAAGACGGGCATCTTCTGAACAGATTTTGCTCTCAATTTGATAGAAATCTACAAATTTTGTGTAAAAACCATATATCAAATTTCATTCGTCTATATCAAAGAGTTTTGGAGTCCTTTTTGTCACATACAGACAGACATTTTCCAAAAATGTGGTTTTCGAATTCAAAGAGGTCTAAAACGTGGAGATTCCTCAACCTTCCGAGTTCGAATTTTTGACGATTACAATACTTTATACTTCGTATACGAGACTGTAGAAACGAAGATAATTATACCTTATAATAAAACAAGAATTATTTCTTTGTTCTGTACCGAATTTTATACAGTGTTGAATAATAAAATTTCATATCCAGATGTAGGCTAACTATTTTTCTTACTCTACCAATATTTTTAATTTCTTTATTTATGACTATACTTAAAAATATTTAATTTCTAAAACACAGAGCATTGTCTGGTTTTCAGTTTAACTTGGGTTTTAAACTGTATTGTACGCTTTCTCTTCCAAAATGAAATGCACATAAAGGGGTGCGGGAGCCTAAACTTAGCCACACTTAATATTACAGCAACACAGATAAAACAAAACATAAAATAATATGATAACTTAAAAATTCAACCACATATTATTTATTTATTAACATTCCATATTTGATATAAACGTCCCTACAATGCTTATTTATATTATTGTTGTATAAAAAATAAATGTCATAGAAAAAAAAATCAACAGCTTTACCGACCTTCATATTATTTTTTTTATAAAATATGTTTTTATAAGAAAAAGAAGCCAGATACAAAGTTAAATTTAATTTAATAATTGAAAGGAGGCTTAATTACCTGTATATTTTTTTAAATCATAGTTATAACTTGTTTTATAAGCAAGACTTGACCTTTTCAAAGCATCTCTTTTTCAAAATTTCAATTGGGAGAGTTCCATTTCGAATAGAAGGGGTTTCTTCAGATTTAATTCCTGGAGGGTAAAAGGAAGTTCAGCCAAAATTTGAAAATTTTATAAATGTTCTCCGATTTTATTTCACTGCAATGAGAGCAATATAGAATAATATAAAAATAAATAAATAAATCTCTTGTGCTGCCATCTTTTGAAGCTAATTTTAAGAATACATTTCTTTTAATTTTATTATATTTTAAAAGCCGCCTTTGACAACCATTTGGCTCGCCGGGATTAACGGTCACTAAAATTTGTAAATAAATATTTTATGTATTGATTCCTTCAGCCAAATACCTTTAAGTTTCAAATTTTGAAAGTCATATAACTCATACGATTTTAGAAGCCTTACCTTGTTCTTTTAATTCTACTCTACATTTCCCTTATTTCCTTAGTTTTCTTTATAAATATATATGCATTGTATAAAGTTGCTAAAATTAAAAAATACTCTAAATTAAGTCGTCAAGGTGATGTTAAATTAAAATGTTGAAATATATAGCTGAATTGTGAATTTATGAAAACGATTCAAATATGCGTAATCACGCTCTCTTTCTCTTTCTCTCTTTTTTTTCACAACTTTTTTTTAAAAACTTTTCTTAACTTAGAGAAGAATACCTCTTTTCAACAACCAGTAGATATCAACTATTATGTTCTCATTTTTCTTGATAGAGCATTTCATTTTTCTTTATGCCTTAGTAAAATCTTTCACCTTGTTCCTCACTGACTCTAAGTTTCCAGAAAGAGAGAAAATGAGTTTTTAATCTCACATCACGCTCTAATTACCTTGATCATCTTTTATGCTTTTTTTTTTCTCTACAAGCCATTTTTCTGAATCTTTTTGGTTTCCAAAAGTCTAGCTACGGCTAGTTTCAAAAATTTACAAACTTTTAACTCTTTCCTTCATTTTGAGATCAGATTTTCATTCTTCATTAGAAAATTGATATTATGCCTTACAAATGCTCCCTCATTCAGTCTTGCTTCAATTAAATAAGGGAACTGGTCGCAAAGGTGTTTCAAACATTCTCCTCTCGTCTATAAAGCCTTAAAAATTGCTTTATAAAACATAATATTCTACCAATAAAACTTTTTTTGACTTAATCAAACTTTATTTTAAATATTTTTTATTCTTGCACTTTCTTTATTTGTATCAATACTTTGGACCATTTCGAATGCTGCCTCATGGTAGATCCGCTAATCAGTGCTGGATATTGCCTAGAAGCAACTGCTGATCGTTCTAAAATAATAAAAGTAACTGATTTTTGGTCAAAACTGGTTGAATTACATAACTTTGAATCCTATTATTTTTCATCAATTATCAGCAGTTTCCAGGAAATGTCTTTCGCTGATTGGCAGAACTTCCTTGAGACAATTGTTGAAAGTGACTGAAATTGGTTTCAATACTAATATTCAAAGTTTAATAACTCGATCAGTTTAGTTCATAGTAGAGAGAGAATTTTTTTTATGGTTTGAAAACTTTAGATTGTTAAGGATATTTTAAGAAATCTGACTATTAGAATAGAGGGACTGAATAAAAAGGAATAGTGGAAATTCGTTCATTTGTACATTTATGATTCAGACAACCTCTGGTACTAATAAAGATCAATATGTGCGTGCATGTTGTATATACGCTCTACAGCCCAGGTTGTTTGACCTACACTTACCAAATTAATTACAATTTTAAAAAAAAATTAATTACAATTTTAATTAATTAAAAATTAAGCTGAATTTTGGTGTTTTTCAGCCATAATTTCAGAATATATTATTGCAGAAAAAAGAATTTTGCATTTAAAAAAAAAAAGGTTTTTTTAAATTATACTAATTTAATAGTTGTTTAAATTTTTCCTTGTTTTGACAATTTTTAAATATATTTTTATGCCTAATTTCGAACAATAGATTACATTGCTTCTTTGAAGTTCAAATCGTTTTCATTATTTCATCCAAATGATCGCGATATTTTCTTCCTTTGTTGAAAGTTAAAGAAGGAGGATTTCGTTTGGTATCTGCGCAGTTTGCAAAAAAAGATGAAGCGCAAAAAGAGATAAAGTTACAATACCACGAAATTTATATTTTAAGATATATTTTATATTTATTTTACCCCACATTTACATTTTTAATCACGCCGTGATGCCATGGGATTGATCTCCATTTGAAAATTTCATGTATATAATGATCGGAACATATGGAAGACAATTAAACACATCTTGAATGCCTAACAATTTCACAGTATCATGAATATGAAACTATTGATTATGATATATTGATTATCTTTAACTGAAATTAAAGATAATCAATGTATTTGGCGAAACAGATGGTCGCCAAAGCTGACAAATATAATCATCTACATTATTTGAAATATCTTACCAACTGGTGTTATATGTCTACTCTAACAGTTTACAAATTAGCTATTGGATGTCGTTTAGAACAAAACCCTGTATATTAAACATCTAAAGCATATAGATTTAAATTAGAAAGTCATTATTACATTTGATTATCATTTCTTATATATATATATGAATTCTATAAGCTGACGTAGTTTCGTTATATAAAATTCAGTTCTGAGAAACGTAATTAATTCCCACTTTCTTTTGTTTGGCCATTTTTTTCCTTAATAACTCAAGATACGTGAACTGCTACACGATAGAAAGACAGCAAGCTTTTCTGATTCCACCTGAAAACTTTCATTAAAACTTGCTGTTGGAAAAACAGCGGACCTTACTTTCTTATTTCTCGCCACAGTCACCCTTGGTCAGCAGAGCCTCTGCTCTGAAGATTCATTCCCAGCGGAGAGAGCTCTGACTTCCCGCCACAAGACGAAAAGCAAAAAGGCACCCCACCCAGTTTATGAGTGTATGTCTGTGGCAGTGGCCTGGGGCAGATGACCGTCTTCAAGGCATGACCGATTTTTTTTACTACTCCCTCCTCCTGTGCAGCGTTTTAGTGTTTGTTAATTCCAGGGTATTTTTTTTTTCTATTTCTCTCCCCATCCCTCCAAAACCTGTATGTGACGTCAGGTGAGATCCTCCCAGGTTCGCCTGTGCATTCGGGGTTGCCAACATGGAATGGAAATCATCTACAAGAGCCTGTTTTATAAAGTTGTATTCTTTCTACTGCATCAACAGTGTTTTCAATTGTCGTTCCTTTTTGGAAAGATATTTTGGAGTCTCTGTCAGAAAATGTATTAAACAATAAAGACGTCTTGCATTGGTGGATTTTTGACTAGGCAGCTAGTTGCCTGGGGCTGTTCAGGCAAGGGGGACAGACCACTAGCAGGTCAATTAAAAAAAATATCAGTGTAATTGTCAAATAAATAAATTTATAAAGAGTGCAATTTCTATTAATTATAAAACATTAGCATTGCATTTTAAGTTTACATTGAAATTAATAAAGTACAATTAATTACTTATTTGCAATGTATTGAAATATTAATCATTCATTAAACTTATGTTGTATTCCACTTGACTGATTCTGTAACTTTGTTTGTTTGCAACTTTGTTAATTATCTATTACTTTGAAGTCTACGCCTGAGCACTTAGACCTCCCAATCTTTATAACTAATTGTGACTTTTAAAAAAAGTGTGATTAATAGAAAGAAACTATGATTAATAACTATGACTTGGGTGCTGATTTTTGTTATAATTTTTACAACCCAATAAGTTTCTATAATACCAGAAGAAAAACAAAATTTTGTAATAACTTAAATGTTGTATCAATTCTGAAAAGAAGGATGTTGTACTCAGACATGTGTAGGATATCGAATAACTTAGGTATAATGCCTTGCATAAAAACTGGATCGATGTCGGCTTCATTTTTTATACATAGAAAATAGATATACATGAATTTGTTTTATTGAAGACTTTTATTTAGCCCTTCTTTGCATGATTTTTTATTTTTTGTGAAATAAATCAGGGTGATATTATTCATGCTCTGAATTAAAGGAAAAATGCTTTAAAAAATTCAAATGTATAAATATATAATATAAAATAATTAAAAAACAGTAGGATGGAATTATTCATCATCCTGCAAATTTACATGTTAAGCTCAGCATAAAAATCTTCAATCTCCCACTCTTCCACATTTCTCCACCCACTATCGCTTTATTAGGGGAAAAAAAATCTCAGATTAGTTATTAAAAATATATGTAAGAAATCGCACGTTTCTTCCAACTACAACAAATAGCGGAATGACAAGTTTAAACCTGCAATAATGATTGAGGCATGTTATTATTATTATTATTATGTTATGATGGAAATTTCATAAGGATAATATGTTATAAAGGATTAGTATTATGTAACGCTAAAATGTAATAAATTAATTCTACATGTCATTTTTATTTATGAAAATTATTTATATTTTATAAGTTGATTTATAACATACTTAAATCTACAAATGAGTCTTTACTGTTTTATTTTTTAAATATATTGGGCTTCTGTAATTCAAATGAAAGACTTGCCTTTATATCATGGTGTAAGACAAAATCCAGTTATACGTTAGTGCTCTGGTCTGTCATTGTCATGTGACTAACATCATTTCAATAGATGCCATTAGATTTTTGACAAGTTAGTAAAGTATTTTTGAATTCAACAGTGTGTTGATAGTAAATTGAGTTATTTCCTTAATTATTATATTTACAAATAGTAAAGAATCTGATCAGTGCATTTGTTACGAAAGATTTTGATAACTTAAAAATTTGGATATAGAATTTCTTACTATTAAAAAAATGGATTTAAAAAAAAGAACTTTTCTAAAGGGGAAAAAATCCATACTAAGGAATTTTTTTTAAAAATCTTAAATAATGGAATTTTGACCCTATTAATAGCATGAATTAGAATCTCATAGGAAAGGTAATGCGAATAGTTTACATTGTTATCCAAGATGTTTGTTATTATAAATTATTTTTTCATACTTCTTAATCAGAAATTCTTTTGTAGTCCTTATAAGCAGTAAATGTATGCCTTTTTAACCAGTAACTTGTCAACATTTTTTTTTTACTGATTTCTTTTAAAGTATGAAATACAAATGAATAAATCAAATCAAAGAACCTTAAAATGGCTAAATGTCAAAGTAATCACTAGCTTAAATCTTTTCTTAAAACAAAAGCATGAACGCATATAAACTACGAAACAAATTGTAAAATATTTCAGCTACAGAGAAAGCTACAAAAACAAATATTTATTCTGTGTACTGCGCACGTCCATCCATTCCGATACCGGCAAAGTAAAAAAAGTTCAATTCTGAAGCTTTTTATTTGTTTTTCCAACATTGTTTACTTTTCGAATTACCTTTTTGGGGGAACGATTTGGCGACGAAAAGTTGGTCCGTCCCAGCAACCCTGTTCCTGTGCAAGAACTTCATCGAGGCATCCGATTCAAAATACCTGTGGATCTCTCCCAACAAGGATCGTGCTTACAGCCTTTTCTGCGTTGTGTTCAATTACCCAAATACAAACATTGAATGTCTCACCATTGGAGACGGTTAGACTTTTCAACAGAAAGATAACTAATAACTGGATTTGAAAAAGGAATAAGGTTTTAAGCAGCTATGACGTGAATTATGCGTTTAAATCTCTGAAGAGCGCGAAAGAAAAGGAATGTGGACATTTAATTGAATCCAATGGGGTCTCAGTGACCTCAATCAAGCTTCCATACAGGAGTAACGATGTGTTCAAAGATATGCCGGCATTTCCATCTCATCATCTTAATTTGTCATTACATCTATCAAGGTAAGATTTCGAAGTTTAATCTATGGAATATTTGTTTATTTATGACTTATCTTTAAAACAATCCATAAGGAATTAGATGGATTGTTGTTGAATGACTAATGAGTACATTGATTGTTTGTTAACGACTGTTTGTTTATATTCAGCCGTTTTAAAACACTTAAGACAAAGGAAGTAAAATTTCTTTTTTTATTAATTAGTTAAGGATATTTAGTTGTTATTTTTGAATAATTGTTTATCTATGCATCATGCTTTTAAAACTATTGGAGCAAATAGAATTAATGATGCTTATCATTTAATTAAAAAACATCATTTATTTACGAGCAGTTACGTTATTTATTATTTCATGTAAATTCATTTTCAGCAATATATTGAAATAAAATAATTTAATCAGTAAAAATCTTTTTTTTTTCAATGATTTTGTTGTACTTAGTATATCAAAAATTTTAATTATACTTTAATAGATAATGTACTACTGCGAATTTGGAAAGCTTGAGTAAGAAATTCGTATTGAGATAACGCTCATTTACGAATTTCTTATTCAAGTTTTCAAAATTCGTAAATGGGCGTTATCTCAATCCCATCATGTTAGCTAATAAATTTTACTCCACTAAAATTGTTCTGAAGTTCTTCACCTGTTGCTCGTCACGGGAGAAGCAAATACAGAAAGGGTAGAACAAAGTTATTTTCTTTTAAGTAAATCTTATTCAGTTTTATTTTCAAAAATTAACAAAAATTAAAGCTTTTTAAATTAATAATTCTTTTATGTAGCCAAGGAAGAATTAGGCAAACAATAACACGATGAATTCACTATTAATTAAAATGTAGACTTTCATGTTTTTATTTTATTTAATGTTTACGTAATACACTTTGTGTATTTTATCGGTAGTATGGCAAACAAGTAATCAATAAATCATTTAGATTTATTTATTTATTTTTCGTATAAAGTCGTTATATTCTCTTTCCTCTTCCTCTTTTCTTTTTCTTTTTTGTGCTATTCTTTAAGAAGAGAACAAAGATTTGCAATCTCTTTAATTATGTTAATCAAATTTATTTCATATTTTTATTCGCTGTTTTTAGTTTATTTTTCCCCCTTAATATTATGTCTTAATAAGGTTGTTGATAATGGATCAATATTTTGAGTATAATAAAACAAGATATATTTTTCAAGAATGTTTTTATTATTTTAATTTTAAATGTATGTTATTGTTTTAAAAAATAATTTTAATTATTGCTTATAGCAGAAAAAAGGCTTTTTATCAACAATTTTTATAATATTTTCTGATATACTTCAACCTTTTTGATTCCGGTGAATGCTTTTATGTTTATTGAAGAATTTCATTAAATGCTACTTACTTTATTAAATTAAATTGTATAATTGCTTTTATATAATAGATAGTACTGAAAGAAAAAAGATATGAATTTCTTTTGAATTTGAAAGTTTGTTTGATCACAAGTTTTTAAATTGATAAAATGAATTGAGCTTGGAATCAAAATTATAATTCTTTTATTCGTAAATTTTAAGTTGAAAACCAAGTAGGATCACAAGAACATTTTGCAAAATTTCCACACAAAGACCGTTGATAAACTCATCCTGATTTAGAATATTTCAATAAAATGTCTTGGATAATTATTTTAACATAATGTACTTCCATTTGATATTATTATTTCCAATATTTTTCAGCATGATAAACTTTTTCATATGAAAATCATAATTGTATTAATCCCCCATCTAAAATTATTTTAAAAAGGAAAAAAAGGGGGTGGGTAGAGAGAACCGTTAAGAACCTTTATTGAAAATATTCTGAAATCTCTAATTCATTATAAAAATTATAAACAAGCTTCGATTTAAGTCGAGATTTACCTAAGTGCATTTATGCAACAAAATATTTTTTTAAAAAAGGGAAAAAAAAATTTTTTTTTAATAAGCAACAGCTGATATTTCAGTTACTTTATCGTATAAAACTAAAAGTAAAATTATACTAAAGTTACTGTAAATTATTTGATTTATATTCATATGCTCAAATTTGTTGCATTTTCTAAGATTTTTTTACAATTTTCTCATCAAGATTCTCCTCCATAACCAACTTGCTGTTAAAAGAATTAGTGAGTTTAAATTTGCCTATGTTTTTACTACCGGTAATTTGGTAAAGTCTTCAAATAAAACAGTATACCAGTAACTTATCAAATATTATTTGAACCGTAAATATAAAAATAGAATTTAGAATGGTATTTATTTTGTATTCTTGTGTACGGAGACAAAAGAATGTTGAAATAAATTGTACACAGAATACAAATAATATAAAGGAATTTCAACAATTTTACTACAAATTGCAAGTAATATTATCACATGGCACAATGAAAAAAAATATATAAAACGTATATTTAAAATATGAGTTAATTTTCAATATGTTTAAAAAAATAAGAACGTTGGAAGTATAATTAATCAATATTTTTGATTCCGAATTCTTGTGATTCAATTCAAGCATAAAATAATCCCGCAGTTAAAAAAAAAAAGGTTTTTACCAAACTCCACACTTTTTAGTTTAAAAATTATTTAAGAATTTACATTATTTGAGTGTATTTCTTTCTTTAATTTTTTTTTCATAAAGTTTAGCTTTTCGAGTGATTTTAATTAATATTTATTACTTATTTATTATCCTGTCAGGGCGGATTTTCATTTTGATCATTGCTTCTGTCTCTGCGACTGCAATCCGATGGGTATATTTCAGACCTATTTAGTCGCATTAATTATGTGCCAAATTATGTGCCGAATGTGCCAAATTATTCATAAAGACAGAGTAAAATTATCAAATAGCTTATTCCTAGAAGAAAAGATATCCATTGTTGAAAATAATTTGTAATAATTTGTACCATTAGCAGTTTGAAGCTAAATTTCATAACTTGCAAAAAAACTAGTTTACCCCGGTATTGCAATCCTTAAAAAATATTGCGAAATATTTTGAATCCTTATATGAATTTTTTATTAATAATATTATTACTGTATTCTATATTTAAAAGTATTTAATAAAAACGAGTTATCAATTTAATTAAAGAATAATAATCAGGTAGCAGCTAATAATCAGGCAACAGCTAAAATTTTGATAGTCTGCTTTATATCTACTAAAGTCAATGTGCAATTTCTTAGGACCTCATTTTTTTTTAAACATTAAGCAATTTTTTATACACATTTTTTTAATATTTAAAATGTAGCGGATTTTTATTATGAAGTTAGAGCCACTGAATTGGCGGGAGGGGCGCAGACAGACTAATTAAAATGATGCTACTAATTTAATTGTCAAATAAATAAATTTGTAAAAAATACAAATTCTATGTATTATAAAACAATATGAGAATTTTATTAATATCTTAACAATCTATCTATTTTCTACATCTACTTAAAAAGTATTAACATAGATGGGTCATAATAAATGAGTAAAAATCCACTTTCAAGTTACTAATATTAAAAATAACATAAACTAAATAATTAATCTTTTATTAAATTGAAAAGGTGTTGAAACGTGAAACTAAACTCACCAACATTTTCAATTAAAATTATTAAAAGAGAGGACTTTATAATGTACTTTGTCTATTGCTTCAAAATGTCTGAATCTGCCATTTATAGTTATTCAATACATGGTCATTACAATTATTTAATTTTAACAATAATTGTCATCTTTCAGCATATTGTAGACTCATTTTAAATTAATTAACACCTTTTTCACAATACTATATAATTACTCTGTCACAAAACTTTATCTCAAAAAAAAAAAAGCGGTCGTCTTTGCCATAAAAAAATCACACTACTCGTTAATGTTTCCGTAATAATAAACAACCCATTTATTCTGCATTATTTGCCAGCTAATTCATCAATGATCCAGTCGCAGGCTAAATCTATTAGCCGTTTACAATGTAGATTCAGGGCACAGTCTTCTCACAAATGATGCAAAACAGGATCTACCATGAGCACGTTAATGGTAGCACATTACTCTTAGTGGCGCCAATCTAGGTGGATGAAAAAACAAACAAAAAAAACTTCCATAAGCAAATAAAAAGAATAGCCATGCTAAATATTCTTTGAACTTGACAAATTTTTTTGTAGTTTATCAGCATTACCGCGAAGATAGGTAGAAAATATTTATTTCGGCGAAATCGGGAGATTTAAATGGAAATGTCTGCAATCATTCAGGGGATTTTGAGGGAATTACGAAGTTCTTTTCTTTTCTATTTAGAACGATAGAATATTTTGAGCTTCTAACATTGGAAGGGATTCAAGGTTAATATCGCATCCCTATCAATTGAAAAAAATAAGAAGATTTAAGTATCTTGTTATTGAAGGCTCTTAAACTCTTTGCCACAGGTAAAAGTAAAGCCTTTTCGATTGAAAAAAAAGTTACACGACTAAGTTTTTTGTCTATACTCTAAATATAATATAAATTTATATATAAAAAATTGCGCAAACTCAAGAATTTATTGAATGTAAATCGAAAATGCAAGCATAGAAAATTCATTATAGCAGTGAATACTCGGTTATTCGTCCGTCTACTAACCGAGTGCATACCAGAAATTGATTTTTTTTTTTACTAAAGTCAACTAATTTTTAGAAAATCTGTCAAAGTTGGGATTAGAAAAGACTTTCATGATACAATGGCTTGAGAAAAGTCATTAAAACAAACAAAGGATACTATGAACGTGTTAGTAAGTTGCACGTTGTTAAGCAGCAGTTCATTTGAAAACGTCTTTAAAGAATGATTAGGAAAATGGAGGTGAAATAACAAAAGTCATAAATATTCCCAAATCTACGTATCAATAATACATCACCGAATTTGTTAAAATGCTAATACGTGGTAGTACTTGCAGCTTAGTTTTTATAATTTGAAATAAATGGTTTTGTAAAACCTTGCCGAAAGAAAAGAAGACACTATTTGAAGTTTAATTTTTTCTAACATAGTTTTCGATAATCCGAGGGGATTATGATACCAATCAGAACATAAGAACTTATTTGGAAAAATAAGATGATACTATTAAAATCATTTTCTTTGATTACTTTTAATTAATGATATTTAGATTATATTGATTTTTTATTACTTATACAAAAAATTTATACTTTATATAAATATATAAAAAAATGTAAAAATTTTTTTTTGAAATTTAATTTTTAGTTAAAATTAACGAATTATGAAATATTAATTCCGTGATTAATATTTATTTACTAAAAGCATTTATAGCGAAAAAAATTTATAAATAAACGATTTTATAAATTAATCATCAAATTATTCAAAACTGATTATTAAAATATAAAAGTAACTGAGACGTAAATATGAAGGTTTTTAGAATATTGGGTTTAAAATCTAGTTGATGCACATGCTTCTTATAGAGTTAATGAATTAATAATTGATACGTTGAGGATACAAATATACTTATTTTTCGAAGTATACAAAATTATTTCGAGTATTTGAAATTGTTGTAATTAATTTCCATTTAAAACAGTAAGAATTTTATAATGAACTTTATTTATATATAATTTGATAATCAATAAAATCATACTCTTTTGATGCAAAATGCAAACATCATATATATATGTGTGTGTGTGTGTGTGTTTAATTATGATTTTTACATATTTATATGCGCATTGATTAAACAATACGTAGATTAATGTCCCGGGATCAGTACATTACTCTGCATATAGTACATTGATCTACATATTGTATATTAGTTTGCATATAGTACATTAATCTACATATTGTGCATTAGTCTGCATATAGTACGTTAATCTACAAATTGTACATTAGTCTGCATATAGTACGTTAATCTACCTATTGTACATTAGTCTGCATATTACACTACCTACATATTGTACATTAGCCAACTATAACTACACCGTTAATTATTATTGTGCAAACTAACGTTGTAGGAAAGATTACACAAGAGACGAAAAAATAATTCTTAGATGCTTGTTGGGCATCTGATTTAATTTTAATGGTTCTTCGTGTGTTTGATAAGAATAACTGAATGTTTTATAACAAAAAGATATTTGATTTGGGAAGTCCGTGTCATAAAATGTGCCCATATGAAGTATTAATTTCTACTGGAAACTTTCATATCAGTCGAAATCGGTTCAAATTGGTTTCATAATAAAATGAAAAACAAGTTCCCCCAAATATCCATTTTCATTCTTACTGTTCTAATTTCTTACTTTTTTAAAAATTAGTTTTACCGAAGAATGCAGATAAAAATTAAGAGGGCGCGTCCCAGTTGGAGATATAAAGCTGCAGACGATGATGGGAGGGTTGGGATTAAAAAGAGGTTAAAGAAGGTTTACATTAAATTCAACTTCTGGTTGTATAAACCTTATATTTCCCTTTTCGTTTTTCTCAGTTATCAAATGATAATATTTAATTATGTCACATAGGAATGCCATTTGTTAAAATTTTCGAATCTTTACAATCGTTTAAAAGATCCAGTTATTTTCCAGCTGCCAAGGTGCATGTTGGACAACCTATTTAATTCTTAATATATAAAACATACGATGGTTTTCCAAAGCAAAATTTCTACTAACTAGCCGCCTTTGGCAACCAATTTATTCGCCCAGATTATTGATGTTTTGAGCTGTTAAATGATTAATATAAAAAATGAATTTTTAAAAAAGTTCATTTTGTTGCTTGAATGATTGTAAAAGATGGATTAATTGAATCAATTTATTGCAAAAAAAGTGTGCATATTGCAAATTAAAAGAAGTGAAAACTATACAATGAAGCTAAAAGTATTTGAAAATTTTTTTTGATGAACTAGTTTGAATTCCATCATAACATTTAAAAACATTTTTGCAGACTGTGCATCCGATCAAATTAATATATATATATATTAAAATTCAGGAAAAAATTAAACGGAAATAGAATTTTTAACATTAAAAGGATAATTTTCTAAATCTTGAGATAATACAATGACCATTTTTCTAAAATAATTCCTTTAGAACGCATTCATATCAATTTTCGTAAGCCAATCATAGCGATTTCTTACCTGACGTCAGTTGAATCTAGATCGACTCAACTTTCTATTTGAAGCCTATTTCTGAATTTCTTTTACAGCTTTATTCCCTTGATTGAATGAAATTTTTGATGACATGCTTCAGCGCAATACATATACAAATACGTTGAATGAAGCAGTTTTAATTCGCATGATGGTTTGTTTTACATCTGTTGCCATTCGACAGCAAGTAATAAGTGCGATTTCTGTGAAATGTACGTTAACATTTTATAATTATGCATTTTACTGTAGTATTATAATTCAACAAAAGCTGTCTGCACGATTGATTAACTGTTTTTCTTGTAACAAGAGAAACGAATAAAGTTTATTAAAATATTTTAAAACTTCAAAAAATTATTCCACGATCATTACATCACTGATATCGAAATTCCTAATTCAAATCTTTTTTCTTAAACACTTTGCAAAGATCAGCACAATAATAATACATCAGGTTTTCAATATCATATATATATATATATATATATATATATATATATATACAATGGATAAAAATTTCAGTGGTGAGCTAAAAATATAATAGGCATGGAATATTTCAAAATACGGATATGTTTGTTGACCTTGAGAATTGCCCCCCATTAAGAGTAAAAAATACTCTTAAATGTTTGGATAGCAATCTACATTAGAAATTAAGAAATGTTTTTATAGAGTAAATTAATTAAAATATCGAAATGTTCTTTTTTCCCGCACGATTTCTGGTAATCCCTTTCGTAATAAAAAATAAAATTTTAAAAAAATCACAGAAACTTGTAATTTTTAAAAATATATTTTCGACGACCATTGTATCCTTATTTACTTTTTCACTTTATTTTGCCCTTTGTATTTTATTATGTGTTTAGAATTGCTTCCTTCTTCGTTATTCCGCTCATTTTCCCCCCATTTAAACCGCAATCACAAATATGGTTTATTTATTCCAATCTTTAACTTTTCTTGTGAAAATCTTGTGAAAAAAATAACGAAATTTGTCGGAGTGACAAATCGTTAAAGATTTTCCACAAAACACTTTTTTTTTTTTTTTTTTTTTTTTTGCTTACGTATAAATTGGTATAATTAAGAGAAAAAATTTTAAAATAAAAATGTTTAAACGATTCGAACTCTTTGTTCAAACCATTGTAGTATAATAAATTTTTAGGCTTAATTCGTTTATTTAGAAGTTTAATTGTACATCACTATTTCGTATTCGATACCCACAAGATTTCCATTTGTGATTATCTAAATCTTTTGAAATTTCTTCTCGTGTCTTCATTTCATTAGGGTTTCTCGTAGTCTTCTTTTAGCATCTACTTTTCGTACAATAATGAACGAATTCAAGAATATGCATAGCTTCACATGGTAATGAAATGGACTACCGCACGGATGTTGCACATGTGACTAAGAAAAATCACATAGAGCAATTATTACATACACAAACAAAACTTTGAGCTTTCTTATGTATATTATCCAGAATTTTTCTTCCCACTAGGTCATTACAAGGAAATTACTGCCATTTCTTATCAATGCAATTGTTCTTTTTTTTTATTATGCAGTTGACGCAACTTATTGCAATGCTGTTAAGACGTTTTAGCATTTCTAGTCGATGCAATAATCTTGTATTATATGAGAAGCATCTTATTTGTAAAATAAATAAACACCTTCTATTTCCTAGAAAAGAATGTTTCAATGAACATAAGTATTATTACAACTCAAAAACATGCTCGATATTTTCTTATGCATAGATAATGGTTTTATTTTATCAATATCAGCTTGAATTCGATAAGAAATTCATACTTCTGGAAAGAATGAAATGCTTTTCTTCGAAAAATTCTTTGCACTTCAAGTCTCTGTATTATATGAGAAAATCTTATTTGTTAAAAATATATAAACACCTACTACTAAGAATCTACTTCTTAGGAAAGAATGTTTCAGTGAACATAAATATTGATACGGATTTAAAACATGCTCGATACGTTCTTATGTATATATGCAGAGATAATTGTTTTATTTTATCAAAATCAGCTTAAACTCGATAAAAAAAAAATCATAATTCTAGAAAGGATAAAATGCTTTTCTTAAAAAAATTCTTCGCATTTCAAGTCTCTGTTATTTTTATGTTCTTATAAATAATATTTATGTTCTTATCTTTATAAACAGCATTTTTTTATCTCACTGAAACGATAAACAATCAGCATATTTTTCTGCTACTCTATTTTATCAACTTTTTCGAAACTATATCAGATTAGTATTTGAGTAAAATGATAACAATCATCAGCTGACCGCGTCGTTCTAGTTTTTGGAATATTTTAGCATCATTTGCAAAGCTGCTGATGCCTTGACGGTCTTTAAACTTGGTGTCTTAACGATAATTCTATGTTTGATTCCAATGTTCCTGCAAACGACTTAAAGCTCCAAAAAGTAGTTCATTCCGATACGAAAGCTATGTTAACTCTTGTTTAAACAGGGCACTAAATCTGCTAGCAACTAAAGCATGACCGCATGAAGAAAGAACGGATTACCCCATTCTCAGAAGATTGTTCTGCTGTTTTGATGCGAGGGAAGATTTCCATTCGGGCGAAACGAATGCTGCTTTTTTTGTATGTTGGATGCTAAAATTACTCGTGCATGGATTAGACAGAAAAAAAATGAAATAAGTCATGCGATACAACATAAAAGGGATGGAATCCGATGTGTTTTGTCTAGGTGTTCTAAGGAACAAAGCTAAACTCGAAAAATGCTAAAAAATTCTTGAGAATCGTATTATTTACAAGGAAAAAATAATTGCCAAAAGCGGTGAGGAATGTATTTTAATAGAATATGGATGTGTTTTTTATTAAAATATATACGAAACCAGTTTTGTTTCTTTTAAGTTGCCGCACCTTGCAGAAACTTATTAAACAGTATACCTTACTTACTAACAGTCTGAAATTGCATTGTATACCTTATTACTATATGATGGAATTTAACTGGGTAAATGCTCTTTATGGGGAAAATTAAAACAATTTTCTTTTTAGAAATCAATACTAGATAAATATATGAAGAATGGATCTCCTCCCTTCCCCGTATATTTATGCAATATGTTACGTTAAGTGGAGAAAAACGAATACGCAGGCTGATTTATTATGACAAAAATTCTATTGTCAGGAATTGGAAATTGAGATTATTGAAAATTGGAATTATGGAGAATTATTGGAATGGCGGGGGGCCCCCGCGCCCCTCCATTTATCTGAGTATCGAATTTTTGATTTCAAAAGATGCTATTTTGTATGTTTTTTGTTTTTATAAACAAAACAAAAAAATCTGTGAATTTCATGGTTAAGGCAAATTTTTAATATTTTTTCACGTTTCATATTTTAAGCCTAAGATTCAAGGTCTAATTTTGTTTTTCAATTGCACAAATTGTATTGTAATTGCCAAAACCTTTGACTTCGATATTAGAATAAACTTTACTTTTAAATCTTCATAAAACTAAAAAAAAATTATACTATACTTTCCAATCTGCGTGCAAAAACTGGAATATAGTATAAATGGATATATTATGGAAAATTTGAGTGTAAAATATTGTATGTTAAGATTACATGCAGCATCAATTACATTTTTTTAAAATTACTGAAGTAAAAATTGTTTTTAACTTTTTATCTTGAAACTTGAAAAGAAATAAAACAAGAAAAAAAAATTAAAGGAACAAAAAGGAAAAACTTAGTGATTGCAAAAGCAATTTTTTTCATTTTTATCTTTTTGCGATTTCGGCTTATAATTTATTGCGATCGGTGCATACAGGATTTTAAATCACTTTTTTAGATTTTTATCTTCAGGTTAATCTGGCATTTCTACATGGCTTATCAAAGTCCTTGTAGATAGCAAACGATAAAAGGATATAAAGTTAATAATAGTTGTTCAACTTCCTTTAGTCGTGCTTAAACCGAAGGAAATTTTTAAGAGATTACTGTATTACTTGTGCCGCAATTTACGAAATAACATTTCCCTTTGCAACAATGAATCGACAATTATAATTGGTTATTGCAGTTTACTAATGCGACTTTAACTACTATTTTTCAAACAGAGTTCCCGAATTCTCTAAACGTATTTATGTAAAATGAGCAAAATATTTTTTTGTAAAATTTTCTTAACCTAACTATAAACTAAACTAAAATAAAATAATTGAAACAATAACGTATGTAAATACGTTCGAGATGAGTTTTTTGAAAAATAAACGAAAATACCTACATTTTTGAATATTCGAATAAAAAAGATTGAAAAAATATTTGTAAAACTGAGATATAATAGTAAAGTGGTAATTTAGAAAAAACTGAAAAAAAAAGTCCCTTTTTAAAAAAAAAAAATCTAAAAAGTGATATAAAGCAAAAATCTGGTTTACAGGTTTATCAAATGATTTAACTAAAATTTTGCAATTAACTTAAGAAATATATTATCTAGTTCTTGATGTAAAAATAAACTATATTTATACCCATACTGGAGTTCGAATGATAAATAACACGAAATTTTCCTCTTTTTCACATTGTAAAGCATTGAAACTACTATAAAATGTTTCTGAAGGAACAGATTACACATTCTCTCGTTCTGAAACTGAAGAACATATTGAAAAATAACTATACCAAATTTGTACAAAAAATATGCATTAGATTTTCATATAGAAGGTTTTTCGTAAGAAATTCTGTCAAAGATTGAAATTTGAGATAACAGCATGTTAAGATGTAAAATAGCATTTTAACGTATATAAATGCAATTGCAAAATTTGCAATAACTTTTAAAAAATAGACTTAGAAAAAAATTCCAGCGGTTTTATAAAAAAAAACTTGTTTGAACTTTAAAAATATTAAATTAAAAAAAAATTATTTTGCAAAAAATCGACTTTTTAACGTAGTTACTTATCTAAATAAATACATTCTGCTGAAAAAAAAAATCCAGGAAATAGAATTTTTTCTAAAATGTTTTGCTGTCTACTGGACATTTCATATTAATTTATTTCCACTTATTTTCTATTAAATGCGAAGAAATATTATACTACGAAATATAATTCCCCCCCCCCGAAATGCTTTTTTAAACATAATGCAAAAAAAAAATTATTTGTTTTAAAAGTTGCTTATTTTCATTTTCCGCGATTCTCTAAATTTGAATTTCTTTTTAATGAGACTAGATCCGCATTTTTTAAAAAAGTGCAACTGAGTTTTAAAGCAGAATTCAAGAATTATGTCTATCAAGCCTCAATAAATTGTGATTTAGGACTAACCTTTATTATTCTGTATGCTTTTAAAGATACACTAATAGTCTGTAATTGTAAACATTACTTTTTTTTTCAAGTTTCAGTTTAACATAGAGCGGAGTTAGGTTACTTCACAGGAGACCTTGGATCAATTTAGATCATGTGAAAAAACGTCAAATGATTTTTGCCACTTTAGTTTTGGAATACTCAAAGTACAGAACAAGATAACGTGAATTTAGATATTAAATCATATGTGCTTTACAGGTGTCACGTAGTTGTGAATTGTAGGGAATTAATTCCATTAGATCTCTGGATTGAAATTCATTTTGAAAGTAGTAAATGATGGACAAAAAAACTATGTTAGAACATATAAACCAAAAACTTATAAGCGAATACTGTTAATTGAGTTCAAAACTCAATTTTACATAGTATTAATTAGTAATCCAGTGTAGAATTATTCAGTAGCAGGAATTTGCAGATTAGAGTCAAAATTTTGCTCTAATCTGAGAAATTTGGTTTATACAATTTTAGTGATAAAGCTCATATTGCTGTGTTTTTGAAATGTCGTGGTCACATAAACGCGAAGATATAAAGCGACAATTGAAGAGTCTAAGCACTTGACGAATTAGGTCCAAAAATTAGATTTAGATCTACAGATGTAATTAGAAAAAAATATTATTTTTCAGAATTATCCAGCTCTAAAAACTGTGAGAATCATTTAATTTTTTCCAAAACTCTTTATTATTGTCTCTAGAAAAGCAATTCAAATTAGATTTCATCTATTTGTATTAATTTTATTTCAATTCCTAAAATTAGTTTGAAATTAGAAACTGAAATATCATTTTCATACACTAATTTCAATTTATTTTTAATCTAAACTTGTGATACTTGGTGGAAGATTTCAATGAATTACGTTTCCTACCATTCATTTTCGTTTCCTTAGTTTTAAATCTTATGGAATTAGAGGCAAAAATGGCTTTGGAGAGTGAAATTCCCTTTTCCTTATATTTCTATCAAAAATAATCTATCTTCGTTTCCCGCCTTGCTGACGAGAATATTTTTTAAATCCTCTTAACTATTTTGCTTCCTTTAAATTATAATTAGATGGTATTTGTAACTGTTTATCATACAGATGCGAATAAAAGTCAATAGCCTAATTAAGAGGCTTACAGATTCCACACAGTTTTTGTATCAAATTTTGACATCTTTGAATGATTGAATGTTAGTTTACAAGCTTCAGAATACATTAATCCATTGTATAAGTGATGCAAATATCAGGGCGATTAAGTGATTAAGCAGTGGAGAGACATTTCTTTTACAGAATATATCAAAATAATTTGACTGTACAAATTATGATATTTCTTATCAACCGATTAACGATTATAAAAAATTAATTAACTACATTTTAACGTTTTAGAAAAAATTAATTAACTACAAATTAATTAACAAACACAAAAAAAATGATAATAAACTACAAGAGTATTTAAAAAGATAAATACAAAAGTTTTGCAAGAAATATTTTAAGCTGCATTTTTTTACATGTTACACTTCTAAAAGTAAACGATCTGAAGATTTTTTTTTTTCGTGAATAAGGAGTATAATTTAATGTGTATCTTGATACGCACTAATGATTTTCAATATCATCTACCACAATAAATATAAATGCTTCGTTAAAGCATCGTATAATTTTAAAAGTTTTTTTTTACAAAAAAATAAATAAATAATACATTTTATGTTTTCGAGATAAGGAATTTTCTAATAAACATTCTTTTCTGAACAGTATTCGTAATTTAAGAATATTGAACTCTATCAATAAAATGTAGTTAATATTTTCAATGACAACGCATCTTATTTTAAATTTTATTGAAATAGTCCAATAATTATATATTATTAATTAATTATATTTCTTTTAAAGGAATTGATATATGGCTACGTATGTTATTGAACTATTAATTTTTCTTTTTCAAATAAACTCTAAATGAAAACACTATTTTTCTGAAATGTGAAAGACAGTTTAAGGATTTTTTTTCTTCTTTTGCTTTATAGATTTCATAATTCAAACATCTTTATAGTTTAGAAAACAAACAAAAAAATTATTAAAATTCTTATAATTTTCTTCTGATGTAAAAGAAAAATGAAAAAGGATTTTCTAAATACATTGTAGCTAAAAACAATTAAAAAGTATATTAATTTATTTCCATTCATGATAAAAATGATAGGAAATATAAAAATTTTTATTACAGAAATTAAGCGATTTTAATCAGCATCATGCATATAAACAAACAAACAAATCATCGTTTTCACTTGAATTTTACTCTATAATTTTGATATTTCATTTTTATATATTTTTGCGTCTTGCTATGCTAAATTAAATTTTAGCCAAATACTTTTTATAAAATAGTTATTCTTTTTAAAAAATTAATTTTATTTATCATTATTTTATTATCTATTTTTAATTTTTTCTATTTGTGAAAACTGTTTCTACAAATACAGGATGAGAAAAGAAAAGGAAAGAAAATTGAGAATTTTATCCAAATGATTAAAAATAGTTTGAGTTTACCATAGAGCTGATATATCTCAGCTCTATAAGTTTAGCTCGAGTCTTTTATTTAAAAAAAAAATGAATGTCCTATTATTTTCGATATGTTGTTCTGAGATTATATTAAAAATTGTACGAAAAACAAAATTGTGAGATTAGATTTTTATTCTTATCATGTGCATAGTTTTTAATTATCGTTTTCACCATTAAAAACAGATGGAATTCTTTAATACTTATCATTTTCATGACTTTAAAATTTATAAAAATAAAAGCACTTTACATGCTTTTTGTTTACTATCCTTTTCTTTATACTACTTTCAGCGGAACTGCTTTAAAGAATTTAGACAGAAAAAGAAAACCTAATCGTGATATCCGTTTGAGATAAAGATGTCATTTTTCAGAGCATAAACTAAAACGTGTTCTTAAAATGTTCAGAGAGTAATCGTATCATTTTCATTAGCAACCGGAAAATGGCTGCCAGAAAAACCTCCTAAGCCGACGCACTTACGTAAATAGCATTTTGTTGTCATAATTTTATTATATTCCGTATTTTTTATTGCCTTTTTTTGTACGTGCGAAGTGAATAATAAACTCAAGTATAAACTGGTCTCCAGCTTCTGTAATAGGGGCATTTTGCAAATAGAAGGCTTGCCGTACTTTCTTTTGTGAAGAAAGCCGGTTTTCTGAGCTCTTTTTTTTTTTTTTTTTTTTTTTTTTCTTCTTTAAGTATTGGTATATTGAATGAATTCAACTTTCGCCCGGGCTACGGTTGAACTCGAAGGTTTGTAAATCGTGATATCTATGTCTGAAAATTGCCAGAAAAAAATCTGCACAGGTGCGTAAAATTAGTATAATAAAATAGTCTGGGAAGCACAGAGAAAAGTTTTTTCTGTGTCTGAAATGAAATTAATTTTCTGATAACTTTTTTTAAAAAAGAATTCTCAAGCTGTGTTTACGAAAGATATTTTACTGATTTAAGAACGGATAGGATATCAAAATGATCATAAAAGCATTGATAATAAATACGCAAATATTTTGGAAATTATAAGAATCTGGAAATTAAAGGAATATTTGTGTGTAAATACAACTAAATAAAAAAATAACCCTGAAATAAAGCACTTACATGATTAGCAAACGTTGAGTTATTAAAAAATATAAATACTATAAAAACATGAAAAATTGAAAGATTATGATTGGTCCTGAATGAATAAAGTATGTCTATAATTAAAAAAAATTGTTTTGATTTTCTTACTATATGTCGAAATTTTTGCTCGTAGTTGTTAATAACATTTCTGCATTTGTAAGCTCTCATTGTGTTTGTAAAATTAGGTCATGAGACATGATTGACGCAAAAGTAGTCCAAAAAGGTTCTACAAATTTGTTTGTTGAACCTGTAGACTAAATTTGCCACATACTTAATTCTTGAGCAATAAATGTCCACAAACTAAGCATTTTCCAAAATTTTGATTAAATTTTTAATAAAAAATTAATTGAAATTTTAATGTTTTCTTCAATAATTTCGAAGCGTATTACAGCGCAAGAGCATTTTTAACCACTTTAATAATAGTAAGGAATACAAATTTTGTGTGCCGTTATTGCTGTTATATTATTAAGAGGAAATTTTAAAAATAAAATAAAAATAAACTGATCAACCCTGCAATATTGATTAGCAATCCTTACAAATATCTTTTAATTAGCAATGCGTCATCTTTTAGTCACTGTATGTTGCAATCCATTCTTGCTAATGTTATTAATTTAAAAATACAAAAGGCCTCCTGAATATCTTTTGGAATAATATCTTATTATAGGAATCATTTCATGCGTTCGTAGCAATTTTGAACTTCCTGAACTAATACTGTCCATGAGAATTTGGCCCATTTATGGATTATAGAACGATAAAAATCTAACGGAAACCTAAATTGTCATACTTACTCACAAAAAAGAAAAGAAAAAAAAAACTATAACACGCTCTAATTGTTTCTTTTTTTTTGATGGGGGAATCCTCGGAAGGTAAGGATTATTTTAGCGGAACTAATGCAACGTTATTTCATCTGATGCCGAAATAATGCATTTGGAATAAATAATGTAATTCAAGAATCTGGATGCATAAAAAAAAGAGTCTGACATCATTAACTTTTAAATTGTTGAAGTGATAATATACATGAATTAAAAAAAATATTTAAGGATAATTTAAAAAAGGATTTGTATTCTCTTAGCAAGATAATATTTTATAGGTACTTCTGTCTTTGTGTTTTGTTAATGTTTGCGGGTTAAATACAATACTCTTTACAGGAGCTATAAAAATATGATACAAAAAGAAATGCAGAATCTGTCACACTCCTGTTATTACAACTTATCAAAGAAAACCACATAAATGCTTTATTTATTTATTTTTATTGAAGGGATTTAAGTTTAAAAAAACTTTAGCCAATAACAACAACAACGATAAAGGATTGTAAATAGATTTTCATTAGACTACAATTTCAATTTTTTCAAACAACGGATTTCTTTTGAATGTATTTTGTTCACAATTTTTCATTGGAATAAATAGACGTGACGTTAAGAGGTTTGGGTAATCACGTGGTTGGGCGGAGAAAGCGACAGACAAATTCCAAAAATGTGTTTTTCATACTCAAAAAGGTCTAAAACGTGTTGGTTTAGCAGATCATGAGTTCGAATCTCTTGACGATTATAATACTTTCTCTTTGCTCATTTCATATAAAAGAAAGTTTAAAAAAATGTTTCGACACATTTTTAACGAAATCCAGTTAAGTTTTATCAGTCAGTTCCTCTGTACTTTCGCGTGCATGCAAATGCGACAACACAAAATTGAAACCCTTGAAAAAAATGAAATTCGGTATGGGAACTAGTTACTAAAATTTTTACAGATTTGTTTAAATAGATTCAATAATTTTGCTTCAATTTGTTTCAATAATTTTGTTTCAATGGATAAAAAGGTATTCTATATGCATTTTGTTTTCTATTCTACGAAATTCAGAACTCTTTAAGTTCTCTTTGAGAATAAAATCTGAATTCTGGTGGTGTTCATGGTCGTATACAAGATTCACAATTTTATTCGGAGTAGGAGGATGATATAACATTTTTATTAAATATATGAGAAATGAGAAAGTTTATGAGAATAACTTTATGAAATATATGAGAAAGTTTATGAGAATAACTTTATGAAATATATGAGAAAGTTTCGAGGAATGATGAGAAATATATGAGAAAGTTTCGAGGAAACTACTTCTTCTGTTTCATTTTACTGCAAAACAACAAACGCGTCTTATTGCATCCACATGCGTCACGTCTTTATTGCATCATCCCAGCACGTGTCACAGTTGTGAGCTTTGGCCCACCCCCTGTTAAACGTCCCAAATTCATGAAAGGGGAAATGAACAGAATACGTCATATAATGTAAATTTATGCGGTTCCCTCTGATTTCTGCCACTGCAGTACGTAGTTATTACTGAGCCGTTTAAAAATATTATCTAATTTCGAAATTCTAGAAAAAATTCCCTATAATTATATTTCGGAAGAGCTTGATTTACTTAATCAAGAAAAAAATTCATAAATATTTAATTAATTCCTGAGAGCCATTTATTAAAAAAAATTTCTTGTAAAAAATAGAAACTTTGGGTAAAATTAACCATTTTTTGAAAAGTATCTTTAAAAATAATAAATTTAGGGATAATAGCTTTAAAAATTTAATATCAACATAAATTTGAATCTCTATTTATGAAATCTCATCATTCTGTGTAAAATTTTCGTTTAGGAAAATACGTTAGAAATTTATAAATTAACTTATAAGAATAAGGAAAAAAATAAAAGACTAAAATTTACTTATCCCATTTATTGGTTTTAACACATATCCAAAACTGTATAAATATCTGTTATTCCACTTCGCACAGAAAATTCATATTTTCATTCTTTTATGGATATAGAAATACATCTTCTATAACATTTTCTGGAAACTATAATTCCCTTCACTTCGCATTAAATGCTGTATCTTATTAATTCATTTTTTATAATATTTTCATTATTTTTCTTCATCTCTCATAATAGTGTCTTTCTCACGTTTTGTCAGAATTTGCAGTAGGTCACTTTCGTAGAATATTCGGCAATCATAATATCCTCAACAGGGAAGAATATCAGAACCTCCAATCTTCTTCAACAGCTCCCATGTCTTTCAGATGCTGCCTGCTGCCATTTTTTTAAGACAGAGGTTTTGGTACATTATGTTAGAACTTCGAAAATCAAAAAATCGAGAGAGAGAGAGAAAAAATCGTCTGAAAAATTTCGTTTTATAAAAATTATATTTCGTAATGTAAAGAGTAAAGAACACGAGTTCATGAAAAGTCAAGGTTCTGTAGAAAAATTCCGTTAAATGGAAGCTCTTTTGAATGGAGATTCTATTGCATCTGATAATCAAACATTTCAAAAGAAATGCAAACATCTCTGCTGGAACAAAACTTTTCCCCCCATCCAGCTGTTCATTGTAATACTGTTTTGTATTTCTATAATGCATTGCGACTTTCTTGAGTTTTTGTTCGGGATGGCAAATAAATTACCAGACAAGGTTAAAACATGTTTGAGGTGAAAACTTGTTCCATAGACCGAGTTCAGAGCAATTATACCTGTTTCCTTGCTCTCGACATCTTCTTTCTCGGGTTTATCACCTGCTTTTTAATCGGTATTTTGAACTACTGTTGAGTTGAATTGTTTTATTTTGTTGATTTCGAATGGGGCTAATAGTTTCTCGTCGTAAACATTCTTTAAAATTTTTCAACAGACATTTCCCATCCATACTGTAAATAATAATTGTAGTCCATCATTTAATTATTTAATTTTAAGGTACCAAAATTTTATTTAGTTTTTTTTAATCGTAAATCACACGTTTTTAAATATGGCTTTTGAAATTCTATTCTTTTAAATTATATAGACTAATTTGATTTTATTTCTGTGATAATCAGAGAGGAAATTAGAGATATTTTATTAAAAGTTAATGTTTAATATTTAATTAATTTATGTTGAAATTATTTTCGTTATTTTCGTATTATTATTTGCTATATGTGAGGTGTTATTTTTAATATTTTTCGATGAATATTTATATTTTTAAGGCATTATTATAAGTTTTAGGTGATATTGATTCATTGCAGCATCTTGATTTCCTAAGGTTGCAGATTTTGAAGATAAACACTTTGAAAGCATATTAATTATATTTAATATAGATATTAATCCGTAAAAGTTTTACCAAGTTAATTTATAGGAATCTTTAAGAATATTAAAGAAATGTTCGAATCTGCTGGTGCTAGTTGAATGGCATGTTATAATAAAGGCCTATAAAAATCAAGAAAACAATGAGGGGTGAAAACACGAAGGATTAAAAACCTATAAAACTAAAAAATTATGGAATTTTTTTTCTCGGTATAAATTTAAAAAATACAATTTATATCTTCTTGAATTGTGTCTTTTCTGGAAAAATTGCCTTCAAATACAATAATTAAAATTCTTTTTTAAATATCTAAAATTTGTTCATATAATTAATGGCATAGATAATGAACTAAAATATGTAAATGATCAAATACGTTATAAAGCTATGCAACATGAAATGAGATGCATATTTGAGATTTCACTCAAAATTCTGGGGAAAAATTTACAATTTCACACTAGAACATAATTTTCTAATTATCTGAGATATTGCAAAACTTTGAAATCAATTTATTAAAATACTTAAAAAAATAATTAGTCTGTGAAATATAATAATTTATAAAGTTTTAGCGAAAATGTTACTTAAAACTAAAAAAACATTGATTCAAATATGATGTTTTAAAGAACTTAATATAGCAGAACTATATTCATAGAACTCAATAAATATAGCTGTTAATTTTCAGAATTAATTATAACATAATGTTTAAATACATTTGTGAGTACTTAAAATATAATAAAAGATGTATGATACTAATCACAATTCATAAATATTTTTGTGGAAATATAAAATATTTTGGTTTATTATTTCATTAATTTATATCTTCATTTAGTACGTCTCTATTAGGATTCCCGTTAAATTAACTTAATATTCTCAAATCATTGAAATTTCATGAGGTTATCATTATCATAATGTAAAGGTAATGTTTTTGTAATTAATTGATATATTTCAGGTTACAAATTATAAAATTGTTTGTTAGCTGTTTGTTTTCAGGCTGTAGAAAAAGGGTTTTCTAACATCTCAAATTGTTAACAATAAAGTGAGCTGCAACAAGCATTTTTAAGTTCAAAATTATTCTTTGATATGGTGTATTTTAATTGTTTCTGAATTCTTTAAATACAGTAATAATTTACAAAATTCAAAAAAAAAGAAAGAAAGAATGCCTAAAATGTTTTTGTGCAATAAATTAATTTTAAAGTGGAGAAAAATTACTCTGTGATGGAATATATGAATCAGCAAATTATTTATCATTCCTATGACTTCATTAAATAAAAACATAAACAGCTGGCAAGTTTAAAGTTGCAATAGATAGGATATTTTTTAAAGGAATATGAAAATAAACAGTGTATTTATGAGACGAGCAGATGTTGCCCCTTTCTTCTTCCCGCCTTCTCAAAAACAGAGCAGATGTAAAACGATCTGATACATTCGAAATTTCCCAAACGATCTGAAAAAAAATTCAACGACAAAAAGAATAATGAGAGGTCACTGGTTTTGAATTACTATCATAAATCGAGTAGAAAGAAAGGCGTAAAAAGTATTTAAATATTAGTTTGTCTGTTGAATTCATTTGTTATTTATTTCCGTTCTTACGAAATATTCTTACGAACAACAATTACTTTTTTATTTACTTCATTTCTACTAATTTTTCAATGCATTCTTATATATTTTAAATTCTTATTTCAGTTTCTGCTTTTACCGGCCACAATACACCTCCAGTTTTTGATTTCAAGCGGGACTGGTTGATCCAAGAAAATGAACCAGTGGGTAAGTAAAGAGCATCCTATTTAACACTGTGCAGTTATTGTAATTATTAAAATTCATTACCAAACAATATACTAATCAAGATATCATCTTTCTGAAATGCAGTGATATATTACGATTTTTGACAAATTATAAAATAAAAAGGAATTTTCTGTAAATAGATGATGTTGATTTTTAAAGTTATTTTATTGATTTAAATCAGCAATGAGTTCTTCTGTATAACTCAATTCTATAAAAACTCGATTTCTGAAATTAAGGGATATTTTGGAAATGATCTTTATTTTTGCATCGCTATCAGATATTGAAGAGGAAGCCTGAACCACATCTCATTCTCCAAACTTTCACGCTACGCTACTACATCAATTTGGAAACGTTTGTTGATAAGAAAAAGGTTTAATGATCACCAGGCTTATAAACACGATGGATATTTAGTGAAGTCAGGTCTACAGACAAATAAATGACAAAAATGTATCTCATTGTGAACTGTTTATTTATCAACGAATTGATTAAAGAAGAAAGGAAAATTAACGTTAACATTTCTGCAAATAACAGCAACAACAACAGAAAAGATAAATTCACACACGAATTGAAATTCAATAAAACTGTAAAAACTAATCTCCAAATAAGCGGAAAATATCTATTATATTGATTAAAGAAAAGGCTTTTTTCCATTACAAAAAGTTTTCGAGTATTTTGCAATGGAAAATACTTGAATGAATATAGAAGAATGAAGAGTTTTTTTTTTATTGTGGAAATTTTATTTTCACAAAAAGTATTCTTAATTGTGTTACATCTTTATTTTAACTGATTATCATTGTTTCTAATAATCGTTTGCATTTTGGTAGAAAAAGAGATGTAAAAAATGAAAAATGATTCGCTTATGCGAACAAAATGAAATAAACATTTTTACAATATGAAATAATTTGGTTACATCAAATAACTTTTCTTTTTATAACAATAATACAGCCAGGAATAAAAATGTTGTGCAATATCAGGTTTTCATATGATCGCATGATGTTATTCTGTTTAAATGAAATTCTGTAATCCTTTGATCCATTGACATCTTCTAGGAATAAATTTAGATTAAAAGATTACTTTCCTTAGATGAAAGAAGTCGTAATTTTTGCGGAGAAGGTCAAACTTTATTAATAGTTCTTAGATATTTATCAAGAAAGAAACTGGCAGTAATTAGAAGGGATATAATTTTTTTTACCCCATTGCTAGAAAAAAGGCTTATGGATGCAACGAAGCTCTAAATCTTTATGAGCATAAAATAAATGGATGTATACAGTATGAACTGCTAATCTGGATAGTTCTTTTAATGTAAACTTGCAGAACCTGTACGGCATCTTAAGGACATGATGAATGCTAGCGCAGTTAAAACCATAATAACGTAAACAATAAAACAATGAAAACGAAGTAAAAAAAATAATATGGATTTAGCAATTTTTTCATGGCAACGATATTGCCTGGTCAATTACAGACGATAAAAATTGAAGAGGAAAAAAACACTGAAAATGAAGAAGTGCTAAAATGTAAAGAGATAATGAAGTTTGCTGAAACCGATTCTATAAAAATTTAAACTGTAAAAAAATTTTTTTTTGTTAATCTTGATTTATTAATTGGTTTCTTGTGAAATTAATGAATTTATTCTCCCCATAAACCCGCGTTTTCCATCGAGGATCAGAGAAGAAAATATTTGAACTCTTTGGGTAAACAATTAATTACAAATCAAGGAAAAAGCGATATTTTAATTATTTCTGTTTTAAATTAGAGAGAAATGTTCGATTAATAAACTAGAAAATTTAAAAAAAACTTAATTTGACTGTCTGTTGTTGGAATTTTAATTTTAACTCCTAAAATGTTTCGGAAAAGTTATTGATTTAAAAAAAAAATTCTCAAATTTGTCTGTGGAGCAAAATAAATTTCTATAGAGTGTTTTTTTGTTTGATTGTTTTATTTCGATGGCGCAGCTATCTCCCCATTAGAAACGATCATTAGCTGACAATAGATCACAACGCTGTCCATATTCATAATATTCTTATTAACTAAAAAAAAGAGAATAATAATTTGGATAAATGAAGAATAAATCTTTTTTTTTTCACTTTTAATAGCTTCTTCCTTCATATGTATTATTTCATCTTCTTCTATGACTAGAGTTTTCATTTCTTTAAATTTTTTTATTCTCGGTTCCATTTTTAATCTTCTACATTGGCTCAAACAATTGAGAGTGCACCTTAAGTTTACTTGATAAATCCCACTTTCATTATAAATAATACCTTACTGAGAAGTGCAAAAATGTTTTTATTTTTACATATAACAAATGGTTTAATTTAAAATAAAAACAAAGAACAATCAACGAAAAACCTCTAAACTGAAAAGTTTCAGAAGCATTTTAAATAAACAAATGCCGATTTTTGCCTCAAAAAATTGAGAATACACCAATGAAATTTTATAATATCTCGCATAGAAAGAAAATGCCAATATTTAGTTGCATGTCTTTTGGCTTTTATAAGGGCCTTTAAACGTCGTGGTATCGATTCGAACAATTTTTGATGGTATCTAAAGATATATTTACATCATTCTTTTTGCAACACTTGTTTTAAATGGGGTTTGTTTCTAATTTTGTGTTTTTGGACTGCTGTTTAGAGTGTGGTTCAGAGATATTCAATGACATTGATGTCGGGGGGACTGTGGTGGTGTGTGTAACTGTTGTTTTCAATAAAAAATACCTCGCATTTTGATGTTATGTTCAGTGTGTTTGAGGTCTTTGTCCTGCTGGAAAAGGAAATTTCCATCTAAATCCAAATTTTTAGCACTTTTGATTGTTGCGAAGTATATCCAAGTAAACCTTATGTTTCATCCAACTTTCTGCAGGAATTTCTCAAATCAGGCAGAAATGTAAGTGCTGAAACAAATGCCATTAGACAAGCTAGATATAAAAGTCGAATTGTTAGAGAGAAACCGTTCATCAGCTTGCAAATTCAGAAAAAGTGCTTGAAGTTTGCAAAAACTCATCAATTGAAGTCCAATAACTTTTGGAAGAAAGTTATATTTAGTGATGAAAGAAAACTCGACATTTTTGGCAGTGACAGCCGTCACACCGTATGGAGAAAGCCTAATACAGCTTTGGATCCAAACAACTTACCTCTTATAGTTAAACATGGTTGTGATTCTGTCATGATTTGGAGTTGTATGGCTTTCTACGGGGTAGAAAATTTAGTTCTTATAGATGGCATTATAAACTACATATTTTACTTGGATATACTTCGCAGCAATCTAAAGGAAAGTACTAACAATTTGGGTAGTTAAACATGGTTGTGATTCTGTCATGATTTGGATTTGTATGACTTCCTACGGGGTAGAAAATTTAGTTCTTATGGATGGCATTATAAACTACATATTTTACTTGGATATACTTCGCAGCAATCTAAAGAAAAGTCCTAACAATTTGGGTTTAGATAGAAATTTTATTTCCCAGTAGGATCACGACCCCAAAAAGAATGCACGTAACGTCAAAATGTGGTGTTTTTTACAGTGTAAACAGCAATTACACATCACCACAGTCCGATGACATCAATGTTATTGAATTTTTGTGGACAACACTCTGAACAGCAGTCCAAAAACACAAGATTAGAAACAAAACCCATTTAAAACGAGTGCTGCAAGAAGAATGGTGTAAATATATCTTTAGATACCACCAAAAATTGGTCGATACCACGACATTTAAAGGCCTTTATAAAAGTAAAAAGACATGCAACTAAATATTGGCATTTTTTTTTCTATGCGAGATATTATAAAATTTCGTTGGTGTATTCTCAATTTTTTGAGGCAAAAATCTGCGTATGTTTATTTAAAATGCTTCTGAAACTCTTCAGTTTAAAAATTTTTCGTTGGTTGCTCTTTGTTTTTACTTTAAATTAAACCATTTGTTATATGTAAAAATAAAAACATGTTTGCACTTCTCGGTAATGTGTTATTTATATTGAAAGTCGTATTTATCAAGTAAAAGTAAGGTGTATTCTCAATTGTTTGAGCCACTGTACCTGTAATCTATGCTATTCATATGAGTGTCATCAAATATCTGTTTAAGCAAATAACGGATGTTAAAAGTTCTTGAGTAGAGTTTCTAGTATCTGTAAATATTTCTTTAACCAATATAACAAAAAAGGCTTAGCATAGAATCAGCGCGTCTTTTTTCCGACTTATTCCAGATAGAATTTCTAAAATTTATTCTCTTAAGATTCCATTTCGATGCGTTAAATTTTTGTGATACACTATTATAAATTTAGTGGTATGGCGTGTGATATATTTTTTGGTACATTATTATAACTAGGAAATAAACAACTCAAGTGGATTTTTGGTGAACAAAATAGGATATTAAAGAAATATTGATTGTTTTTAATCAAGTAGTTAAATTTTAAACGAGATTTTATAAATTGTGTTGAATTCAATTAGAGCATGAATAAAATTTGAATTCCTTTCAGAAAATTATCTTTATTTACTGATTTTTTAAAATTTTGAATAACATATTTGTCACTTTTCTTTTATTACTTACAAACCATTTTACTTGAATTCGTTTAAATAAAAACTTTCTGGCTCAAAACTATCAACATTTTGGCTCTATTACTTTCTCGTATACGAAGTATAAAAGATAAAATCATTATAATAGTTATAAGCATCGTAGTAAGGCATTGTAAAATTCAAAAACTCGAACTCGAAATTTTGACGAATCTTTACATTTCAGATTTCCTTGAGACCGTAAAACAAGTTTTTGGAATTCTATTTGTCTGTCTATTCAGATTTATACAAAAACGTTTTGAATTAGATGGATGAATTTTGATATGTCTTTCCACCAAATACATAAATTTCTATCAAATTTTGAATGGAATCTATTCAAAAAAGTTTCTCTGTCCACTTGTTCGCTTAGTGAACTCAATAATTACAAAAGGTGAAGAAGTAGGAAGATAAAATTCGGTGCACAGGTTTAAAATCTAAAATGTAGATTCTTATCAAATTTGTTAAAATTTTCCATCTGTCAGTGTATACTTTCACATGCTTATAAGCGCAATGATTGAAATAAATGAAATTTGGTATGCGATCTTTGAGTTCCGTATGATTGTAGTTTCGTATCAGATTTTGTTATCAGACTGGAAAAAAAGCGCCAAAAATATATTCGATTTTCCGATATTTGTGTATTAATCACAAAGCAGGGATTAATGGTCCAAAAAATTAGGAGAGATCGCTCAAAGAATTCACTAAAAATGTTAGATTCACTTTAAAGATTTGCATTTTGTGACTATTGTTCACCAATGCTATGCAAAATATTGGCTGCAGTACTTAAGATCTGCTGTCTTAAGCCAGAAGAAGGGTGATAACAACCCTTTCATTCACATGATCATGTAATCGAACACATTCCAATTACATTCAACTATTTTTATTTAAATTTCTGAGCAATTATGTTCAGGATTTTTTTCCCATGTATTCAAATTCACACACAAATTATTGTGAACCGAAAAATAAATAAATAATAATAATAACAATAATTTAATTAGTGGAAGGATTCATAAGCCATAATTCGTGTATTTGAGTATTCAGAATGCGTTAAAAAAATTATAACTTTTTAAAAACAATTTTGTTTAAAAATAACCTTTAGATTTGAACTTTTAATACGCGGCATATAGTAACTAACTCCTTTAAACGTTATCTGCAGTGATATGTTTTATTACGAATTTTCATAACATTTATTAAATACAACCAGCGGGTATGATCTCTCCAACACTTTCTTACATACTCTGTACTAAAGGTGTTCTTCCAGAGAACGCTTTGTATGACATTGGCGTACAGTAGTTACAAAATATTAACCTTTGATGCGAATATAACATTATCACTGAATCATTCGTGTAATCTATGATGAATTTTGTAACGATTAATCCCTGACATGCGGGTAATAGTAACCGAATATCGAATTTGTGTTTTAGACGCATTTTTCCCAACCGATTGAAGCAAACATTTCACTCCGAACTACAATTGTAGTCACAAAATCCCACAGCAAATTTAATGTATTTAAGTCACTGGGTTTTCGAGTTATCAGGTTAACATGTTTCTGACAGTACAGACCGACAGATGGTCAATCCCTTGTTGGATTTTGCTCAAAATTTGATAAATATTAATTACACTATAGATATTAATTCTGTGTATCGAATTTCATCTATTTAGCAATCTTTATGCTAGATAGATGTAATTATGGTGTTAAATTATATTTGAACAGTTGGACAGACTTCCTCTGAGTAGACTTCGCTCAAAATTTGAGAGAAATCTTCAAATTTGGTATCAAGAACGTATTACGAATTTCGTCGATCTAGCTTCAAACGTTTTTGAGTTTTCTTTGTCACAGACAGACATTCGAATAGACAATTTCCAAAATGTATTGTTCGAACTGAGGGAGGTCTAAACCGTGGAGATTCGTCAAAATCTCGAGTTTGAATTTTTTTACGATTACTATACTTTCTCTATACTATGCTTACAAGAAAGTAAAAAAAAAAAAAAAAAAAAAAAACCTATTTATATAGACATTAAATTAAAATCAATAATGCATATCTGAAAGTTCAAAGGAGGAAAGGGGTGGGAGGTATTTACTTAAGAGGCCCCCAGTTGTGTTTAATCCAACCCTGCCAGTAATTCGTACCTTTTGAAATCATTAAAAGTTGCTAATGATTATTGGTCATTGCACTTGCTACATTTCATCCTATAATTACCAGTTACACTTGCAAATACTTCTAAAAATAAGGAAAGCGGAGACCAGTGAGACACTTTTTCGTAGCACGCCTGTGCTTCGAGGAAGTGACCTATATTCTAATCACTCTGCTTGCCCAACCGATCACCTACACCCACACCAAAAGACCTTCGAAGTTTTCTTTATTCTGCACTCTTCTTTGTGGAGGTTTTCGTCTTCCTTACACCTCCTCAACACTGGTGTCGTGTAGCAGTCCGGTTTCAGCACATTCAGAATAGCCTATAATCGCGAATAGATGTGTTTGATGGAGGTGTCTTGTTTGAACTTCCTCCTGACCCCTTTTTCTCTTTTTCTTATGACCTGATGGCTGTCCAAAAAGAACAACAGAATTTTCCGATTCGTCCGAAAGTTTATTCTTTTGGGAATCACTGAATTGTTTCATCAAGCTTTCGCTTTTCTAGTTGGGTTATTCTTCGTCGTTCAATCAGTTATTATTTTAGCGGAAGTCGTTACACGCTTTTGGTTTCGTTAAGAACAGTTCTGAAGTTTGAATTTTGATGAAGAAAAATTATTACAAAAGTGTTTTAACAATGAATTCTCTTATTGATAGAACAACGATGGGGAATTTTATTTAGTTGATTGATTCGTTTTTAAGCAAAATTACAAATTTATTGTACTGCTGCTCTCTATATATAATGATTTCATACTATGACGAGTAAAAGTACCGTGCTTCAGCTAATGACATGCTAAGTCAAGAAATTTTATTTCCTTTTGGAGGTTTGCTGCAGTGCATGATTTAAATGTTATATTTAACTTTAAAGCGGGCACATATGCAAAAGATACACAAGAGAAGAATTTCTTTTTATATCTCTTTACTATAAGGTGCTAGGAAAGCATGACTTCGGTTATTCTTGCAATTTCTTTCAATGATCTGTTAGTTCACATTTAGAATTTGAGGCATTAATAAAACTTTATGAATCTACTATTTGTATATCAGAAATATGTACAACCGTTGACGTAATTTGTTATCGTATTTTTTCTTTGTTTTTTTTCAAATATATATATATATATATATATATATATATAATCTTAATTTAGCTCATAAAAACTTCATTCTAAAAATATTCTCTTATTTCGTGATCTAATTCCACTTTCGGTTTAATTAATTCCTTTGTAAAAATAATGCACCATCATTACTACATATCAAATGAAAGTGATACTTTCATTGCGTCATTGGTTTTCATGTGAAATGAAAATTAGTGAAATCTATCCAGAAGTTGAGGTGAGAAGATTTGTTTTTTGGCCTTCCCTGTAAAAATCTAAAATTTTCAACCAGAACTTTAGATATATCATTCATTTATCTTTTCATATGTATAACAAGAAAAAAAACCTGAAAGCAAAATTGGGAATATGAATGTTTTTCTTACCTCTAAAGAAAGCGTGAAAGGAAAAAAAAAATATTTTTTTTGAAGAATGTAATAAATAAGTTTTAAAATAAAAATCATTTTTAAACAGTGGCAACTACTGAGTTATTTCGTATTTTTTAAATGTTCCTGTTCCAACCCTTTAACTTTTTTGTGTGCTAATGTTTTTTTGTTTTGTTTGTTTGTTTGTTTGTTTGTTTTCAAGCCTTCGACCCAATATTCACTCTGAATGTTACATTGGACTAGCAAGACTGGAATTGTTCAGTTTCAAAATCGTATAGAATTTTTTCCAGCTTTCCAAAAGGCATTTCTGACAATTATTGATTGTAAAAGCTCAGCGACAGCTTGTAGTCCGTGGACCTAACAACTTCATTTGTTTGTTATTCAGTGCGACCATAAAAACCACCGGTCCTTGAGTTTGCAAAGGAAAGTCTTCGGCACAGCACCGAAGAATGAGACGATTAGGGTCGACAAACAATGGTCCGGATTGTAGATAATTCGCTCCTTGCGCATGAAGGTCGTTTTTCGAATTCGGCGACTTCTAAAAGGTGGGTCAGATAAAACACTGTGCGACATCCTCCAAAGAAAAGGACACTCTGCCGAAATTCAAGGATAAGGAAATAAGATTTCTACTGAGAAAAATTGGTTTTAAACCAGTGGGAACCAAAATTTTCTTACATACTGTCTTATAAACTCGTCGTGCCAGAGGACGCCTTACATAGAACTGATGTACAATAATTACGAAATATTAACTTTTGGTGTAAATTTAGGATTTTTAGTGAGTCTATCGTGTCGGCGAGTTTTTTGGCGATTAATCTCCGGAATGCGGTTAATAGTATCCGAAAATCAAATTTGTGCTTTAGACACGTTTTTCTCACTCGTTTGAAACAAAGATTTGGCATAAAGCTGCACTTGTAGTTACAAAATCTCGTAATAAATTTGATATATTTAAGTCATTGCGTTTCTGAGTTATCGTGATTATATGTTTCTGAAAGTACAGACCGACAGATGATCAACCTCTTGGGGTTTTAGCTCAAAATTTAGCAGGTGTTTACATTATGGATGTTAAATCTTTGTACTGAATCTTATCACTATAGCTCTTTTTGTTTTATAGTTATTGTGTTAACTTCCTCTAAACAGATTTACTCAAAATGTAATAGATTTGATTTTGATTAATCAAAGGTAAAGTGTCATGAAGGATTGGCCAGATAATTAAATTGGTCGTTGGCAAGCAGTCCCCCATTAAATGTTACATACGGCTATCGGATATCGTGTTTAATATCTAAATAGCATTAAGTTTAATATCTATGGCCCCTCTCGTTTCAGAGAACTAATATTTTCAGATCCAGTCTGCCACTGCGATTGCGTTAATTTGTCGTAGAATTGATAGCCAAGTATCTGTTCTTGTTATGCCCCCATATTTACACCATCAATACGTTGTTGTATTTATATCTATGCTCTAGCATAGTCTATTTCCCATAATTACATCAGAGTTATTCAAAGCGATATTACAAAGTAGAAAGGATAGCCTTCCTTCAGCGAAAAGAAGCGAGATCCTTTTACTAATATAATCTAATACTAAAAAATATGACATGACCTTAAAATAAACTCTAATGCGACTTTTGAAGCAAAAAAAATATATAATAATAATAAATAAATAAATAAAAATAAAAATCAATTAGGTTTTATTTTCAGAGAAAGATTTAAATCAGAGCTCTTATATTAATTGGGACATATTTTGACACTTTGTTTCTTTTAGACAAATAGTCCTTTATATGCAAGTGCCCGCATTGATTTAAAGACTCTAAATGCCCAGTTTTATACTTGTTATAAAATGTTTCATGTTAAAAAAATTAATTACATTTAATTTTAAAGGAAAATAATTTCAGAAGAATTATTTTTTTTCAATTTTTCATGTACATTAAATTTTGATCTTTGATATGGCTAATGTAGACAAATCAACTTGAAAGAAATAAAAAAAATAATAGCGAAGTATTTTATTTATGTTCATTAATCCTCACAATTTTTTAAAAATTTATAACTAATATCATTATTTCTGATTTTATAATTTAATTTTTGGGTTTTAGTCTATTTTAGTTAAATTATTAAATAGCCAAAGTAAACAATTACTTAGGAGCCCGAAGACCTTCAAGATTCTTTTTAACTTTAGTTTGAGGGTTATTTCTTTTTGTGCTTTCATTTAATTACAAAAACTGTGCGGTCAGACTTATTCAAATTAAAATCAGGTATTAATTTAACTGATTTTAGAGCATTATTTTAATAACTTTTCTAATTATTTACCATTTGTTAATGTTTTATAATTCTAAATATTATTTAAAATGTATTGTCATTATTTCTTACGAATTTGCTTAAAATTAAACCTAAATTTCATTTGTTCATTTTTTTATCCTATACAAACTTTTTAAAAAATGACCTGCAATTAAACATTTTGCTATTTTGTCAAAATTTGCTACCTAAAATTACTTTTAAAAAAATCAAATTAAAAAAAATATTAAAAAAATATTTTATTTTGAAAGTTTGGAGGACAAAAGAGACCTTGAGATTTGCATTGCCAAGCTTAATCTGGTCCTGCATCCAGCATCCAGAAATGAAGCTCAATAATCTGGTCAAGTGAATAAACATAATTATCTGATTCATGCTTTCTTTTCTGAATTTGATTGTAGATGGTAGAATACAGCTACGGCGCATAAAGACAAACAAATTAATTACAACAAAGCGATGACCTTGAGAAATGATATAAAAGAAGACAGCGATATACAGATGTGTCCTGTTCCCAAAACTTTGACAGTGAGGCAAAAACAGGTTCGGTTAACTAGTTCACGTTTCTAACCATCTAAACGATGGGCATTGTTCCGGCGATCATAATAAACCTATTAAACCCAATCTGGAGCACCGATACTTGACTAAACCATGATCAGATGAAGGAGGTCAACAAGACAGCGTTACGTTTCCAAGTGCGGTTTGGGTTTTCCATCTCCGATCGGAAGGAACAGCCTGGAAACAGGTTATGCAAAACTAATTCTGGAGGATAGATGCAACAGTTGCGATGGAAGAAGTGAAAAATCACTTCGTATACCTCCTAAGAACTCGGTGCAGGCAGTGGTCGATGCCCTGGGTGTTGCGCACTTGTTTCAAATTGACACACAAGATTAGGTGGAGTATTTATTTAACCAATCGCCAAGCGACAGCGTTAGGAATAGTTTGCTAATTTGCAAAAAAGAAGGAAAGCAAGAGAATTTTCGGAGTTGGGTAGAGGTTTGGCAACTTTTTTT
>JAPMOR010046903.1:0-49114 GCA_026543865.1 Argiope aurantia | reverse complement strand
GAAAAAATCAATTTTTGATTTTTAATTTGCAATAGCGCGGGAAAGTTGCCTTTTGGTATAGACAAGATAAATAAAAATTATAAAAATAATATTAGAGTATATTTAGAGGTGTCGCAAGGACGTTAAAGTTTCATAAAAACACGTTTTTTGCAACTTTTTAAGGATTTTTGCGTGTCTTGATTAAGGAATAAAAAGCTTTCATTAGGCATTGTCATACGAGTAAAAGTATAAAATCAGTTTTACTATTGCCCTGGGATGGCACTAAGTCGTCGCCGGAGAGGCTGTTATTGAGGTAAAGCGGTGATTTGTCTGCGTCCGGTGACAAGGACAGAGCTGGTTTTAAATCAGTAACTTCGCCGAGTTCAGTTAATTGGCGTCTTCCCTCCGTTTATTGTGTAATTGATTTGTTAGTTTGTGCTTTGCTGTAAGTAAAAATGGTTCACTCTAAATTAGTGAAGACAAGACAAATATCGTTTTATTTTTGGGAAATTTAAGTTATTTGCTTGAAGTTGAACACACTACTGATGAATCTAGTGCTAAAGTTATATTAGACATAACCTGAAAATTGCTTCAGAGAAGGATCCTTCTGTAAGCGCAATATGTGGCACTTTAGTTCCCATAATAGAACAAATAGGGTCAAGAGCTTCTATTCCCGTTGCTTCTAACAAAAAAATTTCACAAATGATAAAAACTTATCATGCTAAATACAGGAATTTATTAAAGTCTAAAAGTAGGAAATGTTCAGATAAGTTTAATTTCAACCTCACAGAATTTAGATGTTTATTTGATATGGCTGACTTGTATTAAAAAAATGCCAATTATGGAACAAAAAGGTTCTAAACGATCAATGCTCTTTTCTAACAGAAAAATGGTTATAGGTAATTTCAATATTGCTACCATAACCTCAGAAAAAAGCAAGAAAGAGTAAAGAGCTACAGAGAATAGTTAAGTTTAATCAAGAACGGGCAAAAAATACTAGTGCATCAGAAACGATTACTGGCGATAATGACACAGCTGAGGAACAACGGTGTTCTTTACAAAAAGAGGCGAGCCAACCAGATCCATCAAATAGACAAGAAGCGATAAAACTACCGAGTGCCCGTGCAGTTTAATATTAAGTTAAAACTTTATATAGAAGGCATTTGAAGCAGAACTAAGTAGTATGGGGGACTTATCGACTTACTTGTCACATGGAAGCAACGGAAAGAGCAGTGAGACTAGTGGCCGAATCGGCTCAAAACATCTGTAGTTCAATCGCAAGAGAAGGATACATAAGAGCAAAAATTGACTCACGTGTGAATATGCCGACATTTAATTTTGAAAAACCGTTTAATGTGGCAACGAAGTACAAACAAATATTTTACAGCTGTAACATTTGTAATAATTAAGGAGACAGAAGTAAGAAAAACAAAATTGGACAAAAAATTATAATTATTATACTTTGTAATTAATATTTTTTTCCAATTGTAATGCTTATAAATATCTATTTAAAATCAGCTTTTGTAACATTATATGAATGAAAAATTCATAAAAATATTTTATCAAAGCTTATAATTTTTCAATATTTTTTTTTTACAAACTTTAAGCTCTTTCTGGCACCTCGAAATATTGTTGTGTTGCAACAGAATATTTTTAAATTCTTTTTTGAATCTAAAAGTTAACTTTTCACCACTATTGCCAAACTAAAATCTAACGAAAAATATTAAAGGCACTCTTTAAAAATTTTCATTTTTTTTTTTCCAATTTTTTTTACAAATTTCAGGCTCTTTGAGGCACTTCAAGATAATGTAATATTGCAACCAAATTTTTAAATATTGTTTTTTAATCTAAAAGGCAACTTTTACGCACTACTGTCACTTGTTTTGAACCCCCTTTCGACTGATACTAATTTTTTGAAACTCTACTGTGTGTCAGGAAGGATATAGTCAGATTTTATGTGCCAACAAGTTTTGAAAAATAATACTCAAAAAAGATTACATATTTTATTTTATTTTGGAAGGAAGAAAGAAATGTTTTTTAAATATGTCTAAAATTTTAATCACAGATAGTAGAAAAGAGGACTAAGACGATCGGCTATAATTTTATTCTCTATAAATAGCTGCTTATTATCCAATTTTTGATGATGAAATAAAAGCTACTGGCCCTCCAGGAATTGATTTTAAATTAACAAATGATGGACATAATGATATGCAAAAGAAAAGATTTAAAAATGCACAAGATATATTGATAAAATTGATTCAACTACTGAATCATAAATTGATTTGATTCAAAATGATTTAAAATGGTTGACTTAGAAAAAAGAAGTCTTGTTGATTCAGAATATGATTTCGATTTACGACGAAAAATTATTGGAAATGTTAAAGATCCAATTCATGATGTTGCCAGTAATATCAGTAAACAATATTTAGAAGGGGAAAAAAAAATCCATAACCTTAAATTAAGGTATTTATGATGTGTGGAGTACTCAATTAAAACATCTTCCCAACGCACAAAATCATAATGATGCAGTTCCTAAACAATATGTTGATAAGAAAACGAAAATAAACGATAAAAAGCTTAATAATATTTTAACGGGAGATCATGATAGCTTATATGTTGAGAATAAAATATTTTTCCCAACAGTTGAAGAAAGATATCATACTTATAATAATAATCGTCAATTATTAAAATTTGATGTATTCAGATCCAATTTATTAACTTTTGAGAGGAAATAAGCTTGTGATATGTACAGAGTGGTCAAAAAGAAAAAAAAAAAAAAAAAACTAGCAGCCTATACGCTCAACCAATCGAACCAAAATTTCAGACATGGTTGTTTGAAGGTATGCGCTGGAGATTGTGATGATTCTAAACAACGCTGAGCTCACGGTTACGGTTACAGTGAGAGAATTTCGAAATTTTCGAGTGGCAACACCCACTTTGTCCTTGCGCAAATCGACCAGCGTATTGAAAAACCACAAATGGTGTTGGAACGATTAGCGTGTGATGAAAATTGGCCGCGTAAAGCATTTGCAAAGAAGAGCATTATAAAGGACTAGTGACAACACAGAGAGGAGGAGCTTTGACGCACTTTGCATAATTCACAGGGTTAGACAGTAGAAGCACCAATCGCAGAACACCACGTGCAAAGCAGTGTGGGAAGAGTGTTTCTTCAGTAAGATGTTTGATTGTGCCAACAAGATGACGCTTACAAAGAAACAACGAGGTGAATTGATAAAGCTGTTTTATCTGAACGGGGAAAATGCTGCCGAAGCAGTGCGAATTTATCGGCGAAATCACAAGCTAAGACGAGGCCCATGTTTCATAAGAAGTGTATGTGATTTAGTAAGAAAATTTGAAGAAACTGGAGGCACTTGCAATCGACCTCGATCCGGGCGACCATCTGTTCCAATTGAAGTTGTGCGGAAGTGCATAACACGATTACTGCAAGTCCATCGCATACTGCAAGAAGTGTTGCTCGCAATTTGGATTTACCGAAAACCACAGTTCTCAGGCTTCTGTGCTCTGTTCTGCGGATGTTTCCTTATCGGTTTCAGTCGGAGATGAGGAATTGCGTGTGGATTTCGCAAATTTTTTCCGCATCAGATAAGATAAAGATGACAGATGGCCGCTGCGGATAATATGGACGGATGAGGCTCACTTCTCTTTAACTGGAAACGTTAACACCAAGAACTGTGTTCACTGGGGTGACAAAAACCCCTCACGCTGTGGCACCAGTGCCTTTACACGAAGCCAAAGTGACTGTGTGGTGCAGCATCGCTAGCACATTTATTCTCGGTCCGTACTTCTTCGAAGAGGTCACTAACGTAGGTTTGAAATCGTACTCTGTCACAAGTGCTCGGTATAAATCAATGTTGCAGAATTATGTTATTCCTGAATTGCAGCAACGACATGTCATTAGTGACAATGTATGGATGCAAGATGGGACTCCTCCACACGTGGCCCAAATGTGTTCGACCAGTGTTGCAACAACACTTTGGTGATAGAGTCATCTCTCGTAACGTTGCAGTTTCGTGGCCACCGAGATTCCCCAACCCACTCCTATGGATTTCTGGTTCCGGGTTTATCTGAAATCCAAGGTGTACAAGCCTGTCCACGAGATGTGTCAGAACCACAACACGTGAAGTTATGCAGATTCCTCCTTTCATGTTACGTTCGGCATTGTTGTCCACAATATCCCGAATGCAATGCGTTGTCGCCTGCGAAGGTGAACACTTTGAAAACCTGAAATTATAATTTTCCATTCCAATAAAAGCTTTTTTTTCTTCCTCTTTCCTCTCTGTGTTGTCATTAGTCCTTTATAATACTCTTCTTTGCAAATGCTTTATGCCGGCAATTTTCGTCACACGCCAGTCGTTCCAACGCCATTTGTGGTTTTTCAGTACGCTAATCAATTTGCGCGAGGAAAAAGTGGGTGTTGCCACTCGAAAATTTCAAAATTCTCTCACTGCAACCGTAACCGTGAGCTCTGCGTTGTTTAAAATCATCACAATCTCCAGCGCATACCTTCAAAGAACCATGCCTGAAATTTTGATTCGATTGGTTGAGCGGATAGGCCGCTAGGGTTTTATATATAGGGGAAGTGTGTGTGTTTTTTTTTATGACTACCCTGAATATGAAAATAAAATCTTTAGAAGGAGAATTTATTAGCGGTTCTACCCATAATGTAGAAATAAGAATCAATGATGATTTTATTACTAATAAAGATATGGAAGGTCAAACAGATCTCGTTTATCCTTTTGTAAATGGAAAATGTAATGATACTCTTAATATTTATTTAATTCCGGCATCTCAACATGATCAGAATTTTAAATGATTTAAACCTTTTCTGTATATTGAAAAAATTATGTGAATTTTTATCCTAATAAATGATTGAAGTCAATTGCAACCAAGTTTGTAAAAATCCTGATCTAACTGAAGATTTTATTAGAAATTTTAAAGACAAAATAAATTAGAATTTAATTTTAGGATATCAAAAATTATCATTTTAGAGTTCAAAAATAAAGTCGATTAATTAGCAGAACATTTCAGCTTCTCAAAAATTATCTGAAAATTTTATAGCAGATAATGAAAACTTAATTGATTGGGATGGCATTTCTAAATATCAGCGATTATCTGCAAAAATTCATATTAAAGCATGACCATAAAGTACATTGGCCATCGATTTCAGACTTTGTGATAAATTTATTTTAGAAAATGTTGGAAAATTAGATAAGACATTAGTTTCTGGGTATGAAAATATGAGTGAAAATAAAATCGGAAAGTTCGATAAATCGGTTGATGGAAACGAAATTTTAATCCTGAATTTGTAATTAAACATATTTTTAAAAAATAACTATTGCAGAGAACTTTTATTATTCTCTTAAAATAAATTCCCATTCTTTCATTATAGTCAAAAGAAAATTTCGAAAATTGCCAAACAATAGTTTCGTCTGCAAGAAATTTAAAACAAGGTCATCTAATAATGGACACGCTGCACCTGTTACAGAAAGTAAATTTCCAAGCTCTATTTTCACACGCGTTTGAAATAATATGTTAGTGTAAATATTAACAATAAATCCCATGCCCATTTCCTTTTATTGCAGGTCTTGCTTAACATATGACCTATGGAATTAACAGTTTTATCAATCGTAGTTTCGAAAAACTTTCAATTCATGGAGAAGTGCCTCATCATTTAAAAGCCTGAAATTTATACTAACAGATAAAACCGAATCGAATTTGACACAATCCAATCACAGAAAAGAAAAATAATGACTTCTTGAATGAAAAATTTGGTAATATTTCGAAGAAAACAAGATCAATAACGCAAATAAAGGAAAAATTAACATTCGACACGGAGGCCTTTTACAGCATGGATATTCAAATAAATGGAAAAAATTAACAGACAATTGCAATGAATTTAATACTTTTCTTTAAGTTGAATACAGCGTGATATCGAGTAGTTTTCTTTCTTACATCAAAAATACAGCATATTTTCTGACACAATTGAGCTTTTAAATCCAGAACATATGAAAAAGATTTTTTAAAAATTAAATACACATAATATATAAGAGTTAAAGCAATACAATATATTATTCTCAGTAAAACAATTAAATGGTCATTAACAAATTCCACGAGTTCATTAATTTTTAAAAAATATTGCGTCCCGAAACTGTTAAAAATTATGATTACAATTTTCGTTAAATAATTTGTCTTGCAAGATACAAAATTTTGGCGCGTGAATTCGAATTATACAAAAAGATTAAGTTAACAAGAATCGTACGATTTAAAAAGCTTTTAATTTCAATTAGATATTTAAATAGTAGAAATGCAAACAAAAAATATTCTATAACAAAAATAAGTCTTCAATCTTAAGATTCAATTTAAAAAAACAAATAAAATGAAGCTTTTCTGATTTTTCTCTGTACCTACTTATAATGCTATTTCGAATATATTCACATATCAGTTACATAATAGTAGATTAAATAATATATTTCAGAGGAAATTCTTTGTTGTAAAAATCACCTTCGTGTGGTTTCTCTATAGCACTTGCTTATAAGAGAGGGAATTATATTTCTACAGACATAAAAAATTTTAATAAAAGTCATTTCCTAATGTATTGTTTTTGTATATGTTGAGAAATTTTTCTTTGAATCAGAAAATTCTATTAGAAAAAAAAAGGGGATGAAGGTCGCATATTACCTTTTTTTTACTTCTTTAGTGTGGACCAGAAAATAGCCTTAAGTCTCGTTTATGAAACAGTAAACTTGGTAAATGTGCAAAAATTTATATTTACAGCTCCTTAATTGAAACTAGATTTTCCAAAGGCACCATACAGAAAATTTAAAAAAAAAGTTTTCTATAAGTCAGGGGAAAAAAAAAACGCATTTCAGGTTACAAAAAATTTATTAAAGAGGCTTATCAATAAATATAACAGCAAGGGAGCATGGTCCTGCTGATTACAACACATTTTCACATCTAAGCGCCACGAAATAGGAAGCAGTCACACCTATTTCTTAACTTGCATTAACTTTCGTCCGATACATTGATTCTACGATAGAGAATATCGACAGCCAACTTCCCGCAAATAAATAGGTCACGGTATTACACTTCTCTCAACCTGGGGACATCTAAAATTTCAAGGCGTATTTCTAAGTAGGTCAACTCGTGATGTCAATCAGGAGAGCATATTCAAATCATTACAATATTACAAGATAACTGTTTCTTCCATAAACAGCAATAAATGTCTTACGAAATTCGTTTCCTGAAAAAACATTTTCCTTCGAATGCTACATATATATCCTAATGCTTGCGATTCGCGACGAAGACGTAATCTCGGCTATCTGCGAAATTTTTTTCCTAAAAAAAATACTTCTTTTAAATTCTCTTCATAGAAAACACATTACCACGTACCAAGGAAGCATACTGTTTCTTTTAGTATTCATCAGTATATATAATATTGTATTTCGCTGAATGAAAAAACGTTATATTGGAGTTTCTAATAAGAACACGGCTTCTATATCCGAAAATAAGGTAAGTTCTGGATTTTAAATGTACTTGTTGAGTAAAACTTCCAATGGACATCTCGCAGTCGTAAGGTTTCTAATTTGTAAGTGTTCGTAGATGTCTCTTTAAATTTCACTGTATAGAAAACGCTCTAGTGGACACCTCGCACTCAAATGGCTTCTCGTTTGTATTCGTTCTTAATGTCTTCTAACGCTTCCTCAAGCGAAAAACGCATTATTGCATATATCACAAACGTAAGGTTTCTCTTTTGTAAGCGTCAGTAAATAATGTTTCAAAACAATCTTTTGCGAAATCAGCACATCTCGAAGGTACAAACTTTCTCTTTAGTATGCGGCCGTAAATGAAAATTTAAATGACCCTTTCGAGAAAAAGTTTTATTACATATATCAGATTCATAAGGTTTTTCTTTAGCATGCATCCTTAAACTTTCTTGTTAAAAAAATTTTTCCCGCAACACCGATAAGTTTTCTCTTTATTATGTGTCTTTAAATGTTTCCATAAATTGTCTGGAGAATCAAAAGTTTTATAGTACATCACACAGCTGTGAAGTTTGTCTTTCATATGCACCAGTAGATGTTTCTTTAAACTTACCCAATGAGAAAACGATTCACTGCATATATCCCACTCCTAACGTTTTTCTTTAGTATAGGTGCGTCCGTACATGCTTCCTTAAATCTCCCTGTTGAGAAAAAGTTTCACTACATATATCACAGCTATATGGTTTCTCGTTTGTATGCGTCAGAAAATGTCTGTTTAGATTTGTCTGACGAGTAAATGCATTATTGCATATATCGCAAACATAAGGCTTCTCTCCCGTATGAGTCCGTAAATGAACATTTAAATGACTGTAATGAGAAAAGGTTTTATTACATATATCACACTTATAAGGCTTTTCTCCCGTATGAGTCCGTAAATGAACATTTAAATTACTGTAATGAGAAAAAGATTTATTACATATATCACACTTATAAGGCTTTTCTCCCGTATGAGTCCTTAAATGAACATTTAAATGACTGTAATGAGAAAAAGTTTTATTACATATATCACAAATATAAGGCTTTTCTCCCGTATGAGTCCGTAAATGGTAATTTAAAAGACATTTTTGAGAAAAAGTTTTATTACATATATCACAAATATAAGGTTTCTCTCCCGTATGAGTCCGTATATGTGCTTTTAGATATCCAAGCCGAGAAAACGCATTATTGCATATATCACAAATATAAGGTTTTATTTTAGCAGGTGTCCATAAATGAGACTTTAAATTACACTTTCCAGGAATAGTTTTATTACATATATCACACTCATAAGGTTTCTCCTTAGTATGCGTCCGTAAATGCCTCTTTAGATTTCCTTTTTCCGAAGAGGCATAATTGCATATATCACAAATATAAGGTTTCTCTCGTGTATGAATACGTAAATGGGAGATTAGATGTCCCTTCTGAGAAAACACTTTATTGCATACATCACAAACGTGAGGTTTCTCTTTAGTATGTATCAGTAAATGTCTTTTTAGATTTACCTGCAGAGGAAACGCCTTATTGCATACATCACAAACGTAAGGTTTCTCTTGCGTATGAGTTCGTAAGTGTCTATTTAGACATCCATGTTGAGAAAACGCATTACTGCATATATCACAAACATAAGGCTTCTCCTTTGTATGTGTCCGTAAATGTTTCTTCCAAATTTCGACCCGAAGAAAACCCTTACTGCACATCTGACAGTTATACATTTCCTCTAAGTTATTCGTCAATAAATGTTCCTTAAACTGTTCCTGTCAGAAAAATATTCTTAGTAAGATTATTTCGCAGTTTTTTTGCCATATATACGGTCTTTCCAAATTACCTAAAATGGCGAATTATAGCATTGTTGAGACAAAATCCTGTTTATATGAATTTTATTTTATGTCAAATATTTTTGATACTACTGCATAAATTACAAGTATATACACTTCCTGTGAATTACCAGATGATTCTTTAAATTCTTAATGTGTTAGATATTTCGAAGGATATATTTACGTGCTGTTTTTCCGTCACACTATTAGCTTCCTTAATGAGTCAATGTTTTAAAATAGCTTTCATTTTACAGCACGATTTTGGCGACCGGCCGATTCACCAGGAAATACTTGCTGCATCTGTATTCAAGCACACGCCTTACTCACCGCTGCGTTTTCATGACGTCGTTTCACGAAGGAATCTAAAATTTCAATCTACGTTTCTGAATTAGATGAATTTCCCAGAAGAATCACATTCATTCTGATTGTTTTTCCATTGTACCTGAAAAATAATTTTTCATTGTTATTTATTTTTTGAAACTTTCCAAAATCAAAACAGAAAAAAAAAAAAAAAGTATCGTAACTGTTCAAAATGAAAATATATATATTCATTTTTAATATATATATATATATATAAACTAGTATACATACTACACATACATACATATTATATATACAGGGTGTTGGCGAATTCGACCGACAAATTCAGAGGGGTGATAGCAGGCATCAAGATGATTACAAATCACCATACAACATAGGTTCCAACTTATACAACTTAGTCTAATACTTTCGTTTATTGCAAAACTATTAGGCCAAATGGGAAAAAAAAAAAAAAAAAAAAAAAAAAAACCTATGTTGAGTATTTACTAAGTAAGTGTCCAATTTTATACAAATATTAAGACAAAATACTACCAGGAATCGAAAACATCGAAACAGAGATTCGAAATATTTTTTAATGCGGGTTTCGTTGGAAAAACTTTATTAAAAACAATTTCTTTGCCTATCTTAGATTCTTTAACCACAGTGCAGTTAGCAGTATAAGGGAGGAAAAAAAGTTTACACTTCTACTTCATTAACATTTAAATTAAAAAACAGAATTAGAAGGAAAGTAAGCACATATAAAATATTACTAATTTTATTAAATATGTAAACAAAAGACTGTCTCTCTTCAAAGATCTTTTCAATCACTTTCAATATTTCCACTAATAACTTTTCCCAACTAATTAAGTTAATAAGAAGTGAAAAGTTACTTGCTTGTAGAACAAGTAATTGCATTAGCTTTATATTCAATTTCAGCAATTCCCTTTTCCAAGGGAAATTTGTTTTCCCGGAAAGAGATCCAGAAATCAGAACCACTTTCTTTATGTCATTGACAACTATTTCGTTTCTTTCGCGAACTGTTTGCCCAAAATTAGTCGATAGTTTTGAACGGGATGATGATATTGCGGACACTCTCAATTCCTTAACAATGTTTACCACGTGGATTTTGCATAACTGCTTTATGTGGTCACAGACTACATGCTGTGAAACCATGTTATTTTTAACTCAAATTTATCACTTCAATATTTTGATTAATGCTGAATCTTCTTTCAAGAAATGCTTGTTGACAGAGCAAATACATATAAATATACATATAAATTTACAAAACTTTCAACATTTGTTTAAATTTATGATCTTCAGGAAAAGAATTTTAAAAAATTCTCATCCATCTCATTTTCTCTGACATGAAGATTATCGAAACCGAGTAAAGGTGATTTGACTAGGAAATCCATTAACTCCTTGAGATTTGCCAAGAAACATTTCTTACTGATACAAAATTTACTGAATTCATTATGCACCCCAACATTTCTAAAACAAGTTACTGACAATTCATACTTGAAAAGCATATAATGATATCGGTGATTGCTTTTGCGGAATGCAAGTCTTTTAATAATTTGTACTTTCTCATGCCTGGACTTATTTTATCAATTGCAGAACAAGATACACTGTTAAAAAAAATTATACTAGCGTGAGCATTTAGCCGAAAAAATAATTTGAACCGAGAAATTTTTTTTTTTCAAACCAATGAAGGCACTGTTGCTGTTTTTCTAAGTTACATATATCATATACATAAAAATGCAAAACCGAGTGATGATACATGCTGTGATACATTTGAAGAAATGTCTTAATCAGGGTCGCCACTCAAATCTAGAAGAAAAAAAAAATTCCCTGTACGTATATTCAAGATACGATAAAATGAGGAAATATCACTCATATGCTAGTTATAATGGATTATGATTTTAAAGAGGGGAAAAAGGCAAGGAAAGGAAGCAACAATTTAATATTATTCTAAATAATAGCATATTAAAAGAAGTTTTATACTTACATGCTGAAAAACCCTCAATTTATATTTATTTATTGTCTAGAATTTAGTTAGATGAAATTTAAATATTGCGGTGGAATATGTCTTTTAAGTGTAAATCACACAAACTTCAGGACTCGGGTGAAATAAAACACAAAACATTTTTGTTACCATAATACAAATCCTTTAACGATTACTTAACAAAAAATGTTGCAGGCAAGTTTATTTATTTTTACTGATTCAAGTATGCGGGTATCAACTTCTGCAGGTTTTTCAGCCATCAGTTTCATGGAGCTAATGGACCGAATAAGTAACAAATGAAATACATTTCTGTATAGTCTAACGAACATTTTTTTAGCTATTTCACTTTCAGTAACATATGCGAAAATATTCCCGACATATCATTGGATGAATTCAAGGACGAATGTGACGCAACACGTTTTAATGGCCATAAAAATTCAGCTTTAAATTATTGTTCTTGAACTAAAAATTACGAAATCGGTTTATTTTTGGACATTAAATTTGACATTTTCAGATTTGATGCGACATCTTTTCCAGTATTTCTTTTAGATACTAAGTCCACCATCAATGATGACTCTTTTGAACTGCTATGCAATCTTATGTTTTCCTCTTTTGGTATGACTAGTAAGAGCCTGTTCCCGCCAGAGAAATGGATTCTATTCTTTCCCGCAAATATAGAATTATTCGCCGCAATTTGGGAATCTCACGGAAAAAGAACAAATATCTCGCAAACCAGAACTGGAATTATATATGCAGAAAAAAAGGTGTGGGGGGATGAGTTTCGCATTACACAATCGGGAATGGTATTGCTTCGTTTTTGGAAACTATGACTACGATCTTTTTAAATCAGCATTTTTTGGATGAGGGGAAAAAAATAACTAAGAAATTTAACATTCCCTGTTTTTATGAAAATTTTCAAATTCCTCTGCATTTCCCCGGTTTTTTTAGGCGACTTTGAAATGTCCGGTTCTTTCGGTGGCGTGGCAACCTTATGTTAGAATTCTTCTACTTTTTAAGAAAACAAATGCAACAAAGAGAGAAAAATTACTCAAGTGAAACTGTAAATTCGATGCAAGTTCTTATTTCACAATTTTTTTCTTCAGAAAAATAAGAATGGTTACATGTTCAACTACAAATGTTTATCAATTCAGCAAACGAGTAGGAATCCTCTCTCAAAACAGTTTTGTTTAATCTATTACAAAGGTGTTATCCATCTTTCTTTATATAAAAATTGTGTATCTAAGATAAAAATGTTATTGCAAGAAGTGCTCAGATTTTTATTTTCATAGCTCCGACAAAGAAAGTTTTGTGTTTCGGTATGCAGCACAGTAAGCTGGTTATTTATTTTGGATACTTTTTTGCAACCGATTAATACCTAAACTGATAATTTTAATAACAAGATCATATATCAAATTTTATTTATCTATGCTGTCGCATTTTTCAGTTATCGCGTTTACATGCATGCGAAAATTCAGACCGACAGATGGCCAACGCCTTAGCGGATTTGATATGAGCTTGAGCTTTAGATATTAACTCCATTATAACTAAATTTTATTAATCATTGGTAGTTACTGTGGTCACTATTAATTGGGCAATCACACGGATTTCCTTTGAACGAATTTCGTTCAAAATTTGTAGAAATCCAAAACTTTGATCTTAAGACTACCAGCAAAGTTGCTTCCTTAAGTCTCAAAGCGGTTTTGAGTGATTTCGCGTTCACAGACAAATATAATTACAGGAGCGAGGTCAGAATTTTTTGACGATGAAAATACTTTCACCTTGTATATTTCATATAGGAGAAAGTAAAAATGCTTACATTTTGTAGGTATTTCAAAGTAACACTAAAATCACTAAATGTCCCATCTTTCATAATTGTTCGTATCATTCTAACATCATTTTTATCACCAGAAGCTATTTTTCCTGTCATTTAATCCATTATGATTAATTCAGGCATGTTAAATAAATATCTTACATTCCTTGCGAAGCGAAGGCATGCTGTTTTTTGAGAAACCAGACAATTTCTTTTGCGAAATCATATTATTCATTATAATTTCATTCACATCATTTAAAAGGATCCAAAATATTTTCTTGTGTTAAAATTATATTTTATGTGCCACACATTTTTTCAGCAAATTTAAGAATTAAAATCTATGCAATTTTATAAAGTCTATAAATATCTTTTATTAACCCTTAAGCACATGCAACCCTTTATTGAACATATCCTAATTTGCGATGTTATTTTGACCCCAAATGGATAGCATTTACTCTTTACCTTATAGGTCCTTTGAGTAAGAATAAAATATGGTCATAGTACATGAATATTTTTTTTCATACAAATATCTTCTATTTAAGATATAAATGCAATTTTTAATTTAAAAAAATCTTCGCCCCTTTTTTCTATACACTTTCTGTATTCATTTCCTTATTAATTTTTTTGAGTTTATTATTTTTAAAGTAAATAGTCTTTTTCTGTGTAAAAATATCGAAAAAATATGAAGACTACATTTTACAAATAGTTTGCATTTGAATTTTTTTGGAAAAAGAAGCTTAAACATAGAAGTAAAAGAAATTGAAAACAATTGTTTTTCATCTTTATATACATACCCCAAAACAATTATACCATTCCGCGTTCTGAAAAAAATGAATTTTTAACATCAATTTCAAGATAATTTATTCATATAATAAGGTAATGTATAAGGATTTGATACTTTTTTCAGAAGCAGGAAATAATTTAATGATATGGCCTAAGAAAAATATAACCAGCGGAAATTCTTACATCATCAAAGACTCAAATTTGGGCAGAAAAATGTCTGGATTCTCCTACACCGAAAGAAGAGTTAGTGGTTGCCGGGGAGCAATCTCTGTTACATTTTCAGGAGATATTCAATAATAAATAAGCCCTGATATTAAAAATTCTGATTTTGACAAAGAAAAATATGCTACGACTTAATTTTGATCAGACAAAACGATCGTCGACCTCAGAAATGTGCCATCAATATTCACTTATGATTCTTTTTTTCACAAATTCAGCAATGATTAGGCAGCCATCTTTCGCCAATGAATGGAAGTTTCGAAAGAACATTGAAACCATTCACGACATTACATCACTTATCTTGTGGTTGTAAAACAGAATGTGTCAGACATAGTGGGTGGAGAAAAGCCAACTTGGTCTCTTCACCAAGATATGTGAATTATAATAGCTTATATTGCCAAAATCCATCAATTTAGTTCGAATAAAATGAAGTACCTCAATTTACTGTAAAAGGGGTGGGCATTAAGTCGATCACGTTCGACCGGTGGACTACTAAGACATTTGGGAGTTACCGCCTTTACTAAGACTCAAGACGAGCACACTAAAACAAACCAATTTTTACATTAATGTACTACCCATTTGGCAATATTGATTTCAATGAAATAACAGAAAATATAATTTATATATTCTCCTTATCTCTTGAAATGACATAATTTTATAGTGCAGTACCTAAGAATAACTTTGGGAAACGAAAGGACGAAGTAAAGTATCCTAATTTTAAAAAAGCTGCATGCCATTTGACATCGTTCTTTGGCTCTACCTGCCTGGGTGAATCTCAACGATGCGATCTCTCAGCGATCAACGAATCATTTTCAACGATGAATATAATTAAGACAACATATCTCATGGACGACCACTTAGAGTCCAGTACAAGATTAGCAATTATATACTGAGATATTCAAGATTGGCTGACAGTATGCAGACTAAGTCTTTTACTAACTATAACTACGAGAATTAATTTTAGAAAGAAAAAAAATCATTTTTAATGTATTTTGATTTGATATTAAACACGTCATTTGATATTATTACATTTATGGCTATTATTATGTTTGTATCTTGTTATTATTATATTTGTAGTTATGAACGTAAGTATATATAACGTTTTTATTAATAAGTTGTAATAAATACTGTAGAACTTTTTTTTAGCTCACCACACCTACGCTATTAGGTGCACCGCAACACCTTGAAAAAATAGCCCGTACCCTGGAAAAGTCTGTCCCTCGCCCCTGTAATATATAAGGCATTACGAAAAAATGAATGGTTTGTAGTGTCTGGCAAGTGAATGGTAGTGTTCATAAAACACTAATCGCTGCTTGATGGGGCTTTTAAGTACAACAGGCTTTGCCAGACTAGGACACGGTGGGTACATAAGAAAACTGAGTTCTCCAAATTCTAAACTCACTTAAAAAATAAAACTACAATAAACATTAAGAAACATTATAAAACTTACTTTATATTGTCATATAATTTTCTCAATAAACCCGGTTTAAATATGAATGGGATTATGATTTTACTTAATAACCACAATAAAATTGTTGTACGCTATATCTTGTCGGAGATGTCATTCCGTTGCATCTATTTCATTCACAAACTGTATGACCAATTATTCACGTCCCACTGCTCACGATTACTGAGCAGATGCGTCGCATGCTGGAGTTGTATGCATTTTTTTCCCCAACAGAAATAAATAAAAATGTATAACAATCTGTTAAAAAAGTTATGAGCTATAACTGTTATAGGAATTACTTTTAATTAATATACCATACAAAACATAATACAAAAATTTAAAAAAAATTTAAAGCGAAAAAAAAAAACGTTTTTCCACATATATTTTAAATTCATATAAAAAATTATTTGGTTTAAAGCAAATATGTAAAGAATAATTAACACCAAACAAGAGGACATTTAATGCCAAACAATTAATTGGATTCTATTACTAATTACAGAAATAATGTCTATACCATAAATAGCGATAGGTTTTAAACCATTGAGAGTTGGAGGGAAGGCTCAAAAAGGATTTTTTTAAGGAATTTTTGTAACAATGCTGCTCTAGTAGTGTTCCATCAATGAAACAAAATTCAAACATGCGCTAATGTTTTTTTCCTTTAAAACTCTATTGACTGGAATTAACTCCTGAACAATTTCTCTAGTCATAAATTGCAAATCTACTGCTTCTCTTTCGCACATAGCAGAAGCTGTTTCTTCAAATTTGTCGTCTCAGGGAAAACTTTACTTTGAGGGTTAAAAGCATATTTTTTCTCCTCCGTGTACACCAAGAAATGACTGCCAAAAGTATTTCCCAATAAACAACGCATTCTTGGAATTTTGCAAGTATCTTTCAAAAATGCACAAGTAAATCTTTCAATAAATTCACTTGCTAAGGAAACATTTTAATCCACATCTCATAGTCATGTTATATCTTTTTTACTTCATTCAGCAAATGTAATTTTTTTATTTCCTTGCATGAAAAAAAGTTGCAGTGAAATTTCCAGCAAGAATCCAGTACAATTCTATTTCCTCTGAAGAAGGAAATATTTCCTTAATTGTAACTGCAGTAAATTACTTTACTGTACATCCCACAACCATAAGAATTATCTTACGTATGCGATAGTAAATGCCTTTTTAAACGTCCCAGTTGAGAAAAAGTTCTATTGCACAGATCACAGCTATAAGTTTTATCTTTACTGTGCGTTACTAAATGTCTCTTTAAATCTCTCTTGAGAGAAAACGTTTTACTGCACATCTCACATCCGTGAAGTTTCTCTTTCGTATGCACATGTAAATGTCTCTTTAAACTTACCCGGTGAGAAAACGCTGCACTGCATATATCACAAGCGTAAGGTTTTTCTTTCGTATGCGTTCGTAAATGTATCATTACGCATTCTTGTCGAGAAAATGTTTTACTACAAATCTGGCAGCTATATGATTCCTCTTTCGTATGCGTTAATAAATGTCTTCTTAAATTTCCCTGAGTCGGGAACGCTTTACTGCACATTTCGCAGCTGTAAGGTTTCTCCTTCGTATGTGTCAGTAAATGCCTCCTTGCATTTCCCTGTTGAGAAAAAGTTTTACCACAAATATCACAGCCGTATGGTCTCTCTTGCGAATGCGTCAGTAAATGCGTATTTAAATTTCCCTGGATAGAAAACGTCTTCTTGCATATCTTGCAGCAGTAAGGTTTCTCTTTCGTAAGTGTTTGTAAATGTTTCCTTAAATCTCCCCATTGTGAAAAAGCTTTACTGCATACCTCACACACATAAGGTTTCTCTTTTGTATGCATCAGTGAATGTTTCCCTAAAATTTCTCATTCAGAAAATGTTTTACAACACGTCTCGCAATTGTAATGTTTTTTTTATGAGTCACGAAATGTTTAAATTCTTAAATTTTATGCTTCAGAAAAAACTTTTCTGCACATCTCGTAGGCAAACTTTGTCTTTTTCCTCTCAGATATGGGTCAGAAGATGCTGTATTGAACTGTTTCCATCAGAAATTGTTTCATAACAGATAAGATTGATGCAGTTTCTCCACCACATGAGCGTTTTCTTTCTTAAATCTAGTAAAATGTCTCTTTAAATCATGTTTATACAAGATCATTAGTTAGAAAACCTATTTTCATGGTTTTTATTTTTCACGTGTCCTTTAATTTTTATTAAATATGTTTCATATAAGTGGAGTTATATTTTAAACAAGTAAATGAAAGATTTTTGAATTTTTTAAAGCATTAATTACTTTCCAGAGATAGAGTTTTGGCTTTCTCTCCCTTTTCTTTTTCACTAGTACAGCTTTGTTAAATGAGTAAATCTTTTACAGCACATATTCATCATTTTACAAGTCTTTGTCGAAAAATTAATTCGCTGGAAATGCTTTCAAGCATATCTCTCACTCGCTACTGGGTTTCCATGATGTCATTTCACTAAGCATTTTAAAATTTCAATTTCTTTCAACAGTTTAGAAGCATTACACTTGTTTTCTTTGTTGTTTCGAGTACCTGCAAAAAAAGTCTTTCGTTATTGTTTACTCTGAAGTTGAATATTTAAGACTAACAACAGTTCAATAAAAGCAATATTTTATACTACAACTTGCACAAAATGCAAAAAAATGAAAACCATCTTCCTTCTGCAGTTTTTAAAAATAGAGTCGTGTCAGAAAATTCTGTATTATTTTGAATTACATGTAATCAATTTTTTAAAAAAAACGGAAAATTATAAAAAGAAAGAATAAAATTGCACCACTAAATTGGCACAGATGGATATTGAGTATGCAGGTGCAGAGTAATTTTTGTACAATAAATCCATCGAAAAGCGAATAAGATGAAAATCGATGATTTCTATGAGAACGATCGTTCTTGAAATAGGACTAAGCGACTGATGAGTGCAACGAATGACAAAAAACAGTGCCCTGACTGAAGCCTTATTAAATTCGAAAAAGTTCAGCTTCTCACTGAAGAAAACAAACTCGCGCGGCTCCAAAAATGTCAAAAACTTTTTAGACGGGCCGTAAGTCAGAGATGAGACAGATTCCTTTTCACCAATGATAAGCTCTTTACCATCCAATAAAGCTCCTAACTCCCAGAATGGTAGGATCTGGTCTATAGACGCTCCAAGCATCTCGGCAATTGTTGGACATCGCCAACATTAAAAATCGGTCATGGTCTGGGGCGGAATTTGCACAAGTGTCAAAACACCTCTGGTTTTTGTGAATAAGTATGTTAAAATAAATCAAAAGGTGTACCAGCGGGACATTCTAGAAGCTGTATTACTTCCATGGGGGGGAAAGCACTTCGGAATGTAACGTGGACGTTTCCACAAGACTCCGCACCAGCTCACAAGGCCAAAAAGACAAAAGAGTGCTGCAAGACACATTTTCCGGACGTGATATCATCTGGAGAGTGGGCACAATACTCGCCGAATCTCAATCCCATGGATTACAGTGTATGGTCCATTTTGGAATCTAGGGCTTGCACTAAACCACACGAAAGTATGGACTCTCTAAAGCAATCACTTCGGTGGGAATGGGATAGATTAATGGTAGAAGACTTGTGGTCCATTGTTGAAAATTTCAATAAGCATTTGCTTCGCGACATCGCTGCAAAAGGCGGCCATTTTGAAATTAATTAGATTTCTTTATGTCTACTCTTTTATTATTTGTTAGTTCTTAATAGTTATATTAAAAATTGTTTGTCTTGGTTTTACTGCCGCACCCTGTATATGATAGTTTCATCGACAATTGTTTTTAAATTCCAAATTTCGACAGAAGACGACTTACTTCAGTTAGCTTGTACAAGATGTTTATTAATTAAAGTGCAAGTGTTTGAAAGACTTATTGACAGTGCTTTATACTTTGAAATTATAATATATTTTTCTTTATTAAAAGATAAGAACTGAATTATTATAATATGCGAATCTTTAAGTCCGCAATTATTTAACGCAAGACAACGTAATCCATACTAGCACCTAATGCTTCCTGGTGAATATTCAGGACATGACCAATTATTTTTTGTTATCAACAACAGTTAGGTATATTCTTACAGAACAATTTATTAAATATCCCCACAGTTAGAAATCGCAAGGATTCAAATCAGGTGAACGAGATAGCCAAACATTTCGGAAACATCCGCTAATCATATGATCCTCATTAAAAATTTGGCGAAGCAGCTATTAACAGACGGGCAATATGAGGTGGGGCTCCATTTTGCATAAATAGTGTTGAATTAAGGCAGTTTCATTCCTGCAAGGCAGGGATCACATTATTTCGTAGAATTTTATTGTAATTAGTGTCTGTTACAGTACAGCGAACGAGCCCTGCTGGTGTAAGATTTTCGAAAAGAAATCGACCAATAATGGACTCAGTAATCATACCATACCAAACTGTAACAAACGTTGAAACGAAGAGTTTTCCATAAACAGCAAGCGGGTTGGGTGGGACCGATATTCTACAATTCTGGGTGTTGACCTGCTCTGCTAAAGTGAAATGCGCTTCATCAGCCCACAAAATCTTTCGACTCGATGATTCAACGGCATCAGTTTTGGAAAGAATCAAGTTGGGAAAATCGATTCTTTGTTGTGGATCTCCTGGTTACAAGTGCTGCAACATTTTAATTTTATACAGATAGCATCGTTAGACTTTAGAATTGATTGATCGGACATAGAATTGATAAAGTTCTTACCATATTTCTGCGCTTACATTTCTTTGCTTCACTAACTCTGAATCATTGCTTCCATAACATCCTGATTCCCAGTTTGTAATCTTCTAATCCTAGGGAGCAACCCAAAATCTCCTGAAGTTTCAAATTTACTAATCGTTTTCTTCTAATGGAATCATCTAAACTGCAAAATATCGAATCCATTTTTATTTTTGTAATTGATTTCAACTTTAAAGTGAAGGGGAGTGTTTCGCGACAAATATCACTTTAGCTGGATTAAAGCCTACCGAAAGCAAAGAATTAAACCAGCGGGAGTGGTCTTCCCAAAACCTTCTCGCATATTTTTCATTCAAAGTTTTCCCTCACCTCCTACAAAAACTTGTGGACCTTGGGTAAGGCAAAGAATGCCTTGCATAGTATTGAAGTACAATAGTTAAGAAATATTATCCTTATTTGGGAAGGAATTCAGCATTTTTACTCAATTTATCCTTGGCAAGTTCCTTGATTATTAATCCCTGGCATAATATTATCCAAAAATTGTATTTATGTTTTATACGAATTTTTCCCATCTGATCGAAACCAAAATTTGACACAGAACTATAATTGTAGTCCCAAAAATCGCATACCGAATTTCATACATTCATCATTTCGTTTTGGAATATAAAGTTTAAATGCGACTGAAAGTGCAAACGAAGAGAAGGTACAAATCAAACCCCTTCATGGATTTGGCTCAAAATTTGGTGTAGATGTTAAATCTGTGTTCCGAATTTTATCCAATTATCTTCGTTTCATAGTTATTGAATCAGGATATATTCGAATAGTTACACAAACTGATTTTCTCTGAATGGATTTTGTTCAAAATTTAATAGATATCTATAAATTTGGCGTAAAGATCATATACCAGATTCCATCCGTCTAACCCAAAAAAGAATTATCTTTGTTATAAACAAATCATTTCCAAGAATGTGTCTTTATAACAAAAAGGTCTAAAACCTAGAAATTCGTCAAAAGCTCGAGTTCGAATTTTTTGACAATTACAATACTTTCTTTATACGCATAATAGAAAGTAAAAATAGTAACTACAATCATTCAGCTTATCAGGTATAATTCTAATGGGTTTATCATCTTATAAAGCCTTAATGACAGATTCCAGAAAATTTTTGAAGAACTAAAATTAAAAGTTAAATTATTACGAATTTATAAAAATAAGGAGAATATTCATTCACTAATTTAAAAAAAAAAAAACTCTTTAGATATATTAATAGTAAAAACTGTTTCAGTTTCATTGCAACAATTGCATTATTTTACTCAAAAAAAAGTTAAATAAAAAAAATATGAGAACATTATCATTTTTTAAGTCATTATTTGTCTTAATTAATTTAAGTCATTAACTAGTTTAAACAGGTTTGAAAGAATCACAAGACTTCTCTGTCGGTCTCTAGCCCCCCCCCAACTAATATAATTTTTTAAACTTTCATTTACAATTTTTCTAGCTGGCAAACAAAGTTTTGGAGCTCGATCGATTTTGAGATGAAATAACAGCTATGATGTCATAGTTCTACGTCAACCTTTTAAAAACACATCTGCTGTCAAAGAAGCATACGTAATAATAAAGCAATACTGGTAAAAGCAGGCCAACCTTTTAAAAACGCATCTGCCTTCAAAGAAGCATACATAATAATAAGGCAATACTGGTAAAAGTAGATAAAAAAATGTATGCGATTAAAAAATGATGAGAAAATTGCCATTTATGCTTTATTCATTGCCTACGCGATTTCGAGCTTCAAAACAGCATCATGTTCTCACATGATAAAAAAGAAATCCCTCAGAATTTCAATTTCTTTTTTTTTTATTGAGAAATTAATAATCTTATAGATGACTTTCGTTGTTGAAAAATTTACAGAGAGAGAATAACCATCACAATTCATTGCAACGAAAGAGGAAGGAAATTTCAACATATAATTCTCTATGCATTGGGCAGAGAGTGCAATCAAAAGCAAATTTTGGAATTTCCATTATGAAATTATACCTATATTTTCAGAAACGATTCACGATATATATATATATTATCAACTATACATTTTTAAACTTCACTAAATTATACAGCGTCTGTAAAATTTAATTTCCACAGAAACTATTTCATTTAAGAAAGGAAATTCTCTAATTCTTAGAACAGGGTAAAATAATTGAAAGCTACAATAAAAGAAACATATAATTCTAGCTTTGTGGAGGAGGAGGAGGGGGGGATAATGGTATACTGAAATAGTTCTCTTTAAAGTGAGTGTAAAACAATTTAGGATTATATCAAAGCTGATTTTATCACTGCCAAAAAGAAACAGGAGAAAACAGCTCATAAAAATAGTTTGAAATGCTCTTCTATAAATTATTTATGAGTATGATATTTAAATGCATAGATTTTAATGTCTCAAAGGTTTTTGGGAACTGACGCTACCTTCGGTAATTATGTGATTCCTCATCAAATTTAAATTTCAATCGTATCAAATGCAAAAATTATTTTTAAATTTAGGTATTAAAAGCAATAATGAATATATCTGTATTTTCGAAATATAAACAAAAAAATTAATAATTAAAAATACTTTCACTAAAAACAACTCTTGCCAGAAAAATGTATCACAAATAAGTTTCCAAATTTCAAATCAATTTCAGATCTTGTAATACTGAATGAAAACCATTTATGAATCTATAAAACAATTAAACCGCAGCGTTAGCAAATGTTAAAATTAATCTTTCCAATTCTATATATGTGAATGCATGCTTCTATGTGTAGATTAGTCCACATTACATTTGTTTCTCGGTATAATCGCTTTATTAAGGGATTTAAAGGAAATTCAAATGACCAACTTGAAGAAAAGCAAATGAGGTCAGCTGAGAAAACGATTAAAATCAATTAAAACAGTATTAAAATACAGTGAAAAGAAACAGAGTAGCATTATGTATGACCATAACTTGTTCATCAACATACGTGGAAATGAAAACTCATAAATGAAATGAATTAAGATAGATAAAGTAAATTTCATAAAAATGTAAAATACAGATTGCCATAAAATTTTGGATCTGATCCATTATAGATTTGAACATATGCCAGCTTTTCTTTTAATATACGAAGAAAATGAAAACTTAAAATTCCTAGACTAATGAATTTTGTAATATAGGTCTATCATTGCAACTATAGAAATGCACCTGATTTTGGGGCCAATAATCCTAATGGGAAAAGTTGAAAATGCATATTTAATTTTTCTTACTATATAATATATTTTCCCACTATCTATTAACATTCGTATCTTCATAAATATTTCTTTCGGACAGCATAACAACACCCTTATTTCAAGTAATTAAAAAAAATAATGCACCTTTCATGTGTGTGTGCATTTTATTGAGAAATATTAAATGCATTTATTTCCACATACATAAAATAAAAAATATCTATCCATCACCAAATAAATTATACCTTCATATAATTCATTTGACAATGGATAGATATTTTTTTTATATCTCCTTATTTGGACTATATGATATTCTTCATTGGTGAAACCAATTCATTAAGAGAAGCATAACATGACTCAAGTAAGCTAAAGCATACTTATTGAGTCATGTAATGTAATGAATCAGAATAGATATATACACAGATTTTTCCACAATACTTCCATCAAAAGTTTAAATTTATATTCCTGAAGCAGCAGTGGAAAACAATAAAATAACAAAAGCTTATTGATCATTCTGAATATTAAAAAAAAAATCAGCACAAAAAACATAATGTATAAAAAAAAGGAAAATAAATTTTTAAAAATGTTTAAATCGATACAACCCAGTGGACATGATAATGTTCTAGAGAAGAATTAGAAAATAATTTTTGAAAAATGATATAAATCACAATAAAGCTACATTTACACGAAGGCAATAATACACACTATAGCTATTCCTGTTTGACCAAAAAACTTTGACAAACTCTGGCAAAAAAATTTCTGACAATGGGAATTTCAGAATGTTAACTATAATGCCATGAATTGTAGATAAGGCTTTTTTCCCCTTCTTTACAATATTGTGCATTTACAACTCAGAATTAGAAACAAAGTTAATAAACTTTTGATTTGAGATTGACTTTGCATATAATGCTGTTATACCATGCTTCTTTTGCTACAATATTTTCCTATGAGACAGTAGAACCATGTCATCTTTGTTATACTTATAAATATTTTATAATATCAACATGAATATAATGTTTCCTAATAAAACAGGAGTTTCAAAGAAAACAGGAGTTAGTTGAATAGTCATTTAGGAAAAACATATACTAATATTAATTCATGGCCCTATTCCTACAAAGAATTTTGATGAAATAAAATATGATAAATTTTATTTAACTATCACAGTGAGTTTTGGAGTTATCACATTCATATTATATATATATACAGTGTCTCACAAAAGTGATGCGACACTTGTGCTTTACAAAAGGAAACTGTAATAAAATAAATAAATAAACATGTACAAAAAAATTTTGGGTTTGTTTCATATTTAAAGTTAGTAACAATTATTACATAACATACATTTTGTCAAAATATTAATTTAATAAAAATACAATTGTTTAGAACGGAGCAAAAAATAGCTCACATAAGTGATGGGACACTTACTTTACCATCAAATATTTATCCAAAAATTTTACTTTTTAAAAGGTTTTAATATTTTGTTGGATTTCCTTTTACTTTTAAAACATGATTTAATCTTCTTGGGATGGATTCGACTAATTTTTTTGTGATTTCTGGAGTGATTTTACCCCATTATTCTTGAAGCACCGATTTTAATTGTTGTTTTGAAGAAATGGCGTGTTTGCGAATTCTTGATTCCAATTCTTGCCAAATATTCTCTATGGGATTTAAGTCTAGAGATTGTGGTGGTGTTTTTATTATTTCAGGACAGTTATACAGCAGCCAGAGTCTAAAGTTCAAAGCAGTGTGCTTGGGGTCATTGTCCTGGTCGAATTTAAAATCGTTATGAAGGTTCAATTTTCATGCTGAAGATTTCAAATTTTGCTTTAAAATGACAATATACTGGTACTGATCCATTATACTGTCAATAAAAACAAGATTACCAACTCCAGCGGACGACATACACCCCCATACCATAACTCCTCCACCACCATGTTTTACTGCTGGCACCAAGTTCTGTTTGCAAAATTCTTCCCTGGGTTTTCTTCACACCAAGATTCTACCGTCAGAACCAAATATATTAAATTTACTCTCATTAAATTTACTCTCATCAGCAAATATAACTTTATTCCAGTAATCAGAATTCTTATTTATGTTGGATTTTGCGAAAGCTAGTCTGAGTTTTATATTCTTTTCACTTACGAAGAATTTTTTCCTGGCTACTCTACCGTGATATCCAGCAGATCGAATTACCCTTCTAATAGTCTCAAGATTAACAATTACTCCTTATAATGCTTGTAAATCAGCAGCAACCTTAGGAGCACTCTTTCTTAGATTTTTTTTAAACATTTCGAACAATAATTCGCTTTATTCCATTGGATAGCTTTGATGGTCGGCCAGGTCATCTTTTATCCTGAATAATATGAGTCTTTTTATATCGTTTAATGATATCGAAAACTGTTGAATGACTCAAGTTAACTGTTTCAGCAGTTTTTCTAATAGATTTTCCACGTTCAATATGCAAATTAATAACTAATTTTCGAATTTCAGGCGAAGTTTCTTTTCGTTTAGCATTCATGGCTGCACAGAGCTAAAAAACATAAAAATTCCAAAACAAACTGGAGAGAAATACTGCAGACGATTTTATAAATTATTGCCAATTGCTTTTCAGTAAAAATAAAACCACCAAAAATATTTTTATTGCTTATTTCAGACGATTTTTGTTGCATATCCGATGGTGTCCCATCACTTATGCGAGCTATTTTTTGCTCCGTTCTAAACAATTGTATTTTTATTAAATTAATAGTTTAATATTTTGACAAAATGTATGTTATGCAATAATTGTTACTAAATTTAAGTATGAAACGCACCCACAAAAAATTTGTACATGTTTTTTTTAATTTATTTTATTACAATTTCCTTTTGTAAAGCACAAATGTCGCATCACTTTTGTGAGATACTGTATATATATGTTAAATCATATTTCATCTATCATGAACATTTCATTTTTTAAATTTTACTGCTTAAATGAAACAGACTGAGTGTAAACTAAAAAAAGTTAAAAAAAATGTATCTTCATATTCTTTAATATCTGAAAAGCAGCATAAATTCATGAAAATCTTGCAAAAGAATTTTCTGGTTGATTTTTATTTTCTCTTCAACAAGGTATAAAAAAAATGAGAATATTATCACAAATAGCTCATTTTGCTAAACAAATGTTTTGTTCAGTTCATACTTCAACTAGATCTAACAGTATATGTATGTATATTATATATATATATATATTACCCACTAGAAATTTTTACAAAATATCATGTAGCACTAAGAAGAAAAAAATAGCAATTATTTACGCCTTCAATGATAAATTCAGAATTGCTTTGTCTTTCATTAATAATAACCAACTACTGACTCAACGGTCACTGAAACCTTGCTATATTTACGAAAGTGTAACCCTGAAGTACTTATATAGAAAAAAAAACTGATATATTTTGCAGAACAAATTTATTAGATATAAAATGTAAACAATATATGATTAAATATAATTATTATTTAATAAAAGCATTTAAAGGAATGCCCTATAAAATGTACATACATAAACAAACAATCTTTTAAATATATCCTAATTAATATAAATTTTTTATATAAATATTAAAATATCCATCTGTAATTGAATCATTGTGATGCCATCTACATGAGGCAACTGAGAAGAAATTAAATAAAATTATTTAAAAACATCCATCATTTATTCATTCAAAAGGAATGACAACATAAAAGATAAATAGTCTATTCCATGTATGGAAACAATTTTAATTAACAAAAACTTAAAGATATAATTTATTGGCAAGAAATCATCACTAAAATCTTTTATTTTTAATAATATCCAAGTAAAATTTAAAAAGAATCTGTTAGATAATTCTATTTCTTTTCTTTTGTTCCAAGCTTTAAGCAAATTTAAAAAATAATAAATTTTTTTTTTTTTTTTTTTTTTTGCCAAACATAAACACTGAGAAACAAAATAAGTATGATTAATTGAACAATAAAATGAATAAATTTATACAAAAAAATATTTGATGTAATTTTATAGAAATATGACAAAAAAATTAATTTGTAGAATGATAAAATCCAATCTTAAAAGCAATGAAATCCTGTATGTATTTATGGTTTCATAATTATTTATATATATAAAATTTTATAAAAATAGAATACAAGATTCCAACCTGCAAAACTTAACACTTCACCATTATATCACCAAACAATGTAAATTTAAAAAATGTTTTATTTAAAAAAAAGACATCTAATGAAAAACAAGACAAGATGAAAATATTTTGTTTACCATAATGGGTATATAAATACTAAAGTTTCCTTGTTAAATAATTTCTAAGTTAATTTTGTTAGGATATAAATTCACATATACTTATACATATTATATATAAATTTTAATTTAATGTCAATCCTTTTAAAGTACAAATATGTACAGAAAGTGAGAAAAGTTGATAAATCATAATATTTTCACTATCTATCTTTATAAATAAAGGCTTTGTGGCTAGATATGTATATACGGTCGCTACAAGCCAAACTCGGACACCACAGGAAAAAAACTTACTCTGGCGAACTACTTCAACTAAAAGGAATTAGAAAAAATGCAAAAAGGTTTTTTTAACAGTGAATTTATTGTACAGCTAAAAACAAAACCATATAGTGTCAATTCATATAAAGGTAAAATTTGTGAAAAAAGAGTCCACAAGCCAAATTTGGACATCTCACAATTAGGTACCAAATAATTGCACCCCTGGGTAAAAATTACTGCCACCTTTTTGGTTAATGTTATAATTGTTCAGGGGGATTTCTCAATTATGTTATTTTCATTTATTGTGGAAGTAAATATTATAAAAAATATTATATATAAACCAAAAGGCCTGAACAGGCATTGTGTTAAGAAAATTGGCTATTGAAGATGGAAAGTATGTGTCAGAAATATCGGAGAAAAGTCCATAGAAGACAATCAACTGTTCATGGCATCATGAAATGCTTCAAAACTAATAATCAGGTGGTAAATAAGCCTAAGACAATGCACAATCAGATTTTCAATGAAGCAGATAATCGATATTTACTCAGAAAAATAAAAGAAAATCTATTGTTTAGTGCACTAAACCTATCTATTATTGCTGAAAAAGAATTAGGGAAAAAATTTAGCCCATCCACAATTTAAAAAAAAAATTGATCCATAAGGCAGATCTCAATGGAAGAAAAACAACTCAAAAGTCTTTCATAATTGAGCAAAATCAGACTAAGACTTAAATTCACAAAGAACAAGGATTTTTCTTATTGAAAAATGTCTTATTTACTGGTGAGAGCAAATTTGACATTTTTGGATCCGATGGCAAAACTTATGTCGGGTAAAAATTTAACTAAGAATTATGCCCAAAAAATATTTGAAAGCAACTTTGAAGCATGGTGGTGGATCAGTAATGATCTGGGGCTTGTATTCAGCTACTGGGCCAGGAACCCTGCATTTTATTGAAGGGAGAATGGATCAGAATGTAAATCTCGACATTTTAAAGAAAAATTTACAACATTGCATGCTGAAACTTTCACTTGGCAACAAATTGCAATTTTATCAGGACAATGATCTGGGAACATAAATTTTATTAAGTATCTTCCTAGCTTTTATATAATTGCCCTCACCTCATGGAAACACAACCCCAATGCACTGATATAAATTCCATCAAAAACTTATTAGAATACCTTAAAATTAAAATCTGGGAAGACACCATTTCCTGTAAAGATGAATTGAAAAGAGTATTGTTGCAGGAATGAAAAATATTGAAATTAACTGTTGTAAAAAATTTATACAAACTATGCCTGAACGTCTTAAAATGGTTATAAAAAAACAAGAACTTGCATACAAAATAATAATTCATTTGAAATATTAACTAGTTTTCAAAATCTTATCTGTCCAAGTTTGGCTTATGCACTATTTCTTGTTTTGTTTTTCTTTCTGCCATAATTTCAGGTTAAAATAAATTTATATTTTTTTATTTGTTTTTATACTTGCAGTAAATATACTATTCAAAATTCATTTAACTATGTCTCTTATCATTTTTAGCTTACAAATTTAGACTGTATTAGTATCTTTTCTTTCATGTTCTAGTTTGGCTTGGTGCAACGGTATGTGCATCCCTTCCTAAACAACTTGAACAAATTCAGCCAAGCACACTAATTATACAATACTTTCTTTAGATGTAAAGAAATTGTTGAGCCAGGCTAAAAAGTGAGCCAAAATCAATCATTCAAAAAAGACAACTTTTCTTATACTTCAGAATTTCTGAACAAAATTTTCAATATTAACAAAACAGAACCTAATTACTTATGGAAAAAATTATGAATTCAGAATTGACTAGTTCAAATAATATTTTAATCAAAGGTAGACAGTAAAGATTTAATACAATAAAAGAGTATTGCATGTTATAATATTTTTAGCAAAACTATTTTTTACATTAAAATATAAAGACTTTAATCTTGAGAAATGCTGAGTACATCAACTGGTATCTAATAAAATTAATTTAAGGAATTTGCTAATGATATTTATCAAAATGAAAACCTAAGAAATAGTTTAATCCCATCAAGATATATATACTCCTAATCATTGAGATAGTTAAATCATGGAAAAGGTGGTAAAGAATTTTAAATAAATATACACACACACAAAATATTGCTATACTTCTGACATTTTCATAAATTTTAGGTTCATCGATGTCAAATGTAATATCAAATTTGTGAGTTTAAAATAATAAATAAAATCAAGTTTTGGCCATACATCAATTTTATGTTAACCCTTTGTGCTCAATATTGGTATTTAGTTTGGTTTAGTCATATTAATGCCGCATTTTATAACAACAATGAAGCTATTTGGAGCCACCATGTATTTGTTTACTCATTATATTAATCACATCTACCAGTTTGCCACATGACATTGGCATACTAGGATATAGAAAACTTCCTACAGAGCATCAACATTACAAAACAGGCCTATCTTTTAAAATAAAAACAGAATAAAGGTGGAAAATAAAAAAAAATAAAAATCATTACACCAAATATTATACCATAGGCCTATTATCTGCCACCAAATAGTTTTAAGCTATCTTGATATTGTTCATCGCTTAAAATGAAAACTTTTAGATGAGTTATTAATTATACATGAATGTCTTGAAATTTAATAAAAGGTAGCAACAGTACGATGTAAAAGTATTTGTGTTTTGCTTTTTCTCATGCACATATAGCAACACACATACGTAGGAGACAATGACTAGTAAAAAATAAAACAGCAAGAGTAAATAGGGTAGGAGTAAATAATTAATGAATGCTTACTTGATATTCTTGTACGTAATAAGTTTACTTTCGATAACAGCCAATGTATAGATAGAAAAAAATTTCAGCAATCTGAGTAAAACAATCACAGAAAACTAATACTCCATTCTATCAAGGCGGGAGAAACTTCGTCTCGACAGAAGCGAATAGCGAGAGAACGATCATGTAATGTTAACGGACTTAGAAAATTTTTCGGGAGAAATATCCACCAGGCAGCTCTAATCGATAACATTTCGCTAAGGTGCTTAAAAGTGCCTAATTTTTGCATCCATTTCGCACTACGCCCTCTGGAGCAGATATAATATTATGTTAGGTTTATTATTGTATGCAAATACTTTTAGAATATTTGTTTTATTTATTCTGTAATTTTTTTGCTTTGATTTAGATTTTTGTTAAACACTTTAAATGTGTCATTATCTAGAATTATGCATATATATATGTATAGATAGCCGTATAAATAATTTTAATTGAATTATTCAATGCAATGATTTCAATTAGAATTTTAATCATTTGAGTGATTAATTTTATCAAATTTTTGAAACTGCAATTATTAAAAATAAAAATTTACACTTTTATAAATATCAGCTTTGTAAAAAAATGTTTTGTTTTATTATAATTTTCTCCTATTTAATCATATATATTAACTTACAATATATATATATATATATATAAAGCTTTATATTAAAACTGTTTATGTTGCTTCAGCCATATAAAATTCTTTATGGTTCTGTACTATTTTTCAATATATGCTTTATTAATCACATACTTTCCACAATTACATATATCACTTTCATTGTTATTTAATTTTTGTATATTCCTGATTAGTGCATATCCAAAAGCAATATTTTTTTTTTTCAATTATAACACAAGGAATATGATGATAAGGTTTCATAAGGAATATAATAATCTTACATATCTGATTTTAAATTCATTTATAAATTTTACATTATTTTAGATTATCTGTCAAGTCACTTTAACTATTTTAGATTATCTGTCAAGTCACTTGCTTTAACAATCTATATTTTGCAATTTTTTTAAACATATATAATTCTAAATTTTCATTATATTGTTGTTTGAATTTTTGCATTACTGATTACTTCATGAAAAATAGCATTGATTTTCAATAATGGCACAATGTATGTTATATTTTATGTATATTTGGTTGTAAACTTTAATTTGAACTTTCTATCTTGTCAATCTAGAGTTCTATTACTATTCTGCAATTTTTTTCCTCAAAATATCTTCAATTATATTGTTTGAGTTTTTGTATTATTAATTAGTCCAGAAGATTCAGAATTTGTTATACTTTTTAATTTTTATAATTTGTATACAATGGCAATTATATTTATGTTGTGTGATTTTCAGATATTTTAGAGAATTAATCTTTTTTTTTTTTTGACCTTGATTTTTATCTTTCTACCTATACATTGCAAAACTTTTGTAAATTCTACATTAAATTATACTCATAATAATTTACTTTATAATTTCAAAATTTTTTTTGTGATTTTGATACTTGAAAAATGGTTATATTTATAACTTAGTGCAGTATTCATCTTATATTTTGTACAGAGTAATCAGATGCATTTTGTAGTTCTGATGTCTGTAATAAAAATTTCAAAATTGTTTATAATTCTTCTAATTTATTATTCTCATTCAGTTTTACATTTCAGTACACTTTTTTTTTTTTTTTTTTCATTTAGCTTAGAAAAATGTCAAGTAAAAATATCAAAATATTTATTGCTTAAAATAAATAAAATGAATATGATGATATAAGAAATCCCTTATAATTTTTCTACAAAAACACTAACATTTTGGTATGGAAATATAATATAATATATCTTATCAGATTTTTATAAAAATATAAAATTATTAATATTTATAATTCATAATTTCAAACCAAAAATTGAAACTTTTATTTAAATTAAAATGTTCAGAAATCAAATTTTTAAAAACATATTTGTATTATTTAAATATATCTGAAAGAATGAGATAAGAAATTAAATTCTCTGAATTAAAAAAAAAATATTGCTGAAAAATCTTGGCAGCTACACCAGTAGTCCTGGATGGACAAAAGTTGAAATCATACGAGTTATTAAGATTTTTTTTTAAAAGAAGAAATGTTTAATAGTTATTCTTGGATTATTGATTAATTTTGTTTCTGATAAATGCCATATCAATCATGATGGTGAAAACATGTAGGTTTTTTATTTTATCTTACTTGCCTAACTACAAAAAATTATTTCATCAAGACATGACCAAGATAGTTATTCCATGATTGACTCCCTTTTGAGTATATAGTCATGTTAAATTTTATCTAAATATTGTTTATTTTTAAGAATCTAAAGAATTTGGGGAGGGGAATTAAATTTTATTTTTGTTTCTTTTGATAAACATTTTATTATTAATTTAAACTGATGATTTATTTCCCAGTTCTCTTTCTCTGATGCTACCATAATAAAAACTTAAGTATTCATCAAACTTAAAGTATATGCAGTAACAAAAAGTGTATATGTTTTAAAAGAAAGTCTTTGCCACTGAAGGGGGGGGGGAATGCAGCTGCAGAATAGTTCACGTTTATCACAGTATATTTGACAAATGGCTTTTTTTCTTTGCCAGAACTGAATTTCAAAACTATAATTCATTATTATTATTTTTTCAATTATTTATTAGACTGAAATAAAATTAAAGGAATGATTAAAATCAGTAGAAGTATATCCTCTTAAATTCTTTGCACAAAAAAAAGGTTTTAGATCAAATTTTCGTTCCAGTGATAAGATGTAGATACTTCTTATATTTAAAATTATTATGTACACAAAGTACTTTTATTGCAAAAATAGTTAAAGTGATTATTTCATTAAAAAATACATTGATTAAATGGAATTTGGATTGATTGCATTGAATCTTTAAGTGGAAGATTTATTAAATTCTTAGAAAAATTAGGAAGCATGATGTAAATAATTCTGTTTTTTATGAACTAAGATTACGATGATAGTTGGAATCTTTATTATTATATATAATTATTTTATTTTTTATTCTCACTTCAAATTATTACAAAATTAAGATCTAGAATTTGTAATTTTTTATCAACTCATCTTTCAATTTTAAAAAAAAGAAGAAATTTTTTTAACTAAGATACTCAAAAAAAGAAGATATGAAGAAAAACAGCAACTGCAATTAATATGTTGGTTGATACTTCCTTGTTGTTCAAAAGCCCTTTTTAAAATGATTTCAAATGTTATTCTCAGAAATTCCTCAAAGGAAGATAAATTTCTTTAAGTTTTCTAAATTATTATATTAAATTCTCTGATATGGGTATTTAATTACTAACATTTTTAAATAAAGCATTTAAAAATTAAAAAAAAAGGTTAACCTTTATTTCACTTTAAATATAAGGGAAGAAACATAACCATACTTACATCCTCAATATAGTACTGAAGACACATTAATTTTACTGTCATTTTTCAGGAAATTTCATTAAATATTTAAGAAACCCAAAAATCAACCCTATTTTTAAAGTTTGAATTATAAAACATTTTTATTTACTTTAATTAACTTTCAAAATACATTGAGAAAAACGTTCCTATTTTTTTTAATAGTTGTAAATGATAAAATATTTTTAACATTATTGATTTTCTAAACGCGAAAAAATTCTTCATCCTGATGATGTTCCTGACGTAAGCGGATAGCGAGAGAAGGATCATGAACCGTAGTAAATATTACTTATTTTCCCCAGTAAAATCTGAGCATGCGCAGAGACACTCATTCCTGTTCAAAAAATTTCTAAGTCCGTTAACATTGTATGATCGTTCTTTCGCTGTCCGCTTCTGTCTCGACTGGTACGAAACGAACGATCACCTCAGAAAAGGAACTGAACTGGATTTTCTTCATATTACTTGAATACTTTCGCACATAAACGAATGTGGAACCAAATTTTGTTTGCAAACCTCAGTGTGGACTTAAGGCTGGCTTATTAAATATACAAATCCTATTAGCACAAGCTATTGTAAGATGTACAATTTTGTCCAACATTCAGAATGCTGGCAAACATTATATATATATCATAACAATATTAGTGGGCCTTTTCGCTTATAGAGAAGTAGGACCGCGAATTTGAAGGAGGCTCATGCATCGGGAGGTACTGCTTTTTAGAGATGCATAATCCACGATTTTTTTAATAACAAATAATTTTGCTATTGTTATTTTTAAACATTTGTTCCAAATATCTGTTATTTCAATCATATTATTAATTAAAAATTATTACTTAATATTCAATATAAAATTTATTAATTGTAATTAATGCTTAATTTACTAATTTAAGTAACGTGTGAATGAATTAATATATCTATTTCAGCTTACTTCTTAAATTTGATTTTTTTAAACTATTCATTTAATTTCTTTGTTGGAGTAAACCATTTTCTGAAAAATTTGAATTAAATATATATGTTATTTCTTTAAATTGTTTACTTTAATTCTATATTCTACAAATTGGAGCCAGCAGTAAACGGACTATATATGCAATGTCAAGTCAGAAGAAATTAAAAAGGATTTGTATGGAATAGTGCATCATCAAATGCGAATATCGAAAAGTCAAGGTTACTCTCATTAAGTGGAGCGGCGATTTCACACTTTCCAGTGAAGTCACCGCTCCGATAAATTTCAGTGATAAGCAATTCAATGATACGATAATTTCAATAACCGGTCAGTTCACTTTTCAATCCATTCACAGATTTCACCTTTCCTGTTTTGTTCGAGACCTTCCATGTACAGATCGCGTCGATTGTTACTTTCCAGTGAAGTCACCGTTCCGGTAAATTTCCGTGATATCGTATCGATTGTTACTTTTTATCGTGATCCAAAACCTGTAATCAAAATATCACCAGTAAGATTCGTATCAAGGATTTGAATCACACCCCTCTTTGAAAAGTATTGATCACTGGTATTTGTGATTTTATGATATTGGTTACGTAATAACAGCTCGTAAAATATTCGTCATCTCTAGTGTTTTTTAGGATGGAAATGTGTCCATATTAATTCTTCGAAATGAATTACATTCGAATTAACTTTATACTTGAAAGTTCGTGTTCTCAAATGTATGCAAATTAAAAACAAGAATCTTTGAAATTCCGAAAAATAATTTTTATGAGTTTTTTAAAGCTTCCAAATTCGCTTACAGATCAATTAGTATTGTCAATATTTTCCACTGCTGTCTCATTCGCTTGCATATATTTATCTCTGAAAAGCTTTGTATTAAACGTATTTATGTTATAATAAAAGTTGTCGTCAAATTACATCGTCGCAAACGCAGAAGCGCTCTTTAAAGGCACGCCAATAAAATTTCGTCTATTCCTCTATCCAATCCTGTACATTTAAGAATATCTATCTTTGAACTTTGTTTAGTCCTATATATGTAAAACCTTTTTCAAGATAAGATCTTAGTCAGACTTCCAGACTTCCTTCCGAAGCTGAGAGCTTTTTTTCCATTTCTTTATATAGAATAGAACACGTCTCATACCCTCGTATCTGTAACCATTCTAGTTGCTGGACAATTCGATGGCATGTCAAGGGAATTTTACTAAACACCAGTATATTTATAGAAGAGAAAACAGAAATAAGTATGTACAGGATTTAAAAACATAAAAAATCATACTATGAAACCGATTACAACAGTTTTCTACTCTGAAATAGGATAGAAAAATTATCAAAATTATTATATTATAATAATTGAAAGGAGGATGCTAAAATTTTTCTCCTTGTTTGGTTCGTACTCTTTGAATTAGAAAATGCCATGATACTTGCGCTATTGTCGACATGCATTTTAAAAGTACTGATGTTTGGAAACTGAGATGCATATTTAATTGCTTCAAGAAGTGAGGTGATTTCAAATTGTAATTGCATGTGCAGGGGGTGGAATGCCACGTATGGTTTGTAGCGCTCCCATTGGAGTTGTGAGGCATTCATCAGAAATACAAAATAGAAATGGTCTCTGAATGGAAGAGAGTTTCCTCTTCGTTTTGTATATTGGGTTTAGACACCATACTGAAGAACAATAGGGTAGCATTCTCTCAACTACAGTTTTAAAAAGAATTCTTCTGGGTTTCTGAGATTCCCCATGTACTGCCAGCGATTCTTTTAAAGCTCTGATACATTTTGATAGTGTTTTCTACTTGTTTTTCTATATGTTCAAGCCAAGGTGCGTAATGTGAAATGGATGCAAAAATTAAGCATTTTTTAAACACCTTAGCGAAAACAAAATTAAGCACTTTCGTACATGTACGAATACATAAACTCAAGAATTTTCTACTCATAGAATTTTTTAATCTTATAATAAATTATAATTTTTATAAAAAAATAAAATATATATATATTAAATTTTTTTTAATTTTAATCTTTGATTAAAAAACAATTTTTCAAATTTTAATCGATGTGTAGATATTGATTCAAGTCTCATCTTTTATTTAAATTGGCAACATTATTTTCAGCAGTAATAACTACAAAGAAACTCTGAAAATTTGAATTAAGTGCAAACTGAATAGAATCAATATATGTTACAAACATTAAAGATTCAAGTAATTGGTAAATTTAACAAAAATGGGTTTACAAAATTGTTCTCAGAAGACATTGGGCGAAAAACATTCATGCTAATTTTACATATTATATATGTAATCAATTGCGTATTAGTTCAGAAAACTTAATTTATTAATACTAGATAATGCTGACAGATTTTTATCAGAATAATATTAAATTTAAGCTTAAAATTTTTTAAAAAATAAGAAAAAAATATAGTTAAATTACTTCTACGTCTTACTAATTTTTTTTTTATGTGTTTAATTAAAAAAATGCACATAAAAAAATAACTGATTGTTTCCCTCTACTAATTTTTAAAATATTGAACTCCAATTTTAACATTAAATTGACAAAAATCTGACAGTATTATTTTGTATTGATAAATTAAATTAACTAATATATACATCTTTTATTTTAACGTAATTTTTATAAAAAAATTGATAATATAAGACAATTTCTGTTCATATAAATATGTATATGAATAGAAATAATAAGCATAGAAACAAAAACACTATTATTACAGCTAATTTTACATTTTTTTAAAAATTTCTCATTGACAATTTCAGATCCTACATCTATCTTATGGAAGGTTTTCATCTCAACACACGACCCTTTTTTTCCTATCCTACTTTTTGAACATTGTTACATTTCTCTAGAAGTGAAAAATCCTTTGTTTCATTAGCGTTTCTTGACAGTTCTTTAATTTCTATAGTGTATAGTATATGTGAGTTGCTGAACATATTCAAAGGAAAGTCGGTAGCATTAATTTTCTATGGAGGATACTTACAACTGCTGTATGCGATACTTTCCGTTTTGTGTTCGCTAATGGATTTTTGCATCAAGTTTCTTTATCGAAACTGAATTGGAAACATATGTACTAACTATGAATTTGCTTCTTTCGTTCTAAAAAGTGGGTTTACAAGGAGAGGGGAAATAATTTATTGATGGAATGCGAGAGGCTAATATTTCTCTGAAGCTTTTAAAAAGGACGAAATCCATAAAAATATTATAGAAGAAGGTCAGATTTGAAAGCTGTTAATGGGAAAAATCCTTCTATTATGTGTAAGTATGTGTTTTTTTTCAGTGGAAACGGAAAATTAATTATCTGAACACCAGGCCTTAAATTTGGCTATTGAAAGTTGTGTATCTATTTCAAGACTACTGTTTGTGTGCGCTTCGATGACAAGTGCAAAATCATCTGCGTAGGCATGGATATGTACGTCTTCTGGCCAGGGCTACTTAAGAATCAAAAAGCAAGGACAACTGCATGATCCTTGAAGGCAGCGTTGTTTTTGAACTTTTATGACCCTACCTATTGAAGTCAATAGAGTTATTTACATGTTTTTTAGGAGTATGTGAAAGCAACTATTGCTGTTGAAAGGACAGATGTTAGCATCCAAGCTCTTAAGAAATGCTTTGTGTCACAAGTTGTTGAAGGCCTTTTTAATATCAATAGAGAGAAATAACAGATACTTGTCCTCTCTTCTTGCAGATTGAGTTTTTTTATAAGCTCTTGGATGGCTGCACTTACTAATTTGCCCTCCCTAAACCTACCTTGACTCTCTCTAAGGCCTTTGGTGCATTTAAGATGAGATGTTTACCTTTGTCATCAATTTTTCCAGTACTTTCCCGATTGTTAGCAGGAGTGAAATTGGCCGATATGAAGATGCCAGTCCCTAGTCTTTCCTTTCTTATTGGAATAAAGTTACATTGCCTATTTTCTAGAAATCTGGGAATAAGCTTAATTCTCAACACTTATTGAAGAGGGCTGGAAATATACTATGAAAGCGCACGTGAATTGTTTTAATAAGGAGGTAGTCAATCCCATCAAAACCAGAAACTTTACCTGATGAAAGATGGTTAATTACAACTGAAATTTCTTGGAGTTAGAATGAAAGTTCAAATGGCTGCATTGAAGTGTTTAAGTTATAGTCAGTTGAAAAAGCAGTTAAAAAGATCTGGTCCAGGAGGGTTTATGCTGCCTCTTTCAGACTTCCTTTTGAATCGCTTGGGAATTTGGGATCGGAAAACTATTTTTCCGAAAAACGGCTTTGTAATGCTTTCCATATGAGTTGGAGGCTGTACTGCAGAAATTTCTCCAGGAAATATTTTTTGCTTGTTCAATAAGCTTTTTGTAATCAGGTTTCTCTTTCTTGAAGACTTAACATCTTCTATGCCTTACATTTTCTATAGCCGCGGTGATCTTACGGCTATAACTTATTTTTTATTGATTTCTAACTTCTTCTTTCACCAGTTTGATTTCGTTGATAATAATTGTTTTTAATTTCGAAGCTTTTGTTGGATACATTAATAATTGAATTTTGAAGCTCTAATGTGATGTCACTTAATTCTCTTAACTTTCTTGCTGTTCCAGTTTTGTTTTCTAGATAATAAATTTCTTCGCCGAGTATATTGAGAAATCTAAGATGATTCCCATGAAATGTCCTGTATCTTTTCTAGAATTGATTAGTTATTGTAGATGCCACTATTGTTCTTATATATTTGTCTCTTAAGGAAATATCTTCCAAAGCCACCCAGTTAAATGAAGAGAAATTTTTCTGATAAAATATGAAGATGTTTGAATTTTTAGAGCTACCGTATTGACTTTTGTTGCCAGTAACGCAGGTTTCAAATACGCGGAAGCAGAATTATAGCCTTCTGGCTTCTGGAATTATGTTTTCCATAATTTTGGAATTCCAGAAATTTTGTTATTAAAATGGTATTGTTTTGGAACTTGGATGACATTGGGCTTTTATACAGGAAGGCTAACTTAATTCATAATTTATAATCTCTTAGTAAATTTCAGTGAAAAATGAAAGAAAAAATTTGTTCCGAATTAGAGTTGTGAGTTCCAGCCTCGAGGAACCTCAAGATTTATCATAAAAACAAAAATCATGCCACAGTGGGCAGGACGAGATTAAACTTTCTAAAGGCTCTTAAGTAAATCTAGTTTCTGCCCCCATTTCAACTTCCCAATTTTTTTTATTGATTTAAATTTAAAATCTATATTAAAATCTAATTAATAAATATTACAGCAAATTAAAAACAAAAAATTAATCGCTGGAATATTATTATCAAATAATACATTTATATAACAAATATTTTTTTCATAATTTTAAACCTATTCCCGAAAAGGTATAAAAAAATAATGCAACATTTTTAACACAACTGAAAATCTAACAGGGCTTCAACTAAAAAGTTAACTAACCAAATAAGAAAAACAAACAAACTTGAATTACACTGCTTTGCAAGTGAATTTCAAAAAAATATAATCGGTTTACTCTATCCTTATAATTTCTTTTATTTTAAAATTATTTTTAAATCCAAATCGGGTTTTAATATTCACCCACTTAACTTTAACCCTAGGAATGATTTTCCGAAAACTAAACAATATTTTTATTTCAATAAGATCAAGTACTGAGGCACTTTAAATAACGAAATTAAATTTTCCTAAAATATATCTCAACAAATGAAATTTTATATTCGAAACCAATGTCTTTCTGAAATCATGGAATATCTACGCAATTGCTTATTCTGTGTATACGATAATCTTGCTCTGACAATCGACTGAAATTTATCAAAGAAAACGACAACTCCGTTAACATTAGGGAACAACAAAAGTTAGGCTATAGAACATTGCTGCATTTATAAATAATAAATTGAATTCGTTTGCCTAAATTAATTTTAGGATTCATGATTACGTAATTGTGATAGTCAATATTGATTTTTAATTTCACAATAATGAGCTCTACAGAAAAATTAAATAATCAAAGCAAAGCATTTTGATATATGTGAAAATTCAGAAACATTTCTCACATTCAAACAAATATAAGAGACTTCAATTATCAATCTTTACCAAAATTGCAAGAATTTTTATCAAACTTTTAAATGGACTTTTAATTAAAAGAATAAAGTTTACTAAAGAGCGTATATAAGCAACGAAAAAAATTTATTGCAGATGCTTAGGATAAACAATGTAGGTACATTTTTTTCAATAATATATACTGATAAATCTCTCATTCATGAGGATTCTCCGACATTTTTACTTCGAATTCACAAACGTGCCTGATAATATTCAATTTCTTATCCTTTAATTTGTACAAATGGGAGACAATCCTCATTAATCTTTTCAAGTCACGTTTCACACATACAGAATTTTATTTAATTAAGAGTAAGTAAATACACTTTCAAAATGCTCTACTCTAAACATCAAATGCACTTGACATTTCTGATTTATGAATACTTAATAAATGTTTTTTTTTAAAACCTGAATATTTAGCCACAGATTTCATTGGCATTATCTTTTTCTTTCGTATGAATATGTAAGTGAGTTTTTAGATGACAATTTTAAGTGAACATTTTGCAGCGGACACCACAATTATAACGGTTTCCATTCGTCTGAATACAGAAATGAATTTTTAAACTGGCATTCAGTGAACGCTTTACCACAGATCTGAATGGAAGAATTGAACCTAGCTACTATTTTAAAAAAAGGCTGTTGATCATCTGTCTTTCAGATAAATCGGTATCACTATTGTTTTTTTTAAAGTAAAAATATAAAATGACCTGTTCGTTTCATTTACATTCAAGGAATGCCGTTTTGTTTTTCTACCCTGTCGTGAATTTTTAATGATTTATATTAAATTTCACAAAAATAATTATAAATGTGTATAAAATACAACATATAATTATTAAAATATAATTATTCATATGATTTTCAACTAAAACGAAAAAAACCCATTCTTTCAAAATATTTTATATCTGAATATAGTTTTATAACTGATTTTGAACTTTTATTTAAAGCCATAAACTGAAATTTAACGAAATATTTGTCATAAAACACGTCAGATAATCTTTTAACATATTAAATAAAATCACACTTTGAATTGATCGATATATGGAGGTAGAAAATACAGGAATCCATTTGAAAATCATATTTTTAAAATAATAAATATTTGAAACTTTTAAAGCAAATTATACTTAGTTGTTTGCATTGAAAAAATTAAATTGATTAGAGATTTTGAATTCTTTCTTTGGAAACTGTATTGAAGATTTAAGTTAAAGTTAGCTCTTGCAGGGAACTTTGAATTTAATTACTTTTAAAGGAATCATTTTTACAAATTCAGTACATTTTCATTTAAATTATTGAATTATTTCCTTGAAACATATGTATACATGTATAATTCAGTTATCTGCTTCACAATCGTAGTGAAGATAAGAAAACAAAGGGGAGGGGGGGGGGGGGAAACACATGAGCTAAGCTTTTGCTCTTAGAGTTAAATAATACTTATAAGAAATTGAACTTATACATTTAAAAAGAAAGAATTAATTTGAAATTAAAAAGACCGATTCTATAATACTGTATGAAATTATTTGTAGGTTAGTATGATTTTATATCTTTTGTAGAATTTATTGAGTTATGCAATTATAGAAAAGTGATTTTATTAAATATTTACTGCCAAATTGTATATTCAACACTATAATGATATGCAGAAGATTACAGATTACAGCAATTATATATTCAGAAATATTATACGAATATCAGATATTTTCAAGATTCCAAGTATTTAAATAATTTTGAACTAAAAGAATTCTTTTTTGAATTTGTTTTTCAAATATTAGATGTAATAATAGCAAATACCGCCAATTTGACGTTAAACGTGCTAATATAAGAAACTTGAATGAACTTTTACTCATCCGAAGTGAATCATAAGAACAATAACCTGTTTCTTTAGCTACCGCCGTCCACATAGTCATTTGGCGGGAAGTATTCTCCTGGTTGGACACACAGTAATTATTTGAGTATCCGTTCACTCTTGGACTACTCGTAGCATAAAGTTACGCTACAAGTAATTTAAGAGTGAACGGACCAGTTATTCTTCATATTATAAAAATGCTGCAGTCATTCGAGTCCACATTTTACTGTGCATCTGTTACGGTCAATGTGAATAATCAAATATTATTTATACTAACCGCCATTATTAATAATAACCGAAATTGACTTTTCTTTGTGGTTTCCTATTGTGTGATCTTCTATAAATTTTTATAGCACTGGTGCCATCTATAGATAAAATATAAAACTAAAGCACAAATTTTGGAAAAAAAGAAGTATAAAACGATGAACATTTTTTTTTTAATTCGGCTCCTTCGTAAGATACTTTTTTTACATATAATTTAATTTTAAAATAAAAAGTATAAATTATAACAGTTATTTGGAATAAATAACCGAAAATTTTTATATTAAAAAATAAAATTTAAAAATATTAGTATTAAAAAATCATGGATTATACACATCTATTCCATTCATCACTGGTATTTGTAATTTTTTTGATATTGCTTACTGAATAACTGCTTGACAAATTTTTATAATTTTTAATTGAAATTTGTATCTCCACAGATATGTGTTACTGTAGGACGTGAATTAAATACCGATGAAATTTCAATTAATTGAATTGGCGTATGGCAACAATACTAAATTTCAACTCCTGTCTGCGGTTTGTTATTTTGACAAGCTTGTGTGAAATGCTATGAAGAGATAAGTTCAACCGTGTTAATCTTTGGATTCTAGAATTTGAAATGATGTCATATGAATTGGTAATGAACATTTGTTTTTATTGGATTTCTGAGTAACATGACAGATTTTGTTATATATCTTTATAATATTTTATTTTGAAAATGAAAAGTGATGAATTGTTTTCAATTATGTTATATTAATTTGAATGCTTGAAATGTTGCCTTTGTTAACGTTGTTGTCATCTAATGTGATCGGCTTAATATTTTCATTCGTTTTATGTTATTAATTCTCTGGTCCCAAACTGATGTATTTAAAAGTACACTAAAATATTTTTTTTAGTATGATCACTGCATCGTTTTTATCAAGTCTGAGGTAGAAAAACGGCCAATTTTTCCTTTTCAATCAGCGTTAACTATTGACGTTCCAGGAATTTCTTGCTTCACTTATAAGGAAACAACTGTGAATTATTTTCCTCTTACATCTTCTTTTTTTGGAGGAGCTAAAATAGCCTGGATCGGCTTAAAGAACAGTTATGCTGTCAGATTTGGCATGAAATTGTTGAATAGTCATGAATCCCTTTAAATTGTGTTTGAATTATGAAAGCAAAGTGAATTTGGAAGAACTAATCTGAATGTTAAATACGAAATTGAAATTGTTAACATTATGAAAATTTACCTAAAACGAATCAACAAAATGCTGGATGCAGTTGAAAATTTCACTTCTTCATTATATAATTTTGAATTATATTTTTTGCGATCATGGCCAGGTAACAGATGGTGATAATTTCAAGGAGGGTGAATATTTTGAAAAATACCTCAAAAGAATCAAATGATATTTCAAAATGCACCATCTTTGAATAGTTTTAAAAAACAATGCATGTGTGAATGATATATAAATGAACTGTTAAGAAATAATTTTCAATAAGTAATAATCAATTAATTTTGAAATAAAAATACCCCTAAAGTGTTATTTTTTATTCCCCTGAAGTCATAAAAATATAATTAATTTTACCCAAATCAATTATTATTATCAGTTGATTAATGTTTTAAATTTTTTCAAGTCCTAAAGTGATCACATTAAATGGCAGCTACTACATATCACTTTGTTTAATTGCAATTAAATAAACAAACTAAGATTCATTCTTTTTGAAATCACCAATATCATAATTATTATTCTGTTCTAATAAGATTTTGTTAATTAAAAAAGAGTTGTCTCCTTATGTTTTTGTGCATAGAGAAAAACATTGTGCCTTTGTTTATAAAAATATTATTTTATATTTTTGATTGAAATTTTTATGTGATGATATATATATATATATATCAAGACAATATGTTCTAATTGGTTTTTGTTAATTGTTTTATAAACATAATTACTTATATATACATAATTACTCTTAAAATTATTTTTTTAGAAATATCCTGATGTCTGGCGAGGTGAATTCTTAGTCAGGGGTCAGCGAGCTCCCATGAAGTTGAACTATGTTGGGGGAAACATCAATATTGCTGTTTCAGCATTGCCAAAAAGCAAGTCAAATCCACATATTAAAATCAGCCAACAAGTAACACCTGGCCGTTTTCCAACATTCAAGGTAAATAATTTTTAATAATAATAAAAATTGTGCTAAGCATTCAATGATTTATTTATAAAGCAAATGAAAATCCTCGATTGATTTATCATTATGTAGTTTCGGAAGAAAACTTTTTAGAAATTATTTAATTTACTTTTCATCAAAACTATTGAATTCATTCCCAAAAATAATAAAGTTAGTTTTTTCTCTTCCTCTTATTATACATGTGGCTTTTCAAAATTCTCTATTTAATTATTTTATCTTAATTTTATGTTTCAAAGCTTCTTCCTTAATAACATTTTTATAAAATATTCATGAATAAGCAGTTAATTTTTCTGTAGGATGACTATATTTATTGATTCATTAGTATTAAAAAGAGGTTTACGTTACAATTATTCTTCCAATGATACCTTTTAATCAAAATATTTCAAATTTATCTAGACAAAAAAGGCATGTCTTCTTACTGCAACACCATTTGGTAGAACACCAAAAGAGAAAATGGATCAAGTCAGGATATTGAAAAGAACTTTTGGAAAATATATCAAAACTAAAGATTCAGCTATTGGAATGGCAGCTTTACAATCAAATGAACCAGAAAAGGTGATTATTAAATTTTGAAACTTTTTGGCTTGCTCCTGTTATTTTAATGCTAACTTCAAATATTTTGGAAACCATTATATATTGTTCGCACAGTGCTATAAATTTTTTAAATAAATCACGATCATATTTATAAATATTTTCCCATTAGGTTAATACTTATAGTCACTAAATCTATAGTTTTGAATTAAATGTCACCACCATAAATACACACAGTGCCTATTATAACAATCTTATTTGTGAATTTTGCAAAAAATTCTGATATTTGGTGCATATAATTTATGTACATGTTGCTGATTTTAATTACTGTCAAAAAATGCCCATTAAGCATATTTGTTTTTAAATTGCAACAATTTAAACTATAAAGTGTGTTAAATAAAGCATAAGCCAACTAATATGGAAAAGTAAATTATTACTATTGCTTAAAATTAATATTGCAACTTCCATCTCTCTAAGGAAGAACTTAAGTATAGGGATGGGAAGGTTGCCATACGAGTAAGCAGGTTTTTGTTTTTCTGATGAATATAATAATGGTAAGGTGTTGAGTCAATTCCACTCCAATGATGAGTTATGCCTTTATGTTAGGCTTGGTAGCATAAATTATATTGCAATAGTAGCTACTTTGCATTCATTAAAATGCCCATTTAAATTATGATGACAAATTATTATTCATTAAGTCACCGTATATGTTAAATCAGATCAAAGCGACCTATCTTAACTAGGAATTTATTTAAATAAAGGTTGATAACAATTAAAAGAGGAACAAAAACATCCTTTGAGAATAAACTCTAGCAGGGCTAAAAAAGAATTTTTAAAAATATGAATGAAATATTTACTGGACTAATTTCTTTTGAATCATGTTCATCAAACGAGATTTCTTGTTGCACTTGCAATAAAGCTAATATAGCAATGAATTATGCATTAAAGTAGTATGAAATTTAGTGTGAGGCAAGATTTAAATGGCCGATGAACTGGAAAAACAAAGCTTTTTAAAAAATCTGATGTTAAACAGTTTAATCAATAGTAATATAAAGAAAATAATTCAAGAATTCTAAACTATTGAAGTGGATTCATAAATAATTTGTTAAATAATATAATTTGCGATTTTCTTTATTCTATTGACTTTAAAATTTTCCCCCCACATGCGGTTAAGTTGGTTGCTGATATCCAGTCTAGATCAAATATGCATGGTTTAAAACATGTCTAAGGCTATTGTTAAGTTTGAAGAGACATTTATCCAAGCAGAATATTATAGTTTTAGTATCTATATAGAACTTCTGAGATTGTTATAAGAAGCATTCCTAAAATACCCTCTTTTTGTTTTAAATTTCTGCAGTTCACCAAATGCGGTAAAATCCCAAAGTAAAAAGTCGATTGTTCAAAGATAACCAAGAATATTTCTGTTGCACTGGTCATATGAATACAAAAATTATTATTTTAGGAAAACAGTATTGGAGAAAAGCTTTTCAAATCAAAGATATCATATATCTTACCAAATTCACCTTTCTTCTTCTACAATGTGGGCTCCCATTATCATTTGTTTTTCTAATTTAATTGAAACCATAATGACTGATTTGGAGTCTCAAGGTTGATTGCTCATATCATCTTATGTCCTATTTACTATGACATTTTTCTTTCCTGTGATACTTAACTAATCTTTTCACATTTGGTCTTTTTCATATTAAAGATTATTTTTAAAGCACGGATGTCATACATTTATTTTTCAGATTACTAATTTTGGAATATTTTTCTTTAGACTCCATACAAAGCTTATGTCATCACACCATCTGAAGTCACCTCGAGATTAATTGTTCGTTATGCACCCGACTGGTATTACTCTATTTGTGATCAGATGCATTTCCTTGTAATAATTTCTCTCTAAATTCTAGTCAGTGCCAATCTGCTGTAATATTTGTTTTACATTTGAGATCTTATTTTACTGTACAAAGCTTGTTTATTTGTACTTCAGCTCAGGGTTATAAGTTATATTTATTTTAATCCCCTTTTTTACATAATAAAGGCTCATTTACAGAGATTTTTTTTTTCATGTTAAATAAGTATGCAAATGCAGCTTTTGTAAATAAATAAATATTTCAATATTATGATGACTTAAACAATGAAAACAAGAATTTCAAACGATGAAATATGAATTTTTTTGTCATATTGCAAATTTATAAGAACTAAAAATAAATTAAAATTTACATTTACACATAGTAATGAATTTAGGCATTCTGTGGACCTAGGGAATGTACATTATGAAACCTCTTTTTTACCACATTTCACTTAATTAGCATGTTAATGATTGTTTTAATAATTTTGTAAAATTAACTGTAATTACTATTTAACTTTCTGGCTGCATAATTCTTTAAAATCACTATTTAGATGCGATGTTTGCAAATAAATTCAAAGAAAGTAAACTGAAATTTTATGTTACACGATAATAAAAAATCGTAAAAATAAACACTCTAAGCTGCGAAAAACGCTGCACTGATTGCCAACCCATGGAAATCACGGATATGCAACTGGAGGGTTAACGATTTTTCTATTTACAAATGGAAACCCTTAATTATTATTTTATAGGAAATGTTAAATAAAGCCATTAACTAATATTCCAGTATATTTTTTAAAAAGTATTTATATTTGAATTCATTTAACAATGATATTAAATCTTGCGGCTACATTGTGTACTTAAATGTATAATTTGTAGAATTTACATTTTTTGCAAATTTATTTATGTGGCAGTTAGGTTTAAA
>JAPMOR010046902.1:22919-36863 GCA_026543865.1 Argiope aurantia | reverse complement strand
TGTGTGTGTGTGTGTGTATATGTGTGTGTGTGGGTGTATGCGTGTTATGCGTGTGTGTATGCGTGTGCGTATTTGTAATGATATTTTAAACTCTTAATTTTAAACCAAATGAATTTCCAAAGCTTATCTTAATTTTGCCCATAGTAATTTCAGTCTCATATTTCTTGGTTCAATTACACTTTCGGTTTAATTAATTCAACTGAAACTGTGTAAAAATTACTGCAAAATCTCTTCTAAGTATCAAATGAAAATCCCTTCGTTGCCCTTGACAAATGTCAACACATATATTCAGTCGCCACGTAGCCGGAAATCCCATGTTATATAAAACTAGTGATCATTTGTTTCGCGCTCTTTCTTGCTTTTGCTTTTTTGCCGCGCTGCGCCTTCTTATAAAAAAAATCATGTCAGTCTCCCAAGAGAGAATAAAAAGAAATTAAAAAGACAAAGTCTCTTCACTGCTTGTCAAACCTGCACTCTGCTTCAATATATATATTATAGACATTCTAGGAGGAGTCATTGAACTTTCTAATATTTTATTTTATATTTTAATTTTTTGCAAGAATATAAAGATAAAAGAAGTATTTCTTTAATAAAATTCTTCTTTTGGTTATAAATACGAGATTAATAAAAAAAATATTTGTTATCAATTATGCAATTTACCAACTAATTGACTTATGCGAAATATAAACTGATCATAAATCTGATGACAAATTCTAAGAATTTTTTAACATACTTTTTCTTAAAGGTTAATTTATAAAGAGCCAGATAATTTCAAAGATTTTAGAATTAATAATATAACGTTCCCTTTACTACAATATTGATATCTTATAATATTAGTTCTAATGTATCCTACGTTAAGATGGTCATAATAATATTAATAATTTAATACTTCAAAATCACTAGTGAATAGCATACTATTTTTAAAAAAGGTTTTTTGGAAAATCTTTAAAATTTTCAATTTAATTTGCTTTAAAATTCCAGCTACTCAGGGACCTTTTGTTTTTGAATTATTAAACCAGAAAATTAAAAAAAATTAAATACACTGGAAACCATAAAGCATATCACAATGTTAATTGAGTGTGACTCGTTTTTAATAAATCTTAAAAATCTTAAAGCAGATCTCATGTATTATATTACATTTCCTCCAAAATGCTGTAAATTATTATCTATGTTCTTCAGAAATGTTCAGAATTTTGTGGTAATCTCTTCGGAATTATACTCCCTAATTAAATCCTAACCAATTAAAGATTAATGCTTATTCATCAATGACGAGAAATAATTATCCACGTTGGAGTTATATGTTACTTAATTATTTTTATATCAAACGGCGGAGTGATATTAAAAGATTTTTCAAGTAGCAAGGATTCAGACTAATAAATTGAATTAATTTACATTCAATATTATTGAGAGAACCTGTTATTGAATGTCACGTATTCAAATCGAACTAGAAAGAAATATTAAGGCGACTGGTAATCAGTTTAAAATTATTTTAAGCATTATTCAATAAAATTCAAAAATAAAAAAAATGCTCTTTAAATTTTTTAGGCTAATTTATTTCATTATGTTTTCGAAGTTATAGAACTAAGTTTATAAGAAACTATTATGTTTTTTTTATTATCTTTAAGTTCTTGAAGTTTATATTTTCAATGTTTTTACATATAAAAATATCATTTAATATCTTATTATATGTATTTCTTATAATTTACTTAATTATAATCGTAGAATTTGTAAATAAAAATAAAAATCGTAGAATTCTAAAACATTTTAAAAAGTTTTTTTTTATATATTTCTTTAAAAAATTGCTCATTTTAATATTATGATTTAATTATTGAATAAAACTCAAATATTAAATTTTATTAGTTTTACAAATGCAACAAATAAAAAATATTTCTATTTAATTATAATAATTGAAATAATGTGTTGTTAGAACTTATCAGATTTGAACTTTACTTGGAGACTTAATTTATTTTGAAATAAAAGAGAAAATATGTTCTTAAAATACAAGATTAACACCTTTATAAAGTTAAATTGTCTCAAATAGTTGAATACACTTGCATTATTTCTCATATGTGAAATATAGAAAGAGAAAATATCGTAATCGTTCAGAAACTCTAAATTTAAGTTTTGAGAATTATCCATGCTTCAGACTTCCCTGATTCCGAAAAAAAGCATTGATGGAATTGTGACTGTCTAATGATAAGCTCTATAATAAACTCTGTAATTAATTTGAGCTAGATAATTGATAATTTAGAATCAACACATTATGTTTATTGTGTAATACAGTGCTCTTATTTCAGAGTGACGTTAGCAGTTATATAGCATTCTCTCTTATTATACAACATTAGTTATTATACGCCACAAATATTTACTCTATTATCTAAAAATTTCCCTAAAGTAATTTTCTGTATACTTTTGGTTCCTTCTGCTCTACTTTCAATGAAATTTAGGTTGAACGCATAGCTCCTCTTAAATTATTTCTCATTGTATTGTCGTAAAAGGAAGATCTGCACATTATCAGCGTGGTTCGGAGGTAGAGTATGCGCTTGCAAAGCGCAAAATTGGGGGTTGAAATCCCAGTCAAGTCTCATTACGTTGCAGGCTGAACTGTAATTTAAATTTCTTACCGTTCATTTGTTAATGTTCTAGAACTTTCACTAACCTTCTTTATAATTCTAGATTTTACAGTAAATGTATAAATTGTGAGTTTCACAGACAGTGGAATCAGTTGTTCGCCTGCATTTTGCTTAGAGCTAATAAACTTGATATAGTGTTACTTTGTGACCTATTATTCTTTGAATCTTCGTGAAAATAGGCAAGACACATTTCACGATGCTGAAGAATGCTCGTGATATTAATTACAGGAAGCTTGTAGTCCGTGTATTTTGTTGTTTAGTGAAATATAGAATGTACAATTCACTCTTTGTCTGAAATATGCAGAATAATTCACTACTGTACAATGTTAAGTTGTTCTATTTATAACGAAAATTCAATATATGTTAACATAATTTTTATGAAAAGTTTATTTTAGTGTGTAGTTCAGAGTTATAAAAGATATTTTTGCATGCTACAACCATTTTTAATCATTTCAAAATCAAGGGGAATTGTTTCTTCATTTTAAAATTGGCAATTGTTATATTTAAATATTACCTTATCTGCATTTCTTACATATAATGTCAAAAAAGGACGCAATTACATGAATGGAAACATTTTTGCAATTGCGACATTGAAAATTTGGTTCATAATATATATCTTATGAGCAATGTCTATCTTTGTTTTACAAGCAACAAAAATTACTTCATAAAATTTTGTAATCAGCAAATCATTTTATATGGGAATTTTGTCTCATAATTTTGTATTATTTTAGTTCATGTTTTGTTATAATAAACGAAGAAATAAAATATATTGCATAATAAATCTAACAATAATTTGTGATTTCTTTATAGTCGATAACGGAAAATGTTTCCCATAAAATTCCTAGTTAAGCTACATATTGCCATGTATTATTCTTATGATGTTTAGTTATTTTACTTTTAAACAAATTAAAATAAATAATTACACAATAATATTGGCTCTTACCAAACTTATGGTCTTTGAAAGGTTAATAAGATTCCGAACTCCCTGATAGTATTTAAATAATAGCATATATTATCTAAAAGCCATTCGCAGACGCAATTTATTCACATGAAAAAATGAAAGAAAAAGAAACAAGTAACTAAAATAAAAAAAGAATCTAATCACTAATTATGTATACAGAATATTAGCATGACACATGTTACTACTATATACCGTGCAAATATGGTTCTATACGTGTTTAGTTTCTTCAGCAGTAGTGTTTAGTTAAACAATAGCAATAGTTATATATATTAAAAAAAATCATTTTGCAAAAGCAATTAATATACATGGAACAATGAAAAAAAAAGCAAAAAAAAAACAATGATTTCTCTGATTATGTGTACGGGATATTAAAACAAAACAGGTTACTTCTGTACTGTGTAAATATGGAAATGTTTAATTGTTCAAGCAATAGTTTTTTTTAATATTTTTTCACTGATTAAACACTAATTTTGGCTTCTCAAGCATGTTCCCAGTCCCATAGTTCCAATCGAAGAAGAGTTACTCCAACATGTGTAAATGGCGAGGTCTTGAAAACCGAATTTATTTTCAATTCTTGGGGCAATTTCAGTATCTAAAGTGATTTTTCCAGATTTTTTTAATTATTGAATCAAAACTCAATAATTCATCACAGTACTTTTTTAGTTACAATAAAAATTGAAGATGATAACATATGTATTCAAAAGATGTTATAACTTCAATATCTTTATGTATGCTTAATATTATTGTGCTGAGATATCCTTTTGAAATCTAGCAAATTCATTGTTGCTGGAAGTTATTAAAATGCATTGTTTGTAAAAAGAAATGTGAATTTTTAAAGAAAACGTTTTTCTCATAAAATTATACTATCAAAATAGCAGAATATCAGTTGAGCTCTTAGATAAATCGAGGAGTAGGAAAATGATGGATGTGAACCAGGGTCTGAACTCTGTATTCACAACATGATTAAAATTTTTGTGGCAATACGCGGATCGCCATTTCATGTTACGTCTCATTCATCGAATTTCAAATTACTTGAATCAGTTCGAAATTTCTGAAACATCACTTCAATCAAAACATTACTTTAAAGCTTTATTAATAAGAAATATGATGACCAAAATCACCTTACGTTGCACCTTGAGATTTCTGGCTGTGGGTTTTCCTTTGTCATTTGTTGGAAAGCTCTATGCGTAAAGGCAAGTTTGATGCCGGATAAATTATGAGTTGAAAACTGGTATTATGCTTCACATCAGGAGACTTTACGCTGTGAAACAGAAAATACGGTTTACAGAATATAATGCGGGATTAAAAATAATGGAAGGTTCAATTAGCATGCTTAATATTGTTTTATTTATTTAACTCTGTTAGCGGGCTTGTAAAGTGCCATAAGTCAAATCAACAACATTTATTTAGTGCAGCAGAATGGCATATATCTAATTTTATTTTTTTACCCAGTCTCTTAAAATGTGTTTATTTTCTTTATCTGTCTCTATTTTCTATTGTTTGAAGTAGTAAAACAGGCTCAGACTATACTGTAATAAAGAATTTTAATTCTAATAAAAATCACTTTACATATTAGAACAGCGCCACAAATTGTCAAACTTTTTAATTACTTTTTTTCGAGTTTCACAGAGTGCATCATTTGTATCAAATATTAGTGAAATTATGTATCGATGGGAATAATAGAACTGATTCTACAAACTTCTGAATATTTGATTATTAGTAATGCAATCCTATATAAATAGGCAAAATGTTGTATTGCTGTATACAGTGTTCTGAATTTTGATAAATTGATACTTTTCAGTCCTTTTCTTTTTTTCCCCTGTATGTGTCGACAAATGTTCAGCCAGAATGCATTATGTCAGCGATTCTCAACCTGTGGAGAGCGCCCACAGGTTGAGAATCGCTGACATAATGCATTCTGGCTGAACATTGTCACATTTAAAAAATTGATAACTGACTGAAAGGAAAGCACACATACACATAGAAAACAAAATTCATTTCGACATGTTTAATAACTTATTAAAGTAAAACAACTTACTAAATCAAAACATACGAAATTAAAAACAAATTTAATAATTATTAGTCGTTTTCTTGGGCCTGTCTTGCAAAGCAAAATTTTTTGAAGGAAGGCTTAATATTAGAAATAGCCACTCTCAGTGCTGTTTCTAATTTTGTCATCAAAGAAGCCACAGCAGAAAATCCAGTTTCACACAAGTTGGATGCGGAAAATGTAATAGAATGTGAAATACTCTTGTTTTTAGAGCAAAAAAATCATTCTTACTCCTGCTCAAAATTCAAAATTCAATTTTATTACTAAATTGCCTTTTAGTTTCACCACTTATCGTGAAGTCAATGAATTTTTCTTCCTCATAAATTGAGAGTCCTTCGGGAGTCTTTATGAAATGGATCCAAAATCCACAAGTAACACGCTATCAGTTTGTCGTCAGCAAGAAAATAATTTTTAAAATTCTTTACCAGCATGGCTAAAAGATTTTCAATGGTTACAAAACAACTTTTACATGTTCTTCTTCATCCTTGTAAGTTTTAGTACAATCATTCACATTTGCAAACATTGTTAGGCTTTTTGCTTTAAATTTCTGCTCCACGATTCGAATTTTATACAAAAAGCGTTAATTTTAACATTCGTATCCAACATACATATGCGTATTTGCTCCTTGGAATTGAAGATTCAAGTTCTTTTATTTCTCTAATATGTCGACCAAGTTACCTCAATTTCATCACAAATAAAACATCGTGAAAATTCTCGGACTTCGGTCTGTTTTTTTCTGTTAGTAAATTGGCGATTTCTTCTCTTTATTCATAATGACGTTGCAAAAATTACCCACGTCATGACCATCTTGCCTCGCAATAAAATATTAATGCTAAATGTACTGAAACCCATGTCTTTACAAAGTGCGGTAAAGATTCTCGATTTCAGGGGTTCATTTTTATATAATTTACTACGGTTACAACCGTAGTTAACACAATATTCAGACAAGGACTCATTGCTTTCGAAGCCAAAGCTTCTCTGTGTCATGCAACTTCGAGAAAAGCTGACACTGCACATCTTCGGCTATATCGCCAATTCTACGAGCAACAGTATCATTTGTAAGAGGTCAAATGATACTGTTGCTCGTAGAATGGACTGCAATTGTTTCAAATGTAGTTTTTACAATCTCAATTGCTGCTGGCAAAATAAGCTCTTCACCAATGGTGTGAGGTTTTTTTACATCTGGCTATTTTATATGAACTTTGTCTATGAATAAGAAAGTCTTAATTGCATCTTACAAAGTTTCTTTAAAAATGATTTTTTGCTTTTTATACGATTTTAATTCGAAGAATTCTCTGGGTTTGTTGACTCACTATGAAGCGTTTTCAAATGTCGTTTACCCTTCAGGGGCTCACATTCTTTAGGTGAGTAAGGGTGCCCCAATCATGAGGTACCCAGGGATCTTTACTCCATTCATGTTTACTCTCCCCTACGTCTTTTACTGTCTGCTTGATTCTTCCTTCCCTCGAGGGTAGTCGAGGGAGCTTTCCATGAGTAGCTTTCGCCGCTCTGTTTGCTTCCTGCTTCTCATGATCAGCAAATACCCCCCCCCGTGTTTGCTGTGCGTGGCAACCCATTAGACGGGTGGTGCACTGTGGTCCCCGGTGTATCAATCGGCTGGTACCTAGTCCCCTGTGTGGCTGGCCTGCTAGGGATCAAGCGGAAGGGTTACTCCATGGGATTGGCGTTAAGGGTGGCCAATGTCCCCCGGGGTAATTCCGAGTGTATAGGTAACCGATTAGCACTATGGTAAGTACTGAGGCTGGAAGTGCCTAGAGCCAGTGGCTGACATCCCTTGTTAGGCTCCGTGGTGGGCTGTGCCTTTGGGCCTGAATTTCTACCAATGTCGTATGGGCAAACGAAAATCTGCTCCCTTAGATGGGCAACAAATTGTTTCAAATAACTCATTGACAGCTATCTTTCCAACTTTTTTTCTCGTGAAAAGAGACTCCAAAACAAATGAGTCTTTCATTCAGTATCTCCTTTTTTAGTTGAAAAAAGCATCACTGGAAATATCGGAGAAGTAATATGCACCAAGAAACTTCGTTCCGGAGACTTGCTAGTGGAGGTTCTGTTCCGGAAACAATCGCAACAAATAATCAAATTGAAGGCATTTGCTGTTATCCAAATTACCGTTTCTCCACATGTTTCTTTAAATTCCTTCATGGGAATTATCTCCTGCGTAGAAATGTTTAATGATGAAGAGGAAGAAATTCTCAAAGAATTGAAAAGCCAAAGGGTAAGTCATGTAAGACGTATATCAATACGGAGAAACGGCGAACTCCATAAGACAAAGCATTTGATTTTGACATTTGGTCTTCTTCATTTACTTCAGCACTGGTAAACGCAAAATTTAAGTATTCTTGAGAATATTTTCTTGATTTGATTTTCGGAACCACGCTCGTCTGTGTACTTGTTGAAGCTTGACTATCGTCTAATACTTGCTTACTTCCGCTTAAAAATTTATCCATGAGTCTGCATAAATCTACTGCCATGAATATTTAATATGGTGAATTGCAATTAACACGAAAACATACACTGGTGTGCAAAACTTAAGCAACAGGTATGTTTTTTGCCATAACTTCACGAGAAATCATCTGAAAGACATGAAATTCAGAAATGAGATACAGCCTTTTGTTCTGAAAGAATGACGAAAGCATAGTTGCGCAGAAATGAATACAATGCATACAGTATGGAATCAAACAAAAAAAGGCTTTATTGAACTCATAGTATCGTTATACATGACTGTCTGTCCAAGAGGAAGAACAGCAAGCAGTTGTTCCTTAGTATGGGATATGCCCTCCCCTTACTGCAATGGTTGCTTCGCACCGTCTCCCCATACTCAGCACCAGATTGTCCAATAGTTCTTGAGGTAAGAGTGCCCATTCCTCAATCAGCATCTGTTTAAGTTGTCGGGTGTTCCCAGGAGGATGTAATCGTGCCGAAAGGCGTCTTCCCAAAGCATCCCACACGTGTTCTATCGGATTTAAATCAGGGGAGCACGCCAGCCAATCCATTCGAGTGATATCTTCACTTTCCAGGAGCTCTTTAACAGCATGGGTCCTGTGTGGCCGTGCATTGTCATCCATAAAAACGAAGTCTGATCCAATGGCACCTCGGAACAAACGCACATGGGGAAGGATCACCTCCTGACAATAGCGATCTCCAGTTACAGAACCTCTGTCGAAAACGTGGAGCTCAGTCCGCTCGTTCATCATAATGCCTGGCCAGACGACAACTCCAGGACCACCGAAACGGTCTTTTTCCGTGATGTTACAAGCGATTCCCAACGCCAGTTGATTTGGAGAGAGGTCGGGACACGGTTTCACCACAGTACATTATTGTTGTATACATTTTATTGTAAGCGGGGGGCGCGATGAAAATTATGATTGAAAATTGGCCCGCAAATACTGAAATGTTGAGAAACGCTGCATCATGTATTTCTTGAAAATAGGCAACGGAGTCAAAGTCACGGTATGCCACGGATTTAATGAAGACTTTAAATACAATTTTAATAGTCGCATTTTTTTGGAGTTGATCAAATTTTGCATTTTCTGTTTCTAATAGATTAAGAAGGCATATAACCATTTATGTAATTTTCAAACTTACGTAAGCAAATAATTTTTAAATTTAATTTAAATATATCCTTAAATGAGAAGATTTTTTCATACCTTCTTAATTCACTTAATTCAAATTCAATTTCTGATTCGCCTATGATAACCGCATGATGCACTAAAATTGATGTTTTTCTATGATAAATGATTTTTTATATGATATATGATTTCTGTTCAATTTTAAATGTTCTGTTTTCAAGAAAGGGCTCTTTGAAGATACACTTGTAATAATGGGCCATGGCCAGGTTGAGAGGACAAAACTTGAATTGAGAACCTTATACTTCCATGTTTCCATGCCCTTCTAGCAAAAAAATACTTATCCCAATAGATCTGGGGTGTGCAAGACCAGCTTTTGGGAACGAGACTAATTCTAATATTTTAGTTGCTCAGTTGGCAGCACCTGTTAAAATCTCAATTGATAAGATCGACAATAAATCATCTGGGTTAGCACGCTTCAGTCGTTTATTTTTGGCGAAGCATAAAATGTCAGTTGGTGGAGACAAGTGTGATGCATACTTGTTGGAACATTCGAATGTAATAATGTTGACATTAAATTTCTACCAGATGCTTGATAATTGAAAATGAAGTGGTCTTTGCGTATAGCTAAAACTAGCTGGGAATTCGAAAAACTTGAAAGTCCAAAGGTGTGGTTGAAATGACTGGAAGTTTTAAATTATTCACAAGAAGATACTAAACCACCACCCATCCACACAGAAATATTTCGTGAAATCAGATTTTTCGTCATCAACGCCGAGATCTTACCAACATAGAATCTCTGTCCGTATTATTCTCAAAAACATAGTAATGTTTCTTTTTTTTTAAATATAACTAACAAAGTAAATAATTCCATATTTCTCCTTATCATTTAAGTTTTATTTGCTAATTTATAAGTTATTTAATTTATTATAACTATACTTTTCATGCTATAGCAATTTGAGCATTAGCAAATTGTTTTATTTGTCATTTTGTTGAAAATTGTGAAGTGCAATATTACTCTTTGAACAGCAGTCTTATTTCAAAATTCAATGACAATAATTCTAGAGATTGATAATTCTTTTAATCCCAGCTATCAAAGAATTTTTTTCAAATTAAATAATGAAAAACAATTAATTAAGTATTTTATTTTTAAAACCATTTTAAATATGATTTTTTTGTACCTATGAAAGTTGCAAAAACATTATTTTTTGTATTTAATATTATTTCGAAGTAGATATAATATTTCAAATGGTGAGTAATAAAACATTATATACACTATAAAAAAAACCTTCAAAATATATTTGTAGCATTAATCACATCAATCAGAATTACTTAATTGTGATATGTAATTTTTATGATTCAAAGATCAGCTCCTTTTCTTCTAAATTGGAAAATTATCGTTTGCAAAGATAAATTTTATAAAGAAAAGTTATAGCTATTTTTTTAAAATCTATATAAAAAATCCAATCAATTAAATATATTTTCTTTAAGTCCTTTATCATACTTAATCAAAAGAAATAAATCTTTTGATTAAAATTAAATAATTAATTCTATTGTCAAAACAATTCCACAGTGATTTAATCAGTTAAAAAAGCAACACCTAAATTGGAGTTTTAATTAAAATGATGTTCTTTTATTTACAGTGTTGAATCTGCTTTATTTTTTTTCTTTTCTATTGTAACAGAAAGAGATTAAGGAGTGAAATTGACAGCCAAGATTGAGAAAACAAAAAATTAATTGAAATCTTAAGAAATTAAAACATAACATTCTTTTTCTTTCAAAATTTTTTATATGCAAAGTCACCTGAAATTTTGTATAACTAAAAAAGTATTTTTCATTTGGATATTTTGTAAACGCTTTGATTTCTTCTTGTATGCGTATAATTTAATTACTGTTTTGTATGTTATCGAGAAATCTTATAAATGAATTAAATTAAATCAAATTTAGTTATAACTTAAAACTCTCACTTAACCAACTGTGAAATTCAGTTGTTGAATTAAGAAATAAATTGGTCACTTTTTAATATTTTTTTTTACATTTTTACTATTAAATTTAACAACTTATTACTTTCTTAGTTTTTTCAGTCATTATTATTGTTTGAAAAAACAATTAATTACACATACATACAAATGAAAACATATAAAAGAAGGTTAAAACAGGCAAATGAAGAAAGAGTTTCGGATATGATGATGAAAATGAATACATAAATATTATTCAATAAAAATATATTTATAATAAGTAAACAAATTCTACGGTCTTAAAATCCTTTTTTTTTACGAGCATCTCTCTAACCATTTAAAACACTACACATTTATATTAAATTCTTACTGCGTTTTCCGATGTCCTAATTTAGCAAAAATATTTTTGGTGATTGTATAAGAGAAAACTTCAAATCTAATAATTATCATATAAGTAATAAATCACAACAGAAAAATAAATAAATGTGCAGTTTGAAACTCCGATATTTCTACAAAACTCTGCATTTTGTTTCTATTATGTTCGCGAGTAAATAGAAAAATCAGAACTAATCTATAATTTGGAATGTACCCTTGATTGCAGTAACTATATTATATTCCTTCCAAAATATTTTCTTAAATCATTGGACAGATTCTCATTTCATATTGAAGAAATTCCTCCTTTAAAAGTAGCATTAAAATGCTTCTAAAGTTCCAAAAAAATGCCACCTTTCTATTAAAATAGGTTTATAGCCATTAACTGCGGATTCAACCAATAAAGGAAAAAAATAATATTAAAAAAATAAAAATGTCTCGTGGGACAAAATGCTGCAAGATTGATTGGCCCGAAGTTCCAACCCTAAATTTTTCTGAAGATACTGGATCCCCAATTTCGAAACGGTGTCCATCCTTTACTACTACTAAATGGGAAAGTGTTTTACTTTTAATTCTTCGCTCTCATCCTTATACTACTGAAAAGTTCCAGTATATCACAAAATACTTTTCATAGAGATGATGGGTTTTCTAATTTTTTTTTCTTTTTGCTAGGTTTCTCCTTCGCAATTTTTACTAATTGGTTTTAATATTAAGGCATTGCTTTATTCCCATAACATGTTTTTACGATTTATGGCTCTTAAGGCTTATCGACAGAAGATCCCCTTAACCTAAAAGTGCCCTTTACCTAGAAGTTAACCTAAAAATGCATACATGCTCTTTATATATTTATTATCTGTAAATATATGTCCTATAATGATCGAGTTATTTTCATATAAGATATTTCAACGTTTTAGTACTAGAGTAATGGAATGAAACTGATAGATAATCATGCATCTATATTGGCACAAAAAAGTAATATAGTGATTCTGGATGATCTTGTCGCAGATAAAATGTGTAGAGATATTAAAGTACAATTTTCTTTAAGGTATTTAGGATTCTTAATTGGAACATGAACATTAAATACGTTATTAATATTCCAGTTTAAAATATAAGCGACATTCGATTAAAGACTTCCCTCGGAAGTTTTTAAAATATAATAGCTGGATTAATTTACTGGAGTTGGTCTAATGTAATTGTCAATCCTTCATGTTCATGTCAGAGATGGACTGTGTAGCAATTTTCAAACATGTATCATTGAGCATTTTTCAACAAATTAATTGACGTGAACAATCTTAAAATAAAATTTTAATTTTACTCATCATCTTCAAAAATATTTGCTAGTAGGTATAGTTATACACTTTTAATTTGCATCAAAACAAAGTATCTAACCCAAAATCAAAGGAATGATAATTGTGAGCTCACGAAAATTTTATTTACATATTATTCTTTTTCATTTAGATAAATCTTTGAATATCATGGCTTGGTCATTAAGTTTAATCGAATTAATTCGAGCATATTACTCTGTTGATTGATGAATATAACACGTTTCTGAAACTTCCCCATAAGAAATATAGAAATAATTTAAGAGATTCTGGTGCCTTAAGCCTGCTTTTTTTCGCTTGTTTTCAGATGATCAAAGGTGCCTAAAATGTGAAATGAAGATAGATCCATAGGTAAGATCGCTCGAGCTATCAATTTAGTACTCAAATTTTGGATATAGATAATGGGCATCTAGTAGCGTTTATAAAAAGCTATAATAAGAAGAATTTATCAGGGCACAAATTATGAAAATGATTTTCTTTAACGATGATAATTTAAGTTTAGATTCCATTAAACTTGCTTTGCGTTCTATTTTTAATGTAACTTTTTCTCCAATTTTCTTAATTTCATTTGAAACATTTCTCTCATATTCTCCACATAAAATTAGAAACAAATGCTGCATGTCTTCTCCACTCATACTCATTCCAGATGAATCAGGTGCGACATAGTTCTTGGAAATAAAATTTCAAGTTGCAGAGTAGTATTGCATCTTTTTCACTTTGATAATTCATTAGTAAGGAATCAGTCGTAGCAATCAACATTGAGTAAACAATTAATAATAATTATAAAAAATCGAATTTTCAGATTATACTTTTTATATATAACTCATACAACAGTTTACCTATAACCTTAATTGGTACTTCAAATAAACATTTAACCACAACGACTGACTTATTTTTAGCTATTTTATATAACATTTCGATATTCGGTATGTTATTTTTAATACGAACTTGATAAGTTCAAAAATATAAATCTTAGACATTTTTAATCCTTGTTCGTCATATATTTCTTTTTTTAAATAGAAATGATTGGGATAGTAGACTGTTATTTGAAAAAAAAA